>CM042193.1:15062014-15079995 GCA_023539305.1 Ilex asprella | reverse complement strand
CGGTACCGAATTTTGACCAGCAGTACCGTAGACTCTTCCTTACTTAGAGCATCTCCAAGGGGCTAGCTATTTGGCATTTGTTAGCTAAAATAAAGAGCAAAACCACAAAATTGTCCTCCAAGGGACTAGTTATTTGGCTATCTATTTTACATTTGAGTTAAATGGCTCTCTACATTTGACTAGCCTCCTTGGCTAGCTATTTTATATTTGGAGAGTCAAATAACTATTTTTGCACTCCAAGGGGATAGCTATTTTACATTTTGATGACGTGTCAAGCTATGCAATATTTTGACTTAAAATATTAATAGTAGTTAGCTAAAATAGAGAGTATGGTTGGAGTAATTTTGTAAAAATGACTCTTTAAAATAAAGAATATAATATTTTAATATATTTTGAGTAGTTATTTTGAAGAGTGCCCTTGGAGATGCTCTAACAACTATCCCGTGTAAGATCCATTTGCCAGCATATTATTTTATTATTAAACAATTATACTATACAAATATAATATCTGGTGTAACAGTTACGCCCAATATTTACTAAAAGTGAAAAATGGTAACTTTATTGGGGGCACGGCGCTCCGCTTAACCGTCAAAACTACCCCCCACAAAGGCCTGTATTCGTTATTAAAACCGCGTGTTTCAAAAGTCTCTTTCACTTTGGTCTTCGTTTGGAATTCCACCCAACAGTAACTCAATTATCCTTTCTTCGTCTTGATTTCTAAATTGTTTCTACATAACCCACCCACCCAACCCCCTCTCTCTCTCTCTGTATATACATATAATTATACATATATATACTGTGTGTATGTTTTTGTTTGCGCTCAGCAAGAATTGAAGTGAAGGGTGTTTCTTGCTGGGGAGTTGAGGTTTGGCGATTCAATGCAGATAAAGGTATGATTTCAGATTCCCATGTCTATATTTCTAGAACTGGGTTTTTTATTTATTTATTTTTAGACGGTATTACAGAGTTTTATAGAAATTTCTCAAAATTTTAGCCAGAATTATCGCGATTTGCTTCGATTAATTTGAGTTTGATGCTCTCAAAATCTTTCTGGAGAGCTGACGAGTGAGCGAACTGTGTCACTGGAATTTTAGACTCAAAGAAAGCTTGATCGCAATAATATAGCCTCTGAACCCAACGATTCCTCACACAAAAGTCAATTTATGTGGATTGAAACTTCCAAACTCCCTTTGTTAAATTGGGTGAATTGCTCTTTTTTTTTTTTGTCTGTAATTGTGCAAATTATTGCAGAAAATATATTCTGGAGCTAGACTGAAAAATTTAACATACCCAGATACAAAGTGATCTTTAATAGGTTTTTTTTGTTGTTGAATGGTCAGTGGTTTCTAGACGTACGTATATCGACTAATTCTCTTATTGATCTGGTCAAAGGCCAGCCAATTATGCTGGAGAGATAAATTTTTCGTAGTGTTATCAAGATTCTAGTTCAAGACATCTGAATTGATAGTACATTCTTATTACAACTTGATATACCCAAAAGATTTTAATAGGCGTCATTGTGGCTTCCAAATTATAGCTTTAGCCTTTGTGTCAACAATATTTTTCTTTCATGTGTATATTTTTTGTGATTTTCGAACTTTTCTTGTACGTGTAATAAAAATAAAAAATAAAAAATAAAAAATAAAAGGTTGCTCATGGTGATTATCTGTTGCCAATTTGATGTAGCTGGCTTTGTGTGGCTATGGCTGCTGCTGCTGATAGAGTTAGGTTTCATAGTTTTGAAATTTAATGGAGGTCGCTATAGCTGTTGAGTTGTTATTCATTATTTACTGCTAGATTTGCTTTCAGATTACAGGATTCATCATCAATCCTCAACTGGGTCAACCATGTTTAGTAGTTGGCCCCAGCTTTTTGATGACTAATTTCCCATCTGTGATCTATCATCTTGCAATCTTTTTGTTGGCCCCACGTGCAAATAATGTGTTGTCTATCTAATATAAGTCAAAGAAGGCTCTGGTCTGAGTTGTCTTCACAACTGTGAAGTTGATCACCAGAAAATCAAAATGTTTATGGTGACCAACATGATACTATTAATGACCTCCAAATTTGATTGTGAAGATAGTGTACTTTAGGTTAAAGTCATAACTGAGTCAATACCGATTTGATTGCATCTCGCTATGTTCTTGTATAGTATATCGTTATCGGATTAACAGTGGACGAGCCGAATAGGATTCTGCCGACACTTTAAATCTTGACTTTGGACGAGTGTGAAAACCAAAACAAATTATGTTGCCATTGATTATCAATCACACTGGTAAAGCCTTGCCTTTTTTGACTTGGAGTTCAGGGTTGAACAACCCTACCGTTCAATGATGGAGCCAAAGACAACAATTGCTTTCATTTGTTTCACACCTTGAGTCCTCCTACTTTGTCTTTTCACAAAGGTTCCTCAAGCTAGCTAAGTGACTCCAATTATCTCCCACAGCTTAAAAATGAGCAAGTAGTAGTCAGTTATGGTCGATGGTACATAAATAACTGTGGCTAGTTTGAAATGAAGGGGATGTTTATAGGTCATCACTTTCAATTGAAAACTTCAGCAATGGTTGTAAGTCTGTATTGTATTACTGAAATTTGACACTGTTATGCTGCTCGATTGTTTTCTCAGAACATTTTTTTTACTTCCCTGTAGTGCTGTTTAGTGTGCTTGTAAACGTTGCATCTCTGCATT
Source organism: Ilex asprella (assembly GCA_023539305.1). Classification (NCBI taxonomy): domain Eukaryota; kingdom Viridiplantae; phylum Streptophyta; class Magnoliopsida; order Aquifoliales; family Aquifoliaceae; genus Ilex; species Ilex asprella. The sequence goes on along the minus strand of CM042193.1, from coordinate 15,077,306 downwards.
TACTGTTTTTCCCGTGTTATCAAATTGCTCATTTTACTTACTAGCATACATCATTGCTTTCTGTTGAATGGCCAGCAGCCTCATAATCAAAATTCAAGCCAGTAAAACTTCTACAAAGTAATTCCAAAAATGAAGAAAGTAGTCTCAACAACAACTATCGTTTACATTCTGGCCACAACTCTACTATTACTAGATGGATCAGTGGGGGAACCTAGAACTCAGACCATTAAAATCATGTGTGGGAACCAACGCGAGCACAATTCTACCCTTTACGTCCCAAACTTTGTTGCTACAATGGAAAACATCAGTGCACAGATGAGAACTTCTGGTTTTGGAGTAGCAGTTACTGGTTCTGGACTTGACACTAACTATGGACTTGCACAGTGCTATGGCGATCTTTCTTTACTTGACTGTGTTTTATGCTATGCTGAGGCACGTACTGTCCTTCCACAATGCTTCCCTTTCACTGGGGGTCGCATTTACCTCGATGGTTGCTTTATGCGGGCTGAAAATTACAGCTTCTTTGAGGAATATACAGGACCAGGAGACACGGCTGTGTGTGGGAATACAACAAGAAAAAGTTCTACATTTCAAGAGGCAGCAAGGAAGGCTGTGTTGCAAGCAGTTTCGGACGCACCAATCAATAATAACTATGCTCGGGCTCAGGTGGCAGTGTCTGGGACGGTAAACGAGTCAGCTTATGTTCTGGCTGATTGCTGGAGGACATTGAATGCAAGTATCTGCAGAACATGTTTGGAGAATGCATCTGCATCAATATTTGGATGCTTGCCATGGTCAGAGGGGCGGGCATTGAACACCGGATGCTTCATGAGATACTCTGACACCAATTTCCTTAATCCCATACCGAGCAATGGAAGTTCAAGAGGTAGTGAGATTTGTGTCATATACATCCCTATGTTTGTCAAAGTACTTTATTACATTCAATTTATTAGCATGTGAACAATTAACACAAATCTTGCGACTCAAATAACTATAATTGTAGGCCTCCTAAAGAAGGGGGGGGGGGCAGGGGGTGTTAGAAATAATACTTCAAGCTTGCTTCATGTTTTCCCGATCACAGTTTTTCCATGATGACTTTTGCAGGGACAATCATAGTGATTGTAGTTGCTGCTGTAAGTTCTGTGATTGTTCTGGCAATCGGGGCTGTAAGTGGAGTTCATTTCTGGAAGCATAGGACAATACAAAAGAAAAGAAGAGGTATGAGCCTTTTTGCCTATTTAAACATAATCAAAGATCTTTGTTGTTTTCTTATCATTCTCGAACTCCCCAGGTTCAAATGATGTGGAGAAATTGGCGAAGACCCTTCATGACAGTAGCTTGAACTTCAAATACTCTATACTTGAGAAAGCTACAGGTTCTTTTGATGAAGCCAACAAGCTTGGGCATGGAGGATTTGGAACCGTTTACAAGGTATTGTGTTGAACATAGCCAGAGAAAAAATAGTATGTTATTTCCTTTTTTTTTTTTATGGACTCAACCAGTTTGAAGTTTAGAAATGGAGGAGTAGGATATAACCAAATCAACTTGATAAAACCTACTAAGCTTTGCCATTTATCCCTATTGCAGGGAGTTCTACCAGATGGCAGAGAGATTGCTGTGAAGAGGCTGTTCTTCAACAACAGGCACAGGGCAGCAGATTTCTACAATGAAGTTAACATTATTAGCAGTGTTGAGCACAAAAATTTAGTCAGGTTGTTAGGTTGCAGCTGTTCGGGACCTGAAAGCCTTCTTGTGTATGAATTCTTGCCAAACAAGAGCCTTGATCGATTCATCTTTGGTAAGTACAGATTTACATTGAAGCCTGGAATTCTATGTTCACATAGATGGCTTCTCAAACTTGGCCAATGATGAGGGCATCGTTGTGGTAAAAAAAAAAAGATCTACCACTACAACTTAGAGCATGTCTTATCTTTCCATCCCAAATACGTGTTAGTACACTGTTAATGGAATCATGATAAACGTCCACAACACTTGACAGATTCAAACAGAGGCAAATCACTAAACTGGGAGAAGAGGTTCGAGATAATTATTGGGACATCAGAGGGTCTGGTTTACCTTCACGAAAATAGCAAGACCCGAATCATCCACCGAGACATAAAAGCAAGTAACATCTTGTTGGATTCAAGGCTCCGTGCTAAAATAGCTGATTTTGGGTTGGCCAGGTCTTTCCAAGAAGATAAGAGTCACATCAGCACTGCAATTGCAGGAACATTGTAAGTACGCTTTCAATTCTTTGGTAATTATTCGCAACAATCAGTTAATGTTGTGGCAGATTCAACAATAGCATCGTTGGAAGGAATTGCTAAAATTTGCAATGACTTGATTTGCTGAATTTGCAGAGGTTACATGGCTCCGGAGTACCTAGCCCATGGCCAACTAACAGAGAAGGCAGATGTGTATAGCTTTGGTGTGCTTTTGTTAGAGATAGTTACAGGAAGGCAAAACAACAAGAGCAAAAATTCAGAATACTCCGAAAGCCTGGTCACGATTGTAAGTTCTAAAGCTTCAGTTCTGTTATTCTATGTACATCCTATGCACATCTGGGCTACACCAATCCAATAATCTGATTCGATTACCTGTTATGTTTTTTTTATTAAACAGTCATGGAAGCATTTTCAACAAGGGAGAGCGGAAGAACTTTTTGACCCAAACCTAATGCTGCATAACTACCACAACAGCAACATCAAATTTGAGGCTTTGAGAGTGATGCATGTAGGACTTCTGTGCACTCAAGAGGTTCCGTCACTACGACCATCAATGTCCAAGGCACTACAAATGCTGGCCAAGAAAGATGAACACCTCCCTGCGCCAACTAATCCTCCTTTTGTAGATGAGAATACCATGGAACTCCATGACACATCCGAAAACCCGTCTGACCCCCTTAACAGTACCAATTCTGCTTCAATTGCCAGTGTCTCCCATAGTTCCTTCTACCCCAGGTGATGTATAAGAAGAATGAAACAGCAACAGTTTCATGGAAGTAGTTCTCACAACCCTTTTATCTACAAGGGAAAGATCTAAGCATCTGAAAGTCATATCTTAGCCTCCCTTGTGTGCATTTTTCAAGCATTCTGCTTAGTCGGGAATTTGAGATACCAAAAAGGAAACTAGTATGGATTGATCTTCTGGGTATTGGCAAATATCAGAGAGTTTACGCTCAAAATCTTGGAGGTAACATATGCTTACTTGTTTTGATAGCCAACTCACAAGTATACCATGCACATAGTTAAAAAATGCAGGTTACTTCTAAACATTATGTTGTGATTATGGGTCAGAAATTATGCTATGTAAATTGTGGGTGTGGTAAGAATACGATTGATCTGATAAGATCAACCTCTTCATTTCGTTTCCAGGGGTTTGATCATGCTGATAGCCTCTATGTTAAACACCGGTTAAGAAAATATTAATCAGCCACCTCTTTTATGGGCCAATATGGACGAGTTTTCACCAGTGTTCATGGTCTTCTGATTCCAACTTAGACAAGATTGAGAAAAAAAGATGATAAAACTTCAAGCCCTACTTTGTAAGCCTAAAAGGAGTCAAAGCAAATATAAACTTCCAGGAAAAAGTGTCCTTTGTTCAATGAAATTTGTGAGCGAGGGAAAATGGGAATGGACAATGTACAATGAACAAGATACAATTCCGAACGATCCAAGGGAGTTACATTTTGAATATACATGAAGCACAAAGCCAATTTACTTTGTTATTGTGGTAAATAACATTTCAATGTCAGTAAATAACACGTTTAGAAAATCTACATGAACCACCCATAAGCATGAAGTTACCAGCACACTTGATAGTTTACGAGCGGGCACCTCAGTCAGCCAAAAAGAAGGCCATCCATAACAGCTAATTGCATGTTTTCCGATGGTGTCCAGTGACGCTTCCGTTGATTGATAAACCAATTGTTAATTTGCTTCTGATCTAGGCCCGTTGATTCAGCCAGCGATATTTTATCAGCTTCCTAGACAATTAACAAGAAGCAGATTATGATCTTTTTCGGGGTAAGTAGCAAGGACTCGCATGATATTTATATACAATAAAAAGGGAAAATATATATATACATATATATATATATTTTTATAGTACAATGTATGTTCAAACTTCAAAACATGGCATTTGAAGCAAATTTCATCATATACTTGGCAGTGTACTTAAACACAATTTATATTTCCAAGGCATCAACATATGAAAGGTGGCTTTATAATCGATGTAATGTTGATAAAAAATAAGTTACTTACACATCCTATCTTGCATGTTTAAACCCTAAATATTATATGCACTGGTTTGCTACATGGTCCATCTTTGGATTGTGCGCACGCGAATGAAAATGTTACTTATCTAGCTACTTTCTTTTTCCATGCATAACTAGTTAATCCATTTCAGAGCTATTGTCTATTAATTTCTTTGGGGTCATGGGTTCATGGCCACCTCCCAAAAGCCGAAAAGAATGATCCGATTAGGGTTTTCAAACTACTTGCATTTTATTTATGGGTATAGCCAGACAACTCTCCAAGTAAGAGATATCTGAGTCAGTCTCGTCAAGTAGTGCACGAATTATGTGTATACCATAAGATTATAGCGAAACAACAACTCTTCAAGTAAGAGATATCTAAGACGGTCTCCTCAAGTAGTGCACGATTTATGCGTATCCATAAGATGCATGAAAGAAATACTCACAGTTGGGTAAGGCCATTTATAGTGCAAATTCCACCATTCAAGTAGGGTTTGTCTTGCCTCCTTTGGTAGCTTTCCTTTCTTTTTCTTCTTTGAGAATTCCAGCTTCAAGGAACCAATCTGACTACCAAATTTATGAAAAAGCCTATCCTTAAGTTCTCGATCTTCACTCCTCAATTGTGCCTCGGTTACTTCTGTCTCTCCTCCACTAAATTCTTCATCCGACGATAGAGTTCCTTCATCTAGCCGGATAATTATCAAAGCAAAATGCATAAAAATTCAAATTAGAAAGACTTTAAACTTCAACTAATTCATAAGTATGCTTAATAAATATGTATGACTAGACACACACAACAGCACTTTGAGCAACTCCAAGAGAGGTGGCATATGGGATGGCATACCTCATATGCCACCCTAAATTCAAAAATGTTCACTCCAAAGGGGATGGCATATGGAGTTAGAAAATGGCATCTAGGTTGGGATGGCATTTTTGACAACTCTAGATAGAAAAAGTGAGGTTGTAAATGGGTTGGACAATATAGATCCGTTAGATGACTACAGATCTAACAATTCATATAGATTAATGAATAAAAATATAAAAATGGCACCTCATTTTGACACTTGCTATTAGAGCAGATTTATAATTCAGGGGTGCCAAAACACTGTTCAAAAATAGTAAAATGACATTTAACACCTCAAAAATGACAACTCCCTTTGAAGATGCTCTAACAATCACAAGGATGATCATTGAAATGCGTATTACGTAACGAAAACATGTGCTCCAGAAATTCCAATCTTGATTACAAGTTGTTTATAGTCAACTCTACTATATAACCACTAGCACATAAATTAAAGAGGCAGTTACGAGATCAAAGGAGCGGAAAATAACTTCATTTACTTGGAAGCTTTAGTAATGCAAGGGCAGAGGCTAACCTGGAGGCACAATGTATACATATCGAGTCATGTCGTGTCATGTTTCTCAAATCAAGTCAGTGTCCAGTACAAATTTTACTTCACAAAATAGCAAAGATTAATCTTCTAGTCAGAGTACAAATTCGTTTGTGGGTAATGTAATTTTACATTATACCAAAAATTATTAATTTTTAAGATCAAGTTCTACATTTTCAAGTTGAAATTACAACCAACCAATTCTATTTATAATCAGTTAAAACTACACCTTCAAGAATGATAACCCGATCTTTAAAAATTATAACTTTCTCGATTACAAGCTGCAAATATACTAAAATTAATTTTATATTTTTCGACTGTAAATTAATAGATAAAAAGTTATAAATATATATATATTTACTGATTAAAAGGGGGAAGGGGTATGCACCCTGTAGGTTGTAGCCACAGCGTGACCACGAGGAGTCACTGTAAAATATTCGGTTTTCAACCATCGCTACTAACTCGAAAGAATAGTCTGATGCCATAATACCACCAAAACCAAACAACACTACTACCGTAAAAAAAATTCTATTTGATAATCACATGAGAGTTAATGACGATATTAAACAGATACAACCTACCATTAAACAACCCATTTAAATAGTCTTACAAGTTATATATTTTGGGGATAGAGAAGAGGTAAAAGTGGTGGCAAAAGATAATAAAAGCCTCAGACAGATTTCCGATGGGTCGTTTCTAGGTCAGACGTAGGGGAGTCGTGTGATTAGACGCTACGACCATCCAATCAAAGACGCAGTTGCAGTCGCAGGGTTAAAAGACAACCCCGAGAAGCGCACCCATATATTCACTCAGAGTCACAGTTACAGTGGTCACAACTCACAACAAAACCAAATCTAAAAGACAAAGCTTCTACACCCATTATAACCGACCAGTAATGGCCATCCATAACCTTCCATCTACAAAAACTAAGCTGCTACATACAAATTTATTTTCTGATAAATCTTTCTTCAGTTATATAACTTGACTATGGTACCAATTTTTTTTTTTAATACCATACCACTTATCATTTTTCAATAAATAAGGTTAATCTCAAATTAATGATTCTTTGAATTTTAATTTGCACCCTCAAAGATCAAAAATTTTAATTTACACCTTCAAATATAAAAATTTATATCAATGCACACCTCAAAGGCTCAAACTAACAACAGTCTGTTTATCGTTTAAAATTAAATGAATAAACTCTACTTAGACCCCCTCATACTGGTCATTCAATTATCTAAACCCCTCACATTTAAAATATTACATATATTACATATACATCCCTAAAAAATTCAAATATGACTAAAAGTATTCCCCTAATTAGGCATTCAAATAATTCTTTTTAAGTGATGTATTGCATTAACTATAAAAATATTATATAAATACTTACATTATATTGAGCATTTAAATAGTAAACTTGATTTTAAACTTTAGAGCACAACAGACCCATAAAATAAATAATAATATGAAATTATAATTTTTTATTAAAATAAAATCATATTTTTTAATGATTTATATTAACAAATATCAAGAATAAGGGATTATGTGTTCACTGACGTCAAGAGATATAGAGTTAATATTTTAATTGTCAAAGTTCTAAATGATTAAGTAACAAGGATGAATGAACTAGGTACAATTTATCTATTTAATTTTAGACAACAAACTAACAACTGTTCATTTCAGATGTACGTTAATACAAATTTTTATCTTTTAAGAGTGTAAATTAAGATTTAAGAGTGTAATTTGCAATTAACCTAGATATCTATAATACTTTTTAAACGAATCTTCCTAACTTCTGTGGTGCATTTATTTTTTAGGTTCAACTATATATATACCAGCAATAATTCTGTTTTTTAAAAAATATACAATATCTAAAATCAATTTGATTTTGTAATATTTGTATTTTAAATAATAATTAAGTAAATTAAAACTACAATGAAGAGAAATAAGTGTACGTTGATAAGATTGTTTGCTATATTGAGAAATGTGTTGATGAAATTATCTAATATTAAAAGTAGTACTGAGAAGATTATATTTTTGGGCAAGAAAAAATTTGGAAAATTATTTTGCATCATTAAATCAAAATTAGATAAAGATTTAATCTATAAAAACATAGAAATACATAATTAAAAGTCACTAGTTAAAAAAATACAAAGTCAGTTAATAATTCAACCATAGCAACAAGGATCCCTTTTATTGAAAACCATATTAAAATAACTTTTAAAATCAACAAAAATAGAATTAAAAAAGATGACTTTGTTGTAAAATAAAAACCTCAAAAGGTCCCAAATATTTTCAAATATCATTAGAACAATCTCAGATAATTGCATGAAAAAACTAAAAAGGAGATAAATAAACAAGAAAAAAAGTCATTCCTAAAAAAAATATAGGTCTATAACAAAGGAATCTCAATACTGTTCAATCAAGAAAATTATAAAATATATTTTGAAAAAAAAAGCCCCCCCCCCCCTTGGAGGTGGGGTGGAGGAAGCCTCTAAGAAACAGAAGGGTGTGGGAGATTGGACTTTGACTGCTAATAAGGGACCCACAGCAAAATTAAGCCACCTCAACCAGCATTAAGCCCCATCCTCCCGACAAATTTCCATGGATTTGACAACCACTACTCTGAACCAGTCAGTCTCAGTGCGTTTGGACTTGAGAGAGAGGGAGAGAGAGAGAGAGAGAGTGCGTGCATCTGGGAGTCTATGAATGGCTTTAAAAGCTGGCTGCATTGCAGCGGAAACCGCGGGAGTCCATGTGACCTTCGACCACCCGCTCTACCCGGGCTTTTCAGTAAAGCTCCAGAGCCCCACCCCATGCCCACCTGACCCACCCATATTGTCTTCTAGATATTTCTATCTCTTTCTCTCTCTCTCTTCCTCTTCAATCATCCACCGGTTCTTTCAGTTCCAATACACTTCCAGACAATGACCATGTATTATTGCCCAACATATTAACGACCATGTGGGTTTTGGTAGGAAAAGACCATCTGTTGGGTCTAACTAGCACCAGTCTAAACCCTAGTGCCTATCATAGGTCATCTTCAGTTGATGAACTCGCACATTGTCACTTTCCGAGGGTCATTTTATAACTTTAATCTATTTTATTTTCACAATCAGTAACTACAAATACATTAAACCAAGATCATTGCACCGAATATTTTGTGCTAGTACCATAACTTCATCCTTCTACCATTGAATCATAAAACCTAACATGCTGATCAATATGACCAGTTGTTTCGTGGATTTTCATAACCTTCCTGTGCGAAAATGGGATATGCAGTTAGGAGTAGTGTACATATAATTCCTAGATAACCACATGACACCCAAGGTTTTGGGGTGGGGGGGAGTTAAAACTGCTTTTTTTTTCAGTCCTTAGACGTCTATGTCAATCTCGTAGTTCAGAAGAACCAAGCTCCCATATCCAATTAATTTTAGTGAAACTAAGATCTAGTCAAGCAGATGCAATACATTCAAGTAAGAACAGGTAGCAAGCATGCATATAGCACAGCAGTAATGCAGAAATAAAAACACTGAGTATTTTTACGAAGAGAAGTAGAGTCCATAACAGAATAGCGATAAATTGTATTCAAATTGCAGTCTTGGACTTCTGTTCGGTACTTGTTTGCACAACATTAACACATTCATTTAATCCTATTGATATGTGAAACAGGATTCAAACATTGCTTGAGAATAACAGTATATTAGCCTGGGGTTTTCTCCTTTCAAAACATCATTTGTCAAATTATCCGACTAAGAACTTCAAAAATGGGCTCCTTAAATTATACAATACACTGTCATTTGCATTACAATCTGGACGTGTAGGTATAATATGATTAAAAGCATAAAATAATAATTGCACACATACAAAATGTACAAAGCATGCATCAATTGGAGGAAATAAAAAACGTAAAATTGGTCAGCCAACATGAACAACCACAAAGTGATGCAAAGGCCTAATAAAAACAGCATCCAGGTAGATTGCAAGCTCAACACAATCAAAGCACACGTGAATATATGCTAATCTAATGTTCATGTGGATTTCTGCAACTTATGTCTGAAGAATCTTATATGCAAAAGAAGGCACAAGGAGAAAAAAAAGGGAACACGAAGCCAGCTATGATTAATAAGAAAATCACTCAAAAGTCAATTTGTACTTCCAAACAAAAACAATTATAGTTGCCACCCATAACCAACCTCGTTACTTTGATCAATGACCTTTTATGATTCACATCTTTACATAAAACAGCATATCTTTTTTTTAAAATTATTCAATACCTGCAACTGTCTAAGGTTGTTTGATCAATATGCCCAATTCCATGACCTCCACCATGGAGATGGAGACAACACCAGCTTTTGTCTGATGGAGATGCATAAAATAACACGACTTTGCACTAAATTCACAGATATATGGATTAAACTGATCGAGTAAATAAATCGCAACTGTACTTTGCCAATTTATCATTTGTAGCCGTCACAAAATAGTACGATAAGTGCCAGCCTAGAAAGAAACGATCAATGAGGGTTTAACAAAAAGAAAGATTTGGATGAAGATGCAAGCAATGGAGAAGAGAATATAAATGTTTTATTTGAAGAAATAAAGAACCTTAGAAAATTAGAAGATAATGTTCATTTCATTTTGTTAAAGCTATCCAATACAACTTCTGCGAAAGAAGCAATTGCTTTAACTGCAGAACAGCCAGCACTTAGACATTTCCCAATGTTCAGTTCTATCTTTCGCATGCACGTTATGCCAAACACCATGCTTGTATTGGAACTTGAAACTCTTTAAAGTATAGCAGACTCCATTACAGGACATTTCCCACGACATTGAAATAATAAGCCAGGTCTACTCAAGTCACAATAGCAACATAGTAACCAGACATCAGTCAATTCTCTGAAGAACTTATTATTTATTAGACAGTAAATTAATTAAAATTATTTCAATTTCCTGGGGGAGTAAAATAAAAGTGAATCGTAGTAGTAGTAGTAACAGTATACTAGAATTAACCCCAAAAAATAAAACAGTATATACTAATGAGGAAAATGCATCTCATTTCAACACAACAAAGCATCATCACAAATACAAAATGAATAATACTTATGTATTGCATTTTCAGCTCCAAAAGGATAAAATTCCGGTTCTATCAGTGGAAAATATGAGGAAGTTATTTAAAACACCGCTTGATATTTGAATTAATTACATGTTGCACTCTAACAATATATAACCTCATCTACTACAACCCACTACTAATGGAGTTGAGCCATTAACACACGTCCATAGTTACGCCCTTATCAATTAACATTACTACACAAAACTCTATCAAAATCAAATATTTTTTATCTCTTTATTATGTTTGGTATTTTGGATCTCTCTAAGAATGCCTATCCCAAGATTAACCCATACCAACAAGTAAGTCCAAGGCAGGATTTTTGTTTAGGTAGTACAAGTTCTATCCAGCTAATTAAAATCAAAATATGGATCTGGCTGTCGTAACCAAAATTTGGACCAATGAAGAAGCTTGACTATGCAGCTAAAAAATAAGAAGAAGATTGACTACGTTTCTAGGACGAAACAAAAGATAAAAATCAATGTTTGGGAAACTATAAACTTTCCTCAATTAGGTCATCTGAACAATGAAGTGTCAAAATTGAAGGGCTTATTTCCAGGCTTCATTTTTCTCTGACACCAAAGAAAAAAGGTAAAATAAAAGGAAACAAACAAGATGAGTGGTGAAACTAACTAACTAAGAGTAAGCCACCCTGAACTTAGAAAGGTAAAGGTTCTCAACACTGTTGCAAAGTCCATGGGACTGCTGAAACCTTGACTTTTCCCTTAAAGATTAACTCTTTCCTGTACAAAACTAGGAAGACTTATCATATGTGAAACCACAACTGTGCCAGCCACATATAAATGTAACATTACCAGATTTATATACAATGACAGTACACAAATGCAAGCGAATAAAACAGTTAATAATCTAAGACGATGGTCTCTTTCATTTCTAGGGTTTTTGTTATCTGTTATTAGTATGAAATCTATAACCTTTGATTGTTCTTTCTCTGTAATTGACGTCTACAATAAGTGGGTTCTTTGCAGAAACAAGAAAGAAGGTAGGAGGAGACTAGACGAAGACTTGAGTAAGCAATAGGAAAGCTATGAGCTTTTTATGCTAACATGAGCCAGATTCATGCTATTGTGAGCCAAGAACAGCACAACATATCCGCCATTTCTTAACAATGATAGTGTGACAGCTTTACAGATCTCTTACTAGACTAAATGGCAATTCTAATACGGTTTTAGAGCGAAAAATATGAATATATGGCGCAAAACTCAGTGGGGAGAGAGGGGGGGGATATGCATATGATGGACGCACCTTTGCAGAGATTGCCGAGTTGCATTTCAATCTTGTTCAAGAACGTGGTTGCTTCATCAAAGGGCCTTGAGAGATCGGATTTGTACTTCACCAGTACATCACAATATGTTTCCTAGAAAAGAAAGGAGAGAGACTCGGAGATTCAATAGAAACAGTAGTGAGAAAAGGAAGAAATCAAAACTAAGAAAATCACATACCATGAACTCGTCGAGCTCGGGATCGGCTCCGAAGCCCATGGAGACAGACTCTCGGTTCCAAACGTCGTTTTCTCGTCGAATTTCATCTAGGAGACAAGCTATATCCGGTGGCGCACCCACCTGAAACAAAAAAAACAAAAGAGTTTCCAAAAGCAAGGAAAGCTTTAAACGTGTAAGAAAATTAACAACTTAATTTCCCTTCCAAAAGTAGATGAAGTAAAGAGAAAGTTTCATAAGAGTTTTTTGGAAAATCGTGGGAAGTTTTGACAACTCTATAATTCCTGTTGGTTGTGAGGATCTAAGAGCCCCAGCGAATAGTAGGAACGAACATGAAGCAAAACTACAAGGCAATATAAAAGTTAATTAGGTTTTAGCTTCAACTGCAGTGAAAACTGCAGGTTTGAATCTTGATCCTCACCCCTTAATGTTCATCATAAAAGCTAAATATAGCTCTGATAAGCAAAAAAAAAGAACATACAGAAGCACAAAAAAGATACTTTTCTATGTGAATTATACCTTCTGGCAATCGATGTAGGCATCAAGTAATTTCGGATACGAAGGATGAGAAGCGATTTTGGCCTTGATCACACTAGAAGCATCATCGTCTTCACCACGATAAGGACCTCTTTGAACTTCAGGTGTCATTGAAGCCACTTCTGAAATCGCCGAACATTGAAACCCACTTCCCATATCCTCCCCTCCGAACATTGGAATTCTATAATGATCATCGACGGAGGAAAGCAGGCTTTGGTACTCCGCCGGGATCATCAGACTCTCCGGTGACATCAAGACCTTGTCCGCAAGCCCATACATTTCTTCCATGATATATGGTATAACTGTGAAAACTGGAGAAGTTATACCTTGAGGGTATGCTAGATATAGTCTTACTCGGCTCAGATCAGTATGTTTTCGTTCAGATATATAATGGAAGTTCAAGATTTGGTTTGAATTGGGATTGGCAAAGAAGATGAAGAGGGAGTGGTAGTGGTGGTGGTGCTGCTGGTGGAGGAGGAGGAGGAGGAGGATTGTGTCATTATTTTGGCAAACAACCAAAGAGATGCTGAAGCTAAGCCTGAAGTTAGTGGGGTTGAGCGAGTGAGGTCCATTGTTTCAATTAATTATTGGCTACTTATATCTTTCCCCTTCCATTCTTTTTTTGTTGTAGATTTTATACATGTGAATTATAAATTCTAGCAAATAATACAGCTACTATTTTAATTGCACATTTATAAAAATATAATAATAGTTAAAATTAATTTAATTTTCATGTAACGACACAAAACTCATTCTAAACAAAAACTAACTTAAAAACATCATCTTTTTCTGCACGGCTTCCACAATTAAATAACTTTTTTTGTGGGTCAATAATATTAAATAATTCAACCAACACACTCTCAAATATAAAAAATATTAGACAACTCTTGCTAATTCAAATCTGTATTTATCTTATCTCTCGTTTCCATTCCTCTTTTTTTTTTTTTTTGTCTACTTTAATTAAAAATTATATAATTAAAAAATAAAAAAAAATACCTATTTAAATATAAAAATATTACATGAACAATACTCAATTTTGATATTATAAAGTATCTTCAAGTACGAGATTATTACTAGTTAATATATATGTGATTATAAATAGAAAAGAAGAAATTCTAACTAGAAAAAAAAAGTAAGAAAAATGACAAAAATAAATAATATTAAAAAGATAAAAAATAGTTTCAAAAAAGAATATCAAATTGTACCATAATACACGCAACGTAGATTTTGAAAGGCTTAGTCTTTTTCTTTATCTCATTACACAATTTAGTCACAATCATTTATTATTTTCATATGATATTAAAACAAAATTTTATACGATTGTACTTTTATTCCAACAAGAACATGACACATATAAAAAGAATTTTTTTTCTTAATTTTATTATTTTTACGATCAATGTATACAAGTAAATCACGTCATCTATAACTACACATCAATTTCGATAAGTTATCAAAATAATTATTTTTTTGGTATTATACTTTTATTCACATTTTTTCTGTTCAAGTAAGTCCATCTGGCCTCATTAAGATTATATCGCAGAAAAATAATTTTTTAATATTAAATTAAAAAAAATTAACCCTAAATATTAATTTAACTTATTCGTAACTATTGACCTTTCTAGCCATTTAGAGTTACGTCGTATGAATGAAGTTAGAGTTCGGTCCAATGATCTGATAAAGCTATTCGCTAGATCCTACTAAATCGCGTCCTTAGTTATTCTTTAAATACTTTTTACGAATTTATTAATTGGTCACTTTAGGATCAAGAAGAATCAAATTCTTTGAAAAACATAAGAAATTGAGGAATAAAATGTGAAAGGTTGACAGACTAATTAATCTATAAACAAATCAATATGGGTAATTAAAATTCTGCCCACCCAATCCGTTCTGCAATATTTCGACCTACCTTCCTTCCTTGATAATTCTATTTTAGCATTTTTTTTTATTCCTATCGACCCGCAAGTACATATATATATATATATATTTTTTAAAATAATGTCATTTTGTTTGTCATAAAACAACATTGTAAGAAACCTTATGACTTGTGAGTTGTGATTGTGGATTATTTATAATATTTTTGACTACTAGAGAACATATCAATCAAATTTATTATATTTTCTTTAGTTTATTATATTGGTTTACATATCTTTCTATTATATTTTAATAGTTTAGTTATAAAAATAGTCCAAAAATTTGGTAATTGAATTATTAAAATTACCCAAAAATTAATAACTTAGGGTGCGTTTGGTAACGTTTTCGTTTTTATGTTTTTTTTTAAGAAAAAAACAGAACAAAGTTTTGTTTTTTTTGTGATAAAAATTAAAAATATAAAACATGTTTGGTAGTCATTTGTGTTTAAAAAATTATAAAAACAAAAATAAAAAACCTTGTTTGGTATTATACCAAAAATTCAACATCCACCACCACCAACAACCAACTCATTTCTTATACCCAGCCACCACCAGCAACCAACAGCCACCACCCGAAACCAACAACCAACAGCCACCACCAGCAACCCCAGCCACCACCAGCAACCCCA
>CM042193.1:15020416-15057014 GCA_023539305.1 Ilex asprella | reverse complement strand
AGAGAGGGGTGAAAGGGGGAGAGAGAGGGGTGGCCTTTTATAGTCAAGCAAAAAAATCCACTTTTGTTGCTAAGAAGGATCGAATCCCAGACCTCATTAAGTCCTCACGCGTCCGTTTTTTTTTTGGATGTTTTCAAAAACACCATTTCAAATGTTTTCATATTTTGCCATTGTTTTCAAAACAGAGCTGTAAAAAAAAACGAAAACATTCACCAAACTTATTTTGATTTTTTTTTGGGTCAAAAAATGAAAACAAAAACAAAAAAAAATGAAAACTAGTGGTTACCAAACGGGGCCTTAGAGTTTGAAAATTTGTGAGACATTCCACAATTCTATCCAACTTTTCGAGTTGATTTTTTCGATGAAGTTCAAGTCAAAATATTATTCTCAATCAACTAGGGTCGACCACATAAATAATCTTTTGCAATTTATTGGCTCAAACACAGAATTCAAAAATTCTTACCCGTCGACTAGAGTAAACAGCCAAATCAAGTTGTTCGTCAATGAACTTAGGTTGGTATTAAAAGAAATATGTTTAAATTTATTCACTTATTAAAAAGGCCAAGCTTGAATCTAAATTAAGTAATGATATAGTGAATGATAACGAGGCTAAATTGATATTAAATTCCAGTTTATAATCTAAATTTAAGAACAAATACAAGTTCAAATTTGAAGAATAATTAGTGATATTAGAGATTGAACAAGATATTTTGAGCTTGTCGTGATCCAAAATCCATTGCCAATATCCTTTTTGTGAACAAAATAGAAAAAAAAAAGGTGACAAGAAACTACCTAAATTGTGAGCAAAATAATTAATAAGTGATCGTGATTGTGCTTTGCACATTGATTTAAATATAATATATACACACCATCGCTGATATTCGTTGTGATAACTATTCCTTTTGTTCATCATGCTATTGTACCATCTCCACTTCTCTCTCTCTCTCCCCCCCCCCCCATTACATTCGAACGAATATTATGTGTCCCGGAAAGGGTAGGTTGAACCTCACGCGGCAGTTGAAATGATAATAACGATCAGTTGTTAATTCAGACATCTTGAGTCTGAATTTTAATAAATTTTAAAAAATAAGTCATGAAAAATTTATCCTTCGTGAATATCTAAATCCTAACGTGAATAATTTATCTTAGACCGAACTGAAAGAGAATTAGTCATAAACTAACTCAAATACATCTAATCATTGTAATAAAAAAAATTGAAAGAGTATCCTCAGTTATGGTACCGAATTACTATTTTTTGATATTTTTTGTTTGTTTGTTTGTTTTTTTCTTAAAAAAAATACCTCACATATAAATTTATATATTTTTAAATTAGTAATTATAAATTCTTCAAATTAAAATTAATAACTTAAATTAAATTTTAGAACCATACCTCCGCTCGGTGATAAAACTTTATGTTTAAAAAGACTATATCAATTTTCTTCGGGATTATGGGTAGAGTTGCTCAAACGTGAATTTGAGTTTTGTCGAAATTGTGTCTAATTCTAAATTTTGGGTTCATCCTGACAATTTACATGTAAGGAACAATCGTAAATAATATTGAAAGAGTTATGATTATTAATTAAAAATATA
Organism: Ilex asprella; assembly: GCA_023539305.1. NCBI lineage: Eukaryota > Viridiplantae > Streptophyta > Magnoliopsida > Aquifoliales > Aquifoliaceae > Ilex > Ilex asprella. Next base: position 15,055,424 of record CM042193.1, on the reverse strand, counting down.
ATAAAATTAATTATTACATGTATATGAAGATATGGAGTAATACAAAAAATTGTCGATTATAAATATATTTATATTCACACTCAAAATTAAATTACAAACATAGAAATGAGATAATTGAAATTAATCACCAATTGTAATGAGAATGAGTGGTGATGGGAGACGGTCATGGTTGTGGTGAATTTTAGGTGACGATAATAGTAGGGACAACCATGAGTGGCGACGATGGAGGTAGTGGTTATGATTGTGGGAGTCGGTGGTGGTGAGCAACAATAATGGTGGTTAGTAGTGGTAATGGTGGGGCGGCGATGGTTGGTAGTAGGCAGTGACAATGGTTGTAGGTAACGACAGGTGCTTATGGGCAACGATGGTGGTGAATAACAATTGGTGGCAAGGGTGATGGACGATGATGGGTGGTGGTGTTAGGTGTGGGTCACAGTGGGTTGGGGGGGGGGACAATAGTTGATCGTGGTTTGTGGTGTTTTGGTGGACGATGATGGGTGGTGGTATTAAGTGTGTTTGGTGGACGATGATGGGTGGTGGTATTAAGTGTGGTGAGTGTGGATCACAGTGGGTGGCGACAGTGGTGGTGGGCGACGATAATTGGTGGTGTTAGTGAGCAATGATGGGCAACGATAGTGATGGTAGGTTGTGGCGCGAGGCGACGGTTTGTGGTGAGATGATAGTAGTAGTGATAATAAATATAAAAAAGAGATGATGACGGCAACCACGGTGGATGGTGGCTGTGGCAATGGATGGTGGTGGTAGAAATCAATGGTGGGTAATGACAGTGGCGATGGTGTTGATGGTGGTGGGGTGGCAGTAGTGACAATGATAATGGTGATGGTGACGTGTTTTGTAGAAAATTGATTTTCAAAAAGTAAAAGTTATTATATTTTTACTAATTTATTTAAGTTATAAAATTACTTTTGACTTATTTAGAAGTAATTAAAATAACTTGCTCCAAACACTACTTTTTCTTTTTAAATGCTTATGAGAAGTCATAAACCCTAGAAACACTTTTGAAAAATCACCTCAAAGACACTCTAAGGGACCTATTTTCTCTATTAAGTTTAGAGAGCAAATATTAGCCGTCGAATTAATTTTGAAATAAAATTTAAATGATCTCAACCGTAAAAAAGTAAACATTATTTTTTTTATTTTTTAGAATTTGAATTGTATTGTATTTTATTGTATAAATAATAAAAAAATCACTAATGTTATATTTTTATTGAATACAAAATATATATATAATAAAGTAGTTTACAATTTAAATCTCAAAAGATAAACAAAATGATTTTTGCTATTCGCGGTTGAGATCGTTTTAAATTTTACTTTAAAGTTAATTTAATGGCTAATATTAACACTCTAAATTTAATAAGAAAAATAGGGTCTTAAGGGTGTGTTTGAACTTTGAAGTGAATTTTTAAAAATACTTCTAAAAATTATTTCTCACAAGTACTTGCAAAAAATAATAGTATTTGAAACCGCTCTACCACTACTTTCATCCCCATCGCCATCGCCGTTGCCGCCACTATCACCACCACCCCCGCCACCACTATCATCACCGCCATCGTCACCCCTGTCAACACCACCACCACCACCACCACCACCACTATCAACGTTGCCACCACCGTCACCATTATCGTTGTCGCCGCCACCTCCACCACCATCGTCGCTCTCGTCGTCGTCACTACGGTCATTGCCACCCACTACAACTATCACCATCTCCCTCCCCCACTGCAAATCGATCCTTAAATTCTTTTATATATTCTTTATGTTTGCCATTTGATTTTAAATATAAATATAAATATGTATACTGTCTACCATTTTTTATTACACTGTATTTTCAGGTTCCTGCAATAACTAATATAAATATATGATAACAAAATATTTGTTTTGAATATCAAGTTTAATTTATCTCATGGAAAAATCATTGGGCTGTCTTTAGTAAAATAAAACCAACTTAGTCACTCGAGTTCATGAGTCCCAATAAATCAAAAATAACTCGAGTATACAAACTGACCCCTCAACTCATGTAACAGTTAAATCAGAATTAAGGCTTCGTGTGTCTCAAATCTCGTCGGTCACAAACTTGTCTTCTTGTATTCTTACGTTTTCCAAAAAAAAGAAAAGAAAACTATTCATTTGCTTTCGCGTATAGGATTAGGCAAAAACTGGAACGTTTTGTTGACTCTGACTGATTGATGTGATTTAATTGGACAATAAAAAGCTGAGAAAAAGAGCCCATTCTGCCTGCCTTAAAAAATAAAAAATAAAAACTTTAAATGATAGCAGCTCAGTATTGTTTTTACTTGTTAGTTGTAGATTTTATTTAATTTATTATAATTATTAATTATAAAAATTATAATTTAAATACACTATAAAATTTTATGCTTCTTATTTTGATTGTTGAACGATAAAAATATGATTCCCGAAAAATAATTTTTTTGTACAACTATTAGATTATTTAAAAAGATCACTTTATAAAGAGACCATTCATTGACCACACAAATTTACTGACTCTATATTGACCTCAGGTTGATTAGGTAGGTGGTATGAGCAATTCTTAGGTCTAAGAATGATTGCACGTAAAAATGATTCTTAAAAAAATAATAAAAATGAGTCGTAAATTTAGATGTTTTAAATTTAAATATTATTAATTTTTTTGGGTTAAGATCACGTAAAATTTATCTCTCATAAATATTTTATTCTCAACATAAATAATATTTCTTTAACTGAATTAAAAAAAAAATAATCGAGAATGACAGAAACTGACCTGAACAGTGGACACCCTCAAAAAAAAGAAAAAAAATATTCCTTCTCACGATGGTGAACTATGACCGCAACAAACCAATAGGTACTAGGCATTATCTGATTAGGTTATATATAGACACAAATCAATAGCTAGCAGGCATGGTACGAGTAGGGTTACATTATTACATACCTGAAAGGGTTAGAAGCTGACAGTCATTGCTTGCAAGTTGAAATTTTAGAAGGGGAAGCTTCAAGCAGAAACGTAACAGTACCAGAGAATGAACAATTCAGAAGACACCCTTGGGCTTGAGATTTGATATCAAATCAAGCAGCTCATGATCGTACGTAAGCAGCTTCGTTAGTGTATATAGTCATGTCGCATAAATATTCCATGCCTTTTTCTTTTCCCTGAATCTCTGTTTGTGTTAGAGAGAGAGAGATCAGAGAAATAGAAGTAGGGTCACGTTGCCATTTTGTTCTACGAGGCAAGGGTTCTGGTCCTTTATATAGATGTTCTTTCTTTCTTAGTAGTGAGCCATAGATGTTCTTTCTTTCTTAGTAGTGAGCCACCCCAGCTAAGCCCTTTTTCCTGGGAATGCTTCCAGGAATATATCATTATCTCCCCAACTATTTGTAAAGGACGGATGCTATTGCGATTTAATGTATTCATTTAATTTATTATAATTATTAAATTAATTATAAGTCTCATCGAACATAAAAATTTGATGTTAATTCAATAGTTATAATTAAATTACATTATTTGGTGAATAAATTAAGTCAATTTTTAATGTATAAATAACATTACTCTTTGTATAAACAATGAAAAATCCCCTTCAAGTATGAATAGTTATTATGTGCTTCCTCTCAATGATAAAATAATTATTACCCTCCATAATTAAAAGTTTGATAGTGATGAGTTTCAATTTTTCATTAATTGACTCAATCTGTAGTATTAAAAATACAATTTCAACTTAATTTATTTTTTGAATTAAATATTGCTATTGTATGTATAGTGAGTTTCAATATTAGTTAAAATTTATTATCAATTCTATGACAGTGTTGTAGCTAAGTTAACAAATTAAATCTAAATCATATTATTATTTATAAGATAAAAACATATAATATCACTTTAAACTATAAAACATAAAATGAAAACAACAAATCACCTATTTTTCACAAAAAAAAAAAGAAAAAGTAAAGTATCTTCACTAACCCACAACCCAAACTCACCCTAAACCACACCCACTCCTACTCTTTCATTGTTTCTCATGCTATTCCTCCCCAACCACCAATTGTCACAACCCGTCACCACCGTTCTCTTCTCTATCGCTATCCATCGATCAATTTTACCCATAGAATGACCTCAAACCATGGTCATTTATTCATTACTCTTTTTGATATAGCCACCAATATAACCTTTTCTCGATTTTTCGGATGTTTTTACATCAATATCGTTTGAGATACTCAAAATTGATAAGGTGTAATAAATAAGAAATCAAAGAAAATGACTTACACGTGACAACATGCTACTAGGTTATTGAGTCAAAATGGAACATGAAGGTTTTGATTAGTGGGACAAAAAGGTTCCAAACCACATCCTCAAAATGATGAAAAGTTAATGTAATCGTGAATAATGCAAGTCAAAGCATAACGTGGCTATTAGTAATGCGGTTGAATTAACCTTTGGTCATTATCGAGAGATACCCTAGTTGAGAGTGAAGCCCTATCAGGATTCAGGACTTATTTGGCTAAGTTTATTTACTAATTGACTTTGTTCATGCACATAACACGATTATCCTTGAGCCACGTATGGGAAGACAAGTGACCTAAAAAGTAGTTTTTTTTGCCTTGCTAACAAAATCTTATCAAGATTAAAAGAAGCCGACAAAATTAATATGTTCTTGCTCGGTAATTTCTTGATGTTATATGGTAATAGGTTCATTAGGCCCCCCAAAAAGTTTCTTGTTATACCAAACAATCCCTTTAACCATCGCCAAATGTGACCTTTTAATCGGGATTATGCTTCTTCAAACATACCCTTATGCTTTTTCTTTCTCGGCGAAATCATTGTTGATTGGAGTTATTAATGTTATACATGTTTGTTGGCTTTGTCTTTAGGCGGCCACAAAGTTAACCTATTGTTGTTTTGGGGCGGAAGATTATTGGATGATCTAGTTTGAGAAGCATCTCAACTAGTCCAAGTGACTGAATTGTTAAATTAATAGGTTGAGTTCTTTGAATAAACTTATAAACTAGGAAGAAAAACTGTAATGATCCGCATTAGTATGTGTTGAATTCAAACTCAAAAATTTATATGGGATAATTTATGTATATATGTAGGAACAATGACCCTAATTGATAATTTCTTGACTAGTCCTTTTTGAAAAAGTTATTGTGGTTATTTTAAACAAGCTGAACTTAAATAATTTTTTATGCTAGTTTAGAAAAATAAGCTCGCTAGGATCGGACTCAAGCTCGCAAAACTCGACTTGATTAACACCCCTATTTATAATAATGAAAATTAAGTGCAAGAGTTAATATAAATCCCTACAAGAAGGAAAACTAAGCAATCCCTAATAAAATATGCAAAGCCAACAAATACTTGTAAATTACACACCAAGTTGCTGGTTGTCACCTACTCATCCTCCTGTGGTTACTACAAAAATTATATCATTATCTAAACAAGATAATTCTTCACACAATCTATCAATTCAGTGAAAATTGACAATAATAATCGGGTATGATTACAATCTTATTCAGTTTGAGTCAAAACCAATTTATCCCGTTTTGTATATACAATAAGTCGTGTATGCATGAGCTTAGTTTGACACCCGACTTAACCCATTTGTCACTCATTTCTCTCGGTGGTGCCTTTTTCTGAAATTCCTTTATCATCACAAATTTTTCTTCTTTTTTTTTTTCGAAACATGTTTGGCAAATGCTTAGCTGCCATCGGACAAAGTGTTACAGAAAGCAGCCAAAACAGTAGGATAAGTAGCCAATATATATTAAATGGTAAATTTCTTTCTCACCCCTTGAAAATAAGCCTAACTTCAACAACACCCCCCAAAGAACAAGATTCTGTGAACAACATAGAGAAAGAATGAAAGAAATCGTAATTGTTTCAGTATATATGCTCCTCAGACACTTGAACCCACTAGGATCATATTTAGACAAATAAAAACAGAGCAACAAGCAATGATACAATATGCAAGTCATGGTGAAAAAAAATAGGAGGATGTTTATTTCCAAACAAACGAATTACAATACTGCCTACAGAATAAAGTTTGGGGGTAAAATAATAAAATGAGTATTTTCGTCACGTTTAATTACTCGACGAACATTGTTAAGGGGTGTCAGTAAAATTTCAAAATAGCAGGTGTCGTTGAAATTAAATTAGACTTATTTATAAGGGGTGTGAATGAAATTTACGTTATACTAAATTACACAACAAAACAAACTTATATATGGTTAAGCTGAGATTATTAATTAGTTGCAATTGAATGTCCCACACAGACATTAGAAAGAGAAAGACTGTGTTTGGTCAAGAAAAGCAAGATTCTCGTAGCCATTTTTAGAGAAAGTAATGTTTTTATATAGCATTCTGGGAGACAGAAATGGAAGTGCAATCAACTTGGAGGGTGTTGATAACCCTTTATATCATTCATGATCATGTAGATGTAGGTGAGGAACAACATTCCAATTATCTTTTTGACTTAACCTCCAGATATATTTAAATAATTAGCTGTGCACATGTAGATATATTATATAATTAATGAAGGGGTATTGTGATTTGTGCTGTCTCATTCACTATAGCCCCAGATTCAATTAGCATAGGGACAGGGCTGCAATTATACATGTAAGTTTATCTTCTACTGGCCCGGCATTGACTGAATTTGAGACATATAGTAAGGGTTGTCTGTGCTGTGTGTCGTGATCATTTGGGCTATCTCTTTTTAAAATTTATTTGTGTCCATATCCGATTCATTGTGTATTGTTGGATTAGTGTAGTGTATAGGTCGTATTTTGATGATACCATATTCCGTTATTCGATTTTTTTTTATCATAGCTCGATTTTGAATAGCTCAACTTCAATGATTGTAGATGGGATGATCAGCAAGCTCCTCCAGCAGAGAAGGATGTACAAACCACCAAGCTCTAGCCAGTAACTTATCCGGTGGTTTCAGGAGCTCAACCTTCTGAAATGATATCATCCTATTTCCAAAAGGTTATGCCCCGTCACCCGTAAAAAATATAATCTCTAACGACTTCAATATTCCCTTAAAAAAATCTTAACAAGCGTGGAGATCATATGATGATGACAACGGAACCACACCACCCGTGAGTGTATATAACATCAAGACCTTCTCCATGTGAAAGTATCGAATACATTGTAAACATATTTCTTCGCAAGAAATATAAGATCTCTCAAGCAACAACCATGTGAAAGTATCGAATACATTGTAAACATATTTCTTCGCAAGAAATAGAAGATCTCTCAAGCAACAAGAGACTCCATTAAAGTAGATTAACAAAAATTTTAGTTGGTGAGCTACTACAATCTGCGTGTCCGATGTGGTATTCTATACTTGCTTACAAACTTAGTTCATCATACACAAGTCTTAAGCTCTTCAGCTTAAGCAATCCAACCTCACACTTTTGATTTCACACATCCTCATATTTAATCCAATTCGTATTGTTCCTAGTTGATTTTATGCCAATTAATTTTTTGGTGGAATTCTAACGAATTAATTTGTTTATGATTCAAACTTGTTAAATCTGAATATATCAACTAATTTCATTCCTTGATAAAAAAAAAAAAAGAAAACTAATTTCATTCTAATTTTATATTCAACTAACAAATTATATCAAAACTTCTCTTGTATAGGGCAAAGCAGAGTGGAGGTTTTCTTCATAATAACAGAAGAGTTAATTGCAATCTATCTTATATTACAGTCAAAAAATTAAATTTTTAACTTTTAAAAATAGATGGTTAAAAAAAAAATTAAAAATACAACAACGGTTAAGTGCTTGATTTCTTTTTCTTGCTTCCAACACGAATTCGATTATGTGTGTATTGACCAAATTTCGTATATAATATCAATACAAAAGCAATGTCAAGTTACAATAATTAATTTGATTGACTTTAAGTAAAAGATATAGTGTTGACTCTCTTTAATGTGTTTCTCACGTGCACTGTCCTCTGATTCTCGATAGATTTGATAAAGATGATGAATTTGGTGAATTTGGCGAATATGAGGGCCTGATTGGTGTATTTCTCGCTCTTCAATTGATGGCGGCTTTGGTGGATTTGATGAAAATGAGAGCTATATCAATATATCTCCCGTTCTTCAATTTGATGATGCTTTTGATAAATCTCCTCACCGTTCTTTATTTTGACAGACTTGAAGATGATTTGGATTTCTTAAAGAAGAATTTTGACGGTGTGTTCTTCTTCTTGAAGATGAACTTGCAAGACTTTAGTGAACTCTGAGCATAGTTTCACCGATCTTCCTTTCTCCTTGACTTCTTCTCCCTCCCCTTTTTTTTCCTCTATTGTGTCTCTCCTAGACCTCTATTTATAGTGCTAGCAGTAGTTATCATATAATAGTAATAGTTATCCATATAAGAGTATTTTACTTGATTACCCTTATATGGGCTTTGGGTAATGGGTTACCCATAAATTTGTGAATTTTAGTTTGCGAAATTTAAGTCCAACCCATTTTATCTTTAAAAGTTTGCTTAATTGGGGCTCATAGAATTTAAGTCTATTTTAATTTAATTTAATAAATCTGATTAATTAATTTAACAAGTCTGATTAATTACACTTGGGCTTATATTATTTGAGTTGTGGAATTTAGATTCAACTCAAGTCTGTTTGATTAAACTTAAACTTGTATCATTTGGCCTTTTCAAAATTTAGGTCAAACCTAGAGCCTATTTCATTAAATTTGGGCCTAGTTGTTGTTGTTATTATTATTATTATTATTATATTTTTTTAATTAAATTTTTAATGCCTACAAATGTCCCCTCGAGACTTGTTTGCATATTGAATTTTGTATTAAATATGTAAATTTGTCTCGAATTAAATTATAATTTTTTATTTATTATTTTTATACATGTATGCAAATTTAGTCCAATACTAGATTTATCTAGTGTAACTTATATATAGTTACATGGAATTCCATCATATGTAAAAATCTGTGCCTTTGATCTAATGGTACTCCTTACCTTGTGAAGTCTATACCCCTTTGAGGTTAAGGGTTCAAACCCCTCCCCCTCCCCCTCCCCCAAAAAAATATACGTAAAAGTCCATTGAAGTAAAAGACCTAGCTGCATGAACCCATTTTAGGTCCAACAGCGACTGATTTAGCCGATGCGTATCATTATATCTTCTACGGATCTAATGGTTTTCAAGTCTTATTAATATAAAACTTTAATCCATTTAGAACTCAAAGCACTAGTCTTTGTCAATTTAAAAATATAATTCTAATAAACCATGAAAATTATCAATTCATTTATTTCCCAACATGAGCCTAGAATTTTTCACATGTGCCTCTATTTTTATAGAATCACAGTCCATATAGAATAGAAATTAAAGAGTCTTGTTTCACTTGAATTCATAGAACTAGAGTGTCTATATATTTGAAATTGTGAGTATTTGAGTTGTTATAATTAGCGAGAGGGTTTACGAGCAATTTGATTTTAGTAATAAGGTACGAGTTTTTTTATTTTATGTTATACATAGCTTGGTAATTTCGTTATAGGCTTGGTGACATAGGCTTGCACGTGTGTTATTTTATTTATTATTTAATTCCTTTTGTTTGCTTTAGTTGTTCCTGACAATTTTTTATTTTTATTTTTTTTTAATGTCCGTTTTGTATTCTAGTTATTTTTATTGACAACGAGCATAAAAACAAAATTTACGATTACTTTCAATTCGATAATAGATTCGAATTTGCAATTTACACTAGGTTCGCTATCATAATCAAGTATCTTTATTTTATTTTATTTTTTTGGTCTTGATTAAAGTGTATCAACTCAATCAAAAATGTTGTATTTTCTTTTTAGTTTTCCTATTTTTTTTTTCTCTTTATAGGCTATAAGTAGGACTATTTTGGTTGGTATAAGTTTTCATTACTTTTTGCTTAGTATAATTTTCTATTTGTTTACTGAACTATTCATGACAGAGTACAAATTAGATTCCAAATAATTTTTATCTAATCAAATCTAATGATTAAATAAGATGTCATAGTCAAACTACCATGCATCAATCACAAGGATTTCATCTTTTCTTTCTTTGTCCATTTGTTGTTGTTTGTATTCTTTGGTGGGGGGGGGGGGGGGGTTTATTATTATTTTTTAACTTCTCTTGTTTAATTCTTTGTCTAGTTCTTTGTCAATTTTTTTTTATTTTATTTTCATGGCTACCATGCTTGACCTAATTCTTCAAACTTGGTTTTATTTTTCTCTTGTGATTTTTTTGTTCTTTTGTTTTTATTGGTAGTAATTTTATTCTTGTTTCGTTCCATTCAATTTGTTCTTTTTTTTAACCAATATTTCTTTATATGGTTGACAGGCTTACATCAATGTTCTTCATTTAATTCAAGCTAACGAATCAACGTAAAATATTTTTTCTTGCATGAATTGACCCAATATGTTTTCTCTTATTGATATCATTATAATCCTTTTAAAATTTTTATTAATAATTGTCAACCATAATTGTTCCATAATGATTGATTGTATAATTTCATGAGTACCATCTTAAATAACTTTTTTTTTATTTTGCAAATTGTTTTTTCTATGGCATCTTGTCAAATTTTTTTCACATAGGTTAACTATACGTTCAAAAAAAAAAATTTAATTGCCGATCGTGAACTTTAATTATCCAACGTGAACAACATTTACCTTATTCAATCTATTATTATTATTTTTTCTTTAATCTTATTATTATTATTATTATTATTAGACCATTAATTTTTCTATTGTTCTTGATCAAGACATGATTTTCTTGATACAATTTTGTTTCTTGAGATTTTGATCTAATTTTTTTTTAATTTTTTTCACTCAATTTCAAGTTTTTTTTTAATTTTTTTTAATTTTTTTCACTCAATTTCAATTTTTTTCACTCAAATTGATCTCAATTGGTTCTATTTATCAAGAGTTTGATCTCAAGCATGTTTTACTTTTCTTTTCTATTGTTGTACAAATTTTAAGTTTTTAAATTTTCTCTTGACATTATTATCAAGACTGACTTTTTTTTTAAGAATCTTATCTCAAGAAACTTTGTTCTAATAATTTGACATTAGGTTGACTTTGCACTAAGAATTTTAATTTTAATTTTAAATAACTTTTCTTAAGAATGTTACTTTAGATGACATCTATTCCAACAGTTTATAACTTTTATGTCAACTATAGATGACTTCTATTATAAGAGTTTAATTTTATTATATTTTTATTTTTATTTTGACCACCTTAAGTGATTTTTGTATCAACTTAAATGACTTTTGTGACAATTTTATATGACTTTTGTGACAGCTTTAAGTAACTTCCGTAACAGTCTTAGGTGACTTCTGTGGTAGCCTTAGATAACTTCTGTAACAACTCTAAGGTGACTTATGTAACATCCCTAAGGTGGCCTCTGTAACAATTTAAGGTGACTTCTGTAATAACCTAAGGTGACTTATGTAACAGCCCTAAGTGACTTATATAACAACCCTTAGGTGACTTATGAAACAACCTCTGCCAGAGAACATGCACAAAAATGGCACAGTTAAGTCAGATCGACTTTCATCACTTTGCGCACCTTCGTATCATTCCAAAGATCATTTTATCCCAAAGCCACTTGTTGCTAATTTGATCAACCAGAAGATTGCGAGGTGGGGATATTCATTGAACCCAAAGGGAGACATTCAATATCTGAATGGGTTTTGGGAATGGTCTCAACGAATTTACCACAAGTTGTTAGACAATGGTTTCAATGAACTTGTTTATGCTGTGTATGCAACTTCTTTTGACTAATCTTGACCCAACAGTGTATATTGCGCCATTTGTGAAGCTTGGTGTCTGCAGACGAATACGTTTGTTAAGCTCGTGGGAGAAATTGGAATCTCACTTTAGGAAATGCAACACATCACTGGTCTTTCAATCCGCGGCAAATATTTTGAAGAAGTTATCCCAATCCTAACTAAGTTGAGAGACTCTGATATTGGCGCTCTCCTTATGACTTGCCTGCATTTGTTTAAGGCTTTTGTCTTAATTAAAAAGAAGAAAGGGGATAATTGTCCCTGTCATTCAGATTGACTTGATTTTTGGTTCAAGGATAGTGCACGTGCTCCAGAGCCTAAGAAGAGCAAGGCATATAAAACAGTCATGACAAATTGTTTTAAAAAGGATGGAGAATTTTTTGCAAATCGAAGATTGGTGAGACCTATTCAGGCAGAAATACAACTAGTGAAGACAAAAGTCAATGGTGATGATCCCTTCATTCTTCTAGATCTTGACCTTGATGTCACGACACGTGAAGACTTGGAGATTTCATCTTATTTAGCTTTATGATTATGTTGCTTTGTATTTTCTTCATCGGATAACGTTATTCATTCAACCATCTTCAAGACTGCCTTCCGAATGACTGCTGGAGTCACATATAGCTTGGTTTCCCCTATTGTTGCAAACATTTACAAGGGTCTATCTAAGACATGCAGCACCCAATATGACCAAAAGAACCTGGGGATGGCTTCTTATACTTTTCTAGGTCGTTACTTTTATGCTTGAACAACATTACATTTCCCTTGGAGAGTTTATGCTAAAGTTGATGAGGAGCTTGATCGTCCTTTGCTTCGACAATTCAGAGGTACACTAAATGCTTATCTTTTTTATAAGGAAGAAGCAAAAGGATTTCGAGATCTTTTGCACGAAAGTATGAGCTCCAATGATTTTTATTAGCAACCAATTTTGTATTCTAGAAATCGAGGGCCTCGTCGTAATGATCGACAAAGATCGGATGAAACCTCTGAATTAATGACAAGTATGTGAGGTGGACACGTCATGTATCATCGTGGGTCAGTTTGTATTCTTGAGATGTATAACTCACATTGTTTTGCTAGGCAGCATGGATTTCATCAAAGATTGTTGAGTATTCCCTCACATCCATATATAATTTTGTTTGATGTCTCTTTTTTATATTGGGCATGGTTGAGTTTAACCAGGATAAACAGTGGATCAGGATTCCATGTCCTTAATAATTGTGCTTGGATTGAGAATTAATGTGGCAGTAGTTATAACAACTGGTGGAGAGATGATGTACTTCCACACTTAGACGACATCAATTGTAAAACCTTGTTAGCTAGTGAATCTGAGAACTTCAAATTCAAAGCTCAAGATGATGGGTTAGAGAAAAGGAAAGCCCTTCCTACAGTGCCTAAAGCTCTTCTACGTCTTCGAAAGTGGGACAACTCAAATGATTGTTTGAATTCCCAAGAACAACCAGTTCCAAAGATGTTGAAATTCACAACACCTATTTCAAGATCAGCTAATGTTCGATCTGCTCATCCTTTACACATGACAGAGTTTGTTGAAGTGAGTTCGTCAAACGAATCTGATCATGCACTTCTTTCATCCCGCATGTCCAAGGGTATTTTCAAGAAACAAGATATGCTCGAATCATGGAAGGATTCTAGCCAGTTGATAATCCTGGTTCTACTAAGCAGACAATTCAAGAGAGGTGTCAAACAAGAGTTATAGAAACTGAGCATAATTTTTCTTGTGTCCGGTTTGAAGATAGTGCAAATATACCACTACAAAGTTTCCCACAGACAGGGTTGACTCATCTTGTAATGCTTTGAACGACTTATCAACTTTTTTAGAATTATCCTCGTGATCCCGCAATAAATGATATCATTGGAGATTTATTTAATGAATACGATCAGATCATATCCATTCTTTCGGGTAGTGGTGAGATTCTTCAATTAGTTGATAGAGAAAATACCAATCCATGTGAAGAGGAAGTTAATTCTAAAACAAACCCTTCATATGCTATACAAGCAAGGCAGGAAGCTATTAATAATTTTGTAATGAATACTCCTCTTGAGCCTTATGGACTTGGTGAAACACGTTCCCCAAGACTAATGCTGATGTTTTTATCTATCTTAGGTATATTTCATTAGCTTGATCTAGTTACCCTTTTAATTAGTATCCAACTAATCGCATATCTATATTTATGTCAAGTCCTCCTATTGAAGCAATTACTTCTGAAAAAATGGCAAAAAAAATAATTATGACTGGGATGCACCCATATTTGAAGGGTGAATTTGATTACTCCATGAAAAATGGCTTCTGTAGATTGAAGACTAGGTGGATCTCCAAGTCTTCAAGTATTGAAGATACTCTTAAAAAGCTTTTCTATGTTGACATAGATCCTTTGGTGAGACAAATGAATTGTCTTCTTATGAAAGTAGATGAGTATCTTTCAAAACGCCAAGAGAGCATCAAAGCTTTAACCTCTAGAGAAAGAGATAGAAGGTTGGTGACAATTGATAGCCTGATATTAGTAGGACAATTCAAAGTTCTTGGCTTGAGTGAACAACTATTGAAATCTGAAACAGAGTTATTGAGTTTTGATGATGAGATCCAGTGATTGCAAGATCGGAGAGCTGAGGTAGCATTTAGCATTGACTTCATTCGTGATAAACAACAGAATACTGTAGACTATTGGGGTGATGGAGAAAGAACGTGTCGAACTCCAGGAGTCTCATATTCACAATGTTGAGGAGATGTAAGATATAGACAAAATACGATCCATGTTAGAGAAGAAATTTACTTCACTAGCCTCGATCGACTAGGTTGAGAAATTTTTTTAATCTCATAACTCCTCAATTGTAACTCTTTGTTTATATATGCATATATTTTAGCAAATATGGATGTTTAGATTTGGAATTTTTTTTATGATATTATTTATTGTACTGAAAAAAAAATTAAGTCTCAAATCACTTAGATATCTTCAAAAAGATTTAAGTTTAAATATAATTTCAAATGATTTTTTTTTTGGTTGAGTCATTCAGAGTTTTAGCTCATGCGAGTCAGGAGCAAAAAGTTTTTTTTAAGTCGTACACAGTTTTAACTCATGCGGGCCAGGAGTAACATACAGTTTAGGCTTGTGCGTAAAGGAGCGATGCATGCTTTCAGGCGTAGAAGCACTTTAGAAATTTTCCATTGATTGGGCCAACCCTCAACCCATCTTTGTCAACAATCTTGTATGTGCCGTTGGTATAGACTTTTTTCACCACATATAGACCACCCCATTTTGGAATGAATTTTTCTTTATTGTAATACAGAATGACAATGGGTCTTCGAATTCCAAGGACCAAATCTCCTATTTGGAATGATTGGACACAAACCTTCTTATTGAAGGCTTGGAAAAGTCTGACTTGATAACATTTCAAGTTTTGTTATGTATCTAGTCTCTTCTTGTCAAGTGTTTCAAGTTCATATAAACGTAAATGAACATTTTCTTCATTAATGAGTTCTTCTTGTAAGGCGATCCGCATGTAGGGAATTTGATGCTCCAAATGAAAAACAATTTCAATACATACACAAGGGAATATGGAGTAGCTTATGTCGGAGTTCGGCATGTTGTTCGATAAGCCCAAAGAGCTTCACCAACCCTTTCATGCCAATTCTTCTTTGATTTGGAGATAACTTTCTTCAACAAATTGCAAAAGGCTTCTGTGAGTCCATTGGCTGATGCGTCATGCATGGGTGAATTAGGTTGTACAAACTCAAATTTGATGCAAAGCTTAGTCATGAGGTTATTGACAAATGGTTTTTATTATCGGTGATAATGTAACGAGGTACATCATACGAATATATAATTTATCAGAATGAATTCAACAACATTCTCTTTCTTCACTTCTTTAAGATGAACCGTTTCCGCCCACTTGGAGAAATAATCGGTTGTTGCTAAGATGTAAAGATGTCCTAGTGACAATTTTGGAGTCAAAGGTCCTATGACATCAAGTCCCTATGCATAAAAAGGTCATAATGTGTTGTAGGGTGCAACGGTTCAGGTGGTTGGTGATTGTTCAAAAACCTTGTTGTTTCCTAACCTCTAAAAACCATCCCTTTAGCATGTAAAGTGTATGGATGAAGGGGAGTGTCACGCTCCCTTGGAATGGTGTCAAAAGGAAGGACAAGGAGAAGGGAAAATGGAATGTACAAAATGTATGAAATGTGTGAGTGAACAAAAATGCTCCCCAAGCACTAGGAGTCTTTCGTATGTCGTGTTTTACTTGAAAAAATATTCCAAGGTCGTCTCATTAGGGAAGGAAAGTTCAAGTGTGTGAAAGTGATTTTGAAAAAAGTAAAGAAAGTGTAAAATCTTTTGGTTTGTGTTTTGTAGTTTCTTGTTTTTGATAGGAAATTCAATGAAACAAGTGTTGGCTAATCCAAAAGGTTCACTCCAATGAGAATGCCCAATCAACCCAAAACTTTCCTCCAAGGGTTTATAGATGAACAATTGATTCGTGGGAAGCTAGGGACGAGATTGTGAGGATCCAAGCATAAACCGTGACTAGGCCTACGGAATATCTCAGAGTTACAACCACGTCCACTCTCAACCTAGTCAAACTAAACCATCGTATACCAAGAGAGAAAAGAAAATGAGTTGAAATGAAAAACTCAAGGAGAGGTCTCCCTTGTATTAGTTAACTAAAAATCTAGCTACTCATACTTAAAGGAAAGACAATGCATAATGTAAAGAGACATAATGAAAATGATGCATGAAGCTTAAATTAATGCAAGAAAACTTAATCTAAGAATAAAACCATTGCATCCCCAATTTAAAGCTTGGAAAGAAAGAAAGCTTAAAACAACAATGGTGAAATAAAGAACATGTAATTAAACTTGGAATGCAATTAAAATAGCTAAGATTAAAGTGCAAGAAATAAGGATTACAAGAGAATTAAAGCTTACTACAACTGGAATGGAGAAGAAAATGCAAAAACATAAGCTTTATAATCACTATTCATCTTCTTCTACATTGAACTACTCCTAGCTTAGGTAGCCACCCTTTGCAATCTTGTAAATGCTGAATATAATGGTGTGTGAGCCTTGCATTTTCGTGCATGATGGTCCTCCCAATGTGTGTGCAGGCCTCCAAGCATGGGGAATGTGAGTTAATGGTCCTTGACAGTCTAGGAAGAGCATAGTCTGCAACCCACATGGTTGCCTCCTTCTCTCTCATCCTCATTAATGTCTTTGCCTTCAAAGTCTTTCAAGTATGATGTAGGAGACATGTAGATGTGCAGAAAATGTTGAGGGGCAAGTGAGAGAAGTGTAGGTGGGACCCCCAAGCAAGTGGAGCATGAAAAACTGTCATTCTAGGCACGTCAGGCACGGCGTACCGGTACAGTTTAGCTACTGGAGTTCGGTGTACCGGTAGGCATACTGGTACACTTTGTCTGCTCCAGACTAATTTTTGTAGAATCGTCATCACTTTTGATCCAACCATCCGATTGAGCTGAAATTTTGACACAATACAGAAAACATTCAGATCTACAACTTTAATGTTTTTCACTTTTCTAGATTCGAAGCGGATCATGGTAAAAATAGAGGAAAATCGAGGTACTTTAACCAAATGGTGTGGGTGTTGGTGCCTTTGTACGTAAACACCAATACCTCCTTGATTTCTTCACTTTTAAGCCTCCAAATCCTCATATAATGTGTTCATGCCTTCACCACACATCCAACATAGTTGCAAGGCCCTAAAATCTATCATTTAAGCTATAAATACCTGCAACATAAAAAATTCAACATTATTCATAAAATCGACTAACTATAAGTATTTAGATGCAAAAGTTGAGTTAAAATGCATGTAATGAAGCCTTCAAATATGCAATATTTTGTACTCATCAACTGGTGAATGAAGTTGGCATGAAACAGACAAGCTTGGCATTTCTTAGCGTAACTCATTGAATCTTGTACCATAGTAGGCCAATAATACCACATTCTCTTTATACAGAAATGTAATTTAGCCCCTGATTGATGAGCACCATAGATTCCAAAATGAGCTCCCTCGAGTGCCTAAACAGCTTCATTTTCATCCAAACATCGCAGGAAAATACCATCAAATGAATGATGAAATAATAAAATAAGGTTCATTTTCGTCGTCATCGTCTGCATTGTCTGGATGGTCTGATATGCATTATAAAATATGGTTCTTGATCTTTCCCTGCCTAAGGGATCTACTCTCGTCCGATCTTGCACAATAAAAAAAGTCATAGTTTTCCCAAAACATAATAGGACGCATTTTCTATCTCTAGTTTTTCCTCTTAATTAAAGGAAGGAACCCTCCCCGTTCTTCCCTAAGAAAAGGGGTTCCACCGTCAACCTAAGTGAACTCTTTTTGGTAAATAAATCGAGGAGCTCTCCGCCGTTTCTCGGTTCTCTGACTTGGGTCATTTTATAATTTTTCATACTAAAAATAGTCAATCAGATGTTGCCTTCAATCTTTATTTTCAACTTGCACTGCTGAAATGGTAGTAACTTCCTTCATTTTAGGGATTAATGGAAGTATTACCCATCTTTGACAAACTAGAACTAAAATTATTTAGTAATAAGGTTTTGTAAACACGACGGCAAGATTGGCAAGTGCATCAACATATCTATTTTCACCACGTGGTACGTTTCTAATGGTGACTCGGTCAAACTGACTCATAAGTTGAGTTATTTAGCGACAATATGACATCAAATATGATTTACAAACATCATACAATTTCAAAACCTGATGAACCACCATCTCTAAGTCTCCATAGATTTTCAACTGAGAGAGTTGCATATCAAGTGTCATTCTTAAGCCAATGATCAAAGCTTGGTACTCCGCTGCTTTATTGGAGCAAGACTCAGTCAAGGTAATTGCGTAAGACAATACTTCATCTTCAGGGGTAATGAAGACCACACCTATGCCAGCTCCATACCTTCGAGCAGCACCATTAAAGTATTACTTCCAAGATGTTATGAAGTTAGTGACAAAAACTTCTTCATCTGACAATTCTTTTGGTAGCTCACAATCTGCAAGAAAATTAGTCAATGTTTGTCCTTTAACTATCTTTTGTAGAACATTAATAATGTCATATATAAGATAATAGAAATGCCCACTTTGTCAACCTTCCCGAGAGAGCTGGTCTTGACATAATGTATTTGACATGATCATATTTTGAAATATAATGAACAACATGAGCCAGGATATAATGCCTTAACTTCTTTGTAGTGAAGGCTAATGCAAGACACATCTTTTCAATAGGTGAGTAGTTTAGTTCTGCACCTGCTAATGTCCAACTCAGATAGTATAACATGTTTTCTTTTCCCTCGCCATTAACTTGTGTTAAAAGTGTTCCTAGTGACTGTTCTTTGGCAGCAATATAAATGATCAATGGTTGTCCTTGAATTGGTATTGTGAGGACTGGGGGATGAATGAGATATTATTTGATATTTTCATAAGCATTCTGACAGGAATCGTCTCATTCAAAAGAAACACATTTTTTCATTAGTTTATTGAATGGATGACAATGTTCGATGAGGTTCAAGATAAATCTTCCCATATAGGCAAGCCTTCCTTGAAGACTTTTCAGGTCATGCAGATTGAGAGGCTCTGGCATATTTAGGATAACCTTTATTTTTGATTGATCAATCTCAATGCCTGACAATGAATCCGACGAACTTGTCAGAGGTAACCCCAAAGGCACACTTTAAGGAGTTCATTTTTTGTTGATATCTCATAAGCCGTTAAAAAAGGTTGTGCAAATCATCAAGATGATTTTCGCCCCTTCTTGTCTTTACGACCTGGTCATCAACGTAACATTCAACATTTTTGTATAGTACATCATCAAAAAAAATGCATTGCACATTGATATGTGGCACCAGCATTCTTAAGTTTGAAGAGCGTCTTCTTGTAGCAGTAATCTCCCTTGGGGGTTTGAAATGCAATGAATTCTTCGTCCTTAGTGTACATTCGAATTTGATTGTATTCAGAGAACCATCCATGAAAAATAAGGCCTCATGTCTCGTGGTCGCATCAACCATGAGTTCTATAATCGACAATGGAAAGTCACTTTTCAAACATGCTTGATTTAAATCTCTAAAATCAATACAAACTCGAATTTGTTCACTTTTCTTTCTGACAGGTACAATATTAGCAATCCATGTTGGATATTTAACTTCTCGAATGAATCCAGTGTCTATCAACTTTTTGACTTTAATTACGATCTGCGGGACTAGTTCTAGACAGATCTTTGTTGTGGCTGCTTAATGGGGTGAGCACCGTGTTTAACAGAAAGATGATGAACAGTAACTTTGGGATCAAGCCCTAGAATTTTTTTGCATGACCATGCAAAAACATCTTTATACTCTTGTAATAGTTTAAAGTACTCACCTTCCTCTTGAGGTTTTAGAAGAGTACTGATGAATATTGGTCTTGGATCATCTTTCATTTCTACTTTGACTTTTTATCAAAAAATTTCACTGGTGTAGTGGAGATTATCAAAGATTCTTTTGATTTAGAGGCTTTCACATCTTTCTTCACGTCATTCTTCACATCTTTCTTTTCACGAGGGTCACTGAGAAAATAACTTTCGTGCTTAAATTTTTGAATCTCCAACTTATGGGCTCGTATTCCAAGTTCTTTGAAAATATGTGGCATGTTTCCTTGGGGACTATAGAGTAATCCCCAATGCATCCTTTAGACACACATATCAATCAAAAAAACTTCACTAATGCGTCCCTTTTAATTGAGAACAAGACTCCTCCAGCGTTCGACGTAATCAATGATAGGTTTGTCTCTTCTTTGCTTTGGTCCTGCAAGCTCAGGAAGACTTACCGTTCATCAGATGCAATAGAATCGAGTGAGGAATTCCCATTCAAGGTGGTCCCAGTTGTCGATAGTCCCAACTATTAAATCAGTATACCAGTCAAATGCAACCCCTATGAAGGAACGAATAAATTATTTCATCATCAGGTCACCATAGGTACCAGCATTATTGCATGTTTCAGTGAAGTGGGCAACATGCTGTTTCGGGTTGCCTTTGCCATCAAACTGTTAAAACTTCGAGGGTTGGTAGCTCATTGACATTTGTATCTCACATGGAATTTTGAGTCATTGCTCGTTCACATTGCTCTTGTTTTTGTTACAATTCTAAAAACTTTGGATTTTCTAGCATTTTAATATCAGACGAACTTGGAGTTTCTTGACTGCTTCATTTTGAAGGTTCTTGCAATTCAAGTCGGTTCATGAGTGTGAAAATTTTTATTTCTTTACCTTCAAGGGCTTTGGTTAACCTCTTGATCGTAGTAGTGAGTTGTTGAAGATGTTCTTCATATGAAGTGGCTTCTATCACATCATAGGCATAGGTGTATCAGATGACGAGGAATAATCACTCCACTTCTACTTAGGAGAAGTGGAGGAGTAAGATTCAGTCCTCGAGCTTATGTTGTGTGTCGGGCAAAAAATCGTTCGTTTCTTCCTCTAAATCAATAAAAGAATAGGCAGATTATTTAATTTTGGTTGGAAGAGCCTCCTTTTGCTTTGTCTAGATCGATGCTCCGTTCGTGGCAAAAGATGAGATTTGTCTGCCTTTGTTCTGGCATGAGTGGTTGAAATTGACTACTCGACTAGGTCCGCTAACTTGTCAGTGAGAGGAATCACGATGTCTTTTGTTGTTATTGTTGTCAGGCTTGTTAGATTTTTGACTTCAGAGATAAGAGGAGAGAGGGTCCTATTAGACATGCCAAAATTTGTAACGACAAAATTTCATATGTAATATTGATACAAAAGCAATGTCAAGTTACAATAATCAATTTGATTGACTTTAAGTAAAAAGATGTAGTGTTGACTCTCTTTGACGTGTTTCTCACGTGCACAATCCTCTGATTCTTGGTGGATTTGGTGAAGATGAGGGTCTGATTGGCGTATTTCTCGTTCTTCAATTGGTGGCGGCTTTGGTGGATTTGATGAATACGAGAGCTGGATCAATATATCTCTCGTTCTTCAATTTGATGATGCTTTTGATGAATCTCCTCACCATTCTTCGTTTTGAATAACTTGAAGATGATTTGAATTTTTTGAAGAAGAACCTTGGCAGTGTGTTCTGCTTCCTGGAGATGAACTTGCAAGGCTTCAGTAAACTTCGAGCAGAGCTTCGATGATCTTCTCCCTTTTTTCCCCTCCTTTGGGCCTCACCTAGACCTCTATTTACAGTTCCAGAAGTAATTATCGTATAAGAGTGATAGTTATCCATATAAGAGTACTTTACTTGATTGTCCTTATATAGGCTTTAGGTAATGGGCTACCTATAAATTTGTGAGTTTTAGTGTACGGAACTTAAGTCCAACCCATTTTACCTTTAAAAGTTTGTTTAATTTGGACTCATGAAATTTAAGTATATTTTAATTTAATTTAACAAGTTTAATTAATTACATTTGGGCTTATATTATTTAAACTATGGAATTTAGGTCCAACTCAAGTTTATTTGTTTAAACTTAGACTTGTATCATTTGGACTTACCAAAATTTAGGTCAAGCCTATTTCATTAAATTTTGGCCTAGTTATAGACATTATTATTAGGGTTTTAAGGAGGCCGATACCTTTTTTAGAAATTATAGGGCAAAAAGTACTACTTTTAAAAATATAGCTCAAAAAGTACACAATCCCTAACAAATATCTAAAATACCCTCTTCAGTAGAATGAGAATTGATTTCTATATTTTTGCCTTCACAACTGAAACTTAAGGTATCTCAATTATTACATATAAATCCCTTCAATATCGCCGAAAAACCCAGTCTTCTAAAAACTTCTATAAAACCTCCTTTTGGATTTTCAAAACTTCCTATTGATTGCTGCTGAATAAGTGAAAATCACTTTTCAAAAGTAATGGGGTTTTTTTATTGTTTCACCATGAAGAAGTGGAAATCTCGCTAGAAAACATATATTCTTCCAATGTTTTGTGAGAAACCTTCCTTAAAACCTCCTTCCTTTTCAAAATTTCATATAGATTGTTGAATAGGATGTGACAATCCCTTTGAATAAGTGATGGGTTTTTTCGATGGGTTCATTTTGAATAAAGGAAAAAATCGGTATCAGACATTGACAACCATACTGAAATCATCGCTGAAGAAGAAGATCGTGGAAGTTTCTAGAAAAAAAGTTGATAACTCAAGAAAAATGTTGTTTCTCCCAACATTTTTATTTTATCTACTTTTTTCCCTTAATTACCTTTCTCCTTCTGGTACTTGGTACTACATGCACACCAAGTGTTCGATCATTTATCAAAAAAAAAACCAAAGAGGCCATATACATTGTGACATGCATCACATCAATGTATGCAGTGTGACATTGAATTGTAGTAGTGTGACATTAGTTTGCAGCAATGTGAATTGATTTGTAATAGTATGACATTTTCTAGTACCAGTGTAACATTGACTTATAACACTGTGACATTATCGTGTCAGACAGTAAATTATCCTCCGAATTAAAATCATCATCTTGATTATTATGATCATCCCCATTTGAGTCACCATCATTGACATTTAACCTCACATGAACAAAATTGACATTAAGAAAGCGTAACGATTTTAAAAAATTAAACATATGAACGACATACCTGATACACTTCTTCCATTGCAACTAACTGAAATATATTTGAAAACCCGGTTAAAGAATGGAGTGAATGACAGATGAAGAGATTTGAATGATAGAGAAATAGGTATGGAATGTTTGAATAAACGGTTGACTTGTAGTAGAGTGACATTAGTTTGTAACAGCTTGAATTTGGTTTGTAGCAGTGTGACATTTTCTAGTACTAGTGTGACATTGTCTTGTAGCACTGTGACATTATTGTGCGAGACAACAAATCATCCCTTGAATCAGAATCATCATCTTGATTATTATAATCATCCTCATTTAAGTCACCATTATTGAAATTTATCTTCACATGAACATGATTGACGTTAAGAGACCTTAACAATTTAAAAAAAAAAACATATGGACGACATACCTGATGCACTTCTTCTATTGCAACTAATTGGAATATGTTTGAAAACTAGGTTATGGAATAGAGTTAATGAGAGAGGAAGATATTTGAATAATAGAGGAATAGGTATGAAATTTTTAAATAAATGGTTGGTCAATCACACATGAATAGGTAATTTAAAATTTAAAAAAGATATAGCATAAAATTAAGAAACTGAATCTGTAATATAATTGTCATATTTGTCTCCAATTAATAAAGAAAAATGACAATTTTGTAAAAGAAAAAATTACAATTCAGCAAAAGTATACCTCTTCACCAAACATTTACACATAAAGATACTTATACACATATGTTTTATATTTAGATACTTTTACACAAATAAGTATGAAAAAGTGTACCTTTTCATTAGTATTATTATATATTTTTAATTAATTTTTAATGCCTACAATGTGTATAGCTTATAATAAAGGTGAGTGTCACTCTCACTCAAGCTTATGCAAGATGCGGGAAAATTATGTGTGGATGAACAAAAATGCGTGTGAGTATGCAAAAATGCTTCCCAAGCGTAGAGAGACTCATAGTATCGTGTTTTACTTGGAATGGTATTCCAAGGTTGTCTCCTTAGTGAATGAGAGGTCAAGTATTTTTGAAAGTGATTTGTAAAAGGAAAAATAAAAAATATTGTAATTTGAAGTTTGGTTGTTTGTGTTTTGAAGAATTTGGAAGTAGAAAAAGGGTTGACTAGTCCATGGAGTTTGATTAGTATCAAATAACGCATTAGTTTGGTGGGTAAGATTAGTCATTTATATGGGATGGATTGATAAATGTATTGATTTATTTAAGATTTGATGTTATGTAAGTAATGGAAGGAATGTGTCTGTTTTACAGGTAATTGATCCAAATTGGAGCTATAATGGTGGATGTAGAGTGGAAGCTGAAGAAGTTGATCTTGACCACAACCCGATGATCGTTGGTCTTGGTCGGGATTGTCTCTACCCACTTGGACACATAATCGACTGTCAGGAGTATATATAGGTAGTCATAGGACAAAGGGAATGGACCAATGAAATCGATGCTCCAACAATCAAAAATTTCAATGACAACAATGGGGGAAAGGGGCATCATGTTCTTATGGATCACAATCTCTAGCCTTTGACACCTATCACATTACTTGCAAAATGAAGCACAATCTTTAAATAATGTTGGCCAATAAAAACCACTTTGTAAAATCTTAGCTAAAGTTTTCTTGTCTTCTGGGCTCCAGTGTGGAGGCATTTGTCATGTGGCAAGAACATTGCAAATATCAGTGTACCATGGGCAAACTGAGTGGATAGAAAATAAATACTCAGTTGAGAAAGAGTCAATAATAGGGATGTGCTCTTTGGTGTCTTGGACAACAAGCCATGATAAATGGTTTGCCACCACATTCTCAACTCCTTTATTGTCCTAGATGATCAGATGGCATTCTTGAAGGAGGAAGATCCACCTAATGAGTCTCGGTTTGGCGTCTTGCTTAGACAACAAATACTTCAAAACGAAGTGATTAGTATAGACTACAATAGGTGAACCAATGATGTATGACCTGAATTTATCCAAAGCAAACACTACAGCTAGCAAGTCTTTTTCATTGGCGGTGTAGTTCATTTGGACTTCATTTAAGGTTTTGCTAGCGTAATATATAACATGAGGCTTTTTATCTTCCCTTTGACCTAGTACTTTGCCGACTGCGTAATCACTCACATCGCACATGAGCTCAAATGGAAGTTCTCACTTGGGTGGTTGCATGATTGGAGGTGAGATAAGTATACTTTTAAGTTTTTGAAAAGATGTCTCACAATCATCTAACCACACGAATGGGACATCCTTTGCTAGCAAATTTGTCGAAGATCTTGTCAATGCACTAAAATCTTTAATGAAACGACGATAGAAACTTACTATTCCCTTCGCAGACACAATGTGACCAACCACGATTCCTTGAGTCACCATGAAATAACACTTCTCCTAATTAAGCACCAAGTTTTTTTCTTCACATCTCTTCAACATTCTCTCCAAATTTTTCAAACATCTTTCAAAAGAGTCCCAAACACCAAGAAGTCATCCATGAAAACCTCCATAATCTTTTCCACTATGTCACTAAATATCCCCATCATACACCTTTGAAAATTCCACGGGGCATTACATAGCCCAATCGACATTCGGCGATAAGAATATGTTCCAAAGGGGCACGTGAATGTGGTCTTCTCTGGATCTTTCAAGGCAATCTCTATTTGATTGTAGTCGGATTAGCCATCTAAGACGCAATAGAAAATATATCCTGCTACCCTTTCCAACACTTGATCAAGGAATGGTAGTAAAAAATGATTCTTGCGAGTGCATGAGTTAAAATTCCAGTAATCTATGAAAACTCTCCAACCGGTGACCACTCGAGTTGGGATCAACTCATTATTCTTATTGGCCACCATCGTTACTCCTGATTTCTTTGGTACCACTTGTGTGAGAGTAACCCACTTACTATCGACAATTACAAAGATGATTCTCACATTAAGTAGCTCGAGTACTTCATCTCTAACCACATCCTTCATAATGGATTGAGTCTTGTTTGTGGCTGTCAAGATGGTTTGGCGTCCTCTTCAAGATATATTCTGCGACTGCAAATGAGATGGCTAATTTCTTTGATGTCGGCAATGGTCCAACTGATCGCTTATTTATGCTTCCTCAAGATTTGTAGCAGTTCTTCCTTTTGCTCCAACTCTAATGAAAAGCTTATCACCACTGGGAAAGTTTAGTCCTCCCCTAAGAATGCATATTTAAGTGTGGATGGTTATGGTTTCAACTCCAAAGTTGGTGGTTGGATAGTGGATGGAAAAATTTTCTTCTCTTGTGGAGGTAATTTTTCAAATGTTGGGGTCCAAGTTCGTACCCCTTGCATAGTCTCCAGTTCCAAATCCTCAACAAACTCTTCCTCCTTCAAACTTGTATTGCATAGTAAGTTCATGTGATGTTCCACCAAGGTGTTACTCCTATTGACTTCATGAATTTCCTCATCATCCCCCGACTTTATGCATTTCCTCATCATCCCCCAATTGCTTGCATAGTTTACACATATTGAGATCCATTGTCATGTTTCCAAATGTTAGCTTTATTAGATCATTCCTGCAATTGATCATGGCATTAGAAATTACAAAAAAATGTCTACCTAAAATGACATAAATTTGCAAATTAGGATTAGCAACGGGGTGAGTGCCAAGCACAATGAAATCAACGTAAAAATAAAACTTGTCCACTTGGATCAACACATCCCCCACTACTCCCCTTGGTGTTCTCACATTATGATCTATTATCTGAAGAGTGATAGAAGTTGGTTTCAACTCCGCAAGCTATAGTTGTTGATACACCAAGAATGGTAGAAGGTTGACACTTGCCCCAAAGTCTAGCAATAATTGTTCCACACTACAATTCCCAATGGTGATGGCAATGGTATGGCAGTCGGGATCCTTGAACTTGGGCAGAGTGTTTGTCCTCAAGATGGAACTCATTTGCTCGGTGAGTGGTTAGCAGTGGATAATGTATTATTTTGATGGGTAAATTTAATCATTTATATACAAGGGAATGATAAATGTACTGATTTATTCAAAGATTTGATGTTATCATAGTAATGGATGGAATGTGTTTATTTTGCAGGTAATTGAGCTAAATTGGAGCTATTATAGAGAAAGTAAGTGAAAATTGAAGAGGAACCTGCTGCAAGACGCGTCCAGATAGTGATGATATGGCGTTTGGACGGAGTTTACAAAATGGTCAGGCAAATATTTCTTAGATTTGGCGTTCACTGTCAAGTGTGTCCGGACGGTTGAAGACTTGCGTCCGAATGCGTGTTTCTAAAAAACAAGTACTCTAAAGAAAGAGTTGGAATTTGATTAGACTTTTTGAGGAAGAAAAATATAAATTGGGAAATCATTGTTATGTAAAGGGGGACAAATTTTGATTATTTTTATTCTTTTTCTAGTTGAGTTTTATGATGTCTGGCTAGTAAAATTTTTGCTCTATAAAAATTATTGATTCATTGTGTCGTATACATTGATTACCTGAATTTTCTCGCGAGACAAATAACTAGTTATTCTATGTTGAAGTTGATTAAAATTATTTCACATAATAATATAACTAGAGGATTTTATGGTTAAGTCAAGAATTGATTTGCTAGGAGAGTTTGATTTTTTGATTGTTGTAGACTCTAGGCACAGCAAATGCTTATAATCAACAATCAATTTTTTTATTTTTTTGAATAAACCTTTGGATATAAAAAGTTGTGTTTATGTATTTTTATTGCTAAATCTTCCAACTGGAATCACTTGACAATTTGATTCTTGATTGAGTGTGGAAACTGAGTCATTAATCATAACCATATGGATTTGAAAGGGTTCCCTAATGCTTTAGTATTTTACATATTGATTTAAATATTTCATTCTGATTTTATTAATTGAAACACTTTTTTCTAAGCAAATTGGTTACAAGATTGTTGATTGTTTTAAGTTGGTAACTATTGTTTGCTCAATTCCTGAGGGTTCGACATCGGTCTTCCGAGTTTATATTACATTGCACAACCTGCGTTTAAGTTAACATATTTAAAGTTGTAGCAGTGAGGAAGGCTTTCTTGTGCACACTCAACTTTCTCTTCACAGTGCATAAGTCCTTCAATATCTTTGCACAAGAGGTAATTTGTTTGATGGCATCAAGGAGTGGAATATTAACCTTCACCTGCTTAAACATCTCAAGAATATCATTATAATTAGCAATCTTAGCATGTGCCCTCAACCGTTGAGGATAGGGGACGGGATAGGACAATCATTCATAGTCAAATCAACAACCTTAGGCTTCTCAAGTTGTTCACCCTCTCCGGAGTTACCCTGGGTCTCCTTTTCATTTATTAAAGTAACTTTGGATGAAACCTTAGGTAAAATGGTTTTGTCAATTTCCTTTTCACTCCTAAGAGTAGTGATAGTCTTGAATTGCTCAAAATTCTCTTTAGTTGCATCGAACGAATCGATCACATGTTGACCCTTAGGGTTCCCTTGGGGTTGTGCAAAAAAAAATCATTTTTATTGTTGAAATGACCCCATAGCATTAGTCAACTTAGTGATATGTGTTTAAATGTCGTTAAAAGCTACGGCATTTTGGTTATTGATTTTGGTTTGACTTTGGTTGAATTAATGCATGATGTCCTCCAAATTTTTCTTGTGATGAGGTTGATGCATGGGTGGATTGGGTTGTACTTATTGACCAAACCCTTGTTATGGCTGGTTTTGAGAAAAGCCTTGTGGATTGGACTTTTGATATTGAGAGATAGATAATGGACCATGACCATAAAATGATTAGTTTGCTTTGGTGGGATGGGAAGTGATAATGAAGTAGATCCATTAGGTGTAAGGTTATCATTCTTCCAACTAAAGTTCGGGTGGGAGCCCCATCCCGAATTGTACGTATTGAAGTGTGGAGAATATGACTACCTACTTTGATTGAATGCATTTACTTGCTCATCATACACTTCCTTAAGTGCATAAATGTTTGGACACTCTGCGATGGAGTGCCCAACAAAATCACCAATTGAGCAAGATTCCTCAACCTTAGTCACATTTGACACTTCATGCTTCCTATTAACTTCTAAGTTTTCCACCTTATGGGACAACTTTGCAATCTTAGCAAGCAAATTTTTTTGGTCACGCAAGTTATACAATCCACCCCCACTTAGTTGATTTCCCATAGAGGACTTTGGCACATCAGTAAGATCCGTGATATCCCAAAATTGGGCATTTTCTGTCAAAGTATCAAAATACTCTAGGGCTTCATTGAGATCCTTATTCAAGAACTCTCCACTGCACATCGTGTCAATGAACTGTTGATGTCCTGACATAATTCCTTCGTAAAAGAAACTAACCAGTTGCTCCAGTTCAAATTCGTGATGTGGAATGAAGTGCAACAAATCCTTGTATATTTCTCAATACTAATAAAATTGCTCATTTGATTTTTCAGAAAAGTATTAAATTTACTTTTTACCCACTTACCCTTTTTCCCAGTAGATTGATATGATAAGAATAGATTAATCCTTGCACCACTTTTTCTTTATTCTTTGAAAAAAAATTCATTCTAATCAATCGCATACAAAAAAATAATTTTTTCTTTTCATTTCCTTTCTTTCACTTCTCTTTTTACTTTTTTTCATTTTCCATCTACAATTTCTCTCTCACTAAATGAAACCTAGCTGTCCATGGTAACTTGAACCTTGAAATAACAAACAAACACATTTTCTTGGGCTGAATCTTGGATGGATTTGCATAACTAGAACCGCAAAATATGCTACATTTTTTATCTGCGTCGATCTATATATCTTGCACCTACTACATATCAAATAATAGGAAGAAAAAATCACTATATATCCGATTATTCGTGTACATATCTTTTCAGCTACTCCAAGATCCTCTCCCAGCCTTCAAGAGAGACGCATAGACCAACTCATTCCAAGTATCGGGCACTCCAGGCAAGCACCAATGGCTGCAATCTTGAGAATGTTCAGCAGTGTTTCGTTCTGCTGCTGTTTTGTATTCCTTACGGTAAACTGAAGGATGGCCGTCTTTTCTGAAATCTGTAAGCCTACTTATGTTAAGGTATAGAACCGGAGTTTTCATCTCTTGAAGGACAGGTTCTAGAGCTCTCATCTTTGAAGGGTACTTTGCCAAGTGAGTTGTATTGAAGATTGGTTCAGTTTCTTTGTGGCACTGCCCCCCTGAATTCCACATGCCTCCCCTGCAACCACGTCAAATACTTTCAAGAGATGCTCTTTTTTTCTAATAGAATTCAGTCTATCTGACGACTTTAGAAACTATGAAAAACATGTGACTGATTAATCTTTCCATTCACTAAAATCACAAGAATGAAGTATGAAGTTCTGTCAAGAAAGGTTCGTCAAAATGTTTGGCAAACACTGATCTTAATTACTGTTCTTCGCGAGAGATTTCAGTCAAAGGGAACGGCAGAGAGCAAAATATGATAGAAATTTCTCATGGTGTAAGTGAGCCTTGAATGCAGTAAACAGATACACGAAAGTTAGAATAGGAGGAATATTGGTTGGATGAAGATATATGACATAAAACACTGCACACAAGCTTACAGTAAGCAGGTTTTTCAATTGCGTAGTTATTTTGCTACTAACAATTACAAACAAAGAAACAAGGCCAGGAAAGGAACCATAGAAAAGCCTAATAGAAGACTCTTTTGGGGAAACAATAAAGGCTATGGTAGATGACAATGTAATTATTCATGGTGCATTGTCTGTTGACCAGGGCACTCCACATGGTTTGCAATTCTTCACAGCAGAGCTTGCTAGTTATCCTTGAAATTTTAGTAAAAGGACAGTGTTTCCGATACCTAGAAGGCCCTCACTGATGCACTTGCCTCATTCTATGTGAGCCCTCTAATCAATACTCATATAAGTAAACACAATATTTAGATAATTATTTGATGAAAAATAAAAAATAAAAATCCTTATCTTCAAGTTTCCTGGCTGCTCCCCTTTAAAGCTATTTCTGACATTTTACAACTTCCAAAAATTGCTGTCAAACATTGTCATACTTCGGGTTTGCCTACTTTCTCATCAAAATTTGTCAACATAAGCTTATTCTATGGTTCGACATCTATCTAGTGCATATTCATTCCTGTTGGCAATCTACTCGGAGACCAAGATCAGTGATACAAGTAAAACCAAGCTTCAAAGTTAATTTCCCCCAACAACAAAAAAAAGCCTCAAAGTTCACAAACCAAATTGTTTGAGAAAAATAATATAAAGATGAATCTTCCAATCATAGAAATGCCTCAGTACGGATAAAGACCATAAACTAGCATGTGACGTGTTCTAAAGAGATCAGAGCTGACACATCAAACTAAACAGTCCTGAATACCTGAAATGGGTGACTGAATATCCTCGGAAGATAACCTGTGTTCTGTTTCCATCAATGTTCTTGTCAACCCATCTGGCCCAAGTGGCAAGTGCTCTCTTGTATGCTTCTAGGACCTTGAGTCTTGGATACACGTGATCACCTTCCTGGTAATAATCCTCTCTGTAGAACACGACCAAATGCACAAAATTTAGCCAACAGATTAAGTTTCTAGACTGACTCTATATGAGGCTTAGCAAAATAACAGCAGAAAATAGACTGATATCCATATAGCAGATAAGTTCTAGATTCACACTTTCTTCTTTTCATTTAAGTTTCCTGCTTGTGTTTTTCTTTCAGATTACAAGATTTAGAGACTCATACAAGATTTCAGTGATGTGGAACACATTACTTCACAACCATATAGAAGAAAATGGAAGAAATTATGTGATAAACAAAACAGCACTCACCCTCTAGAGGTTTTCTCATGAGTCCACCAATGGCCAGTATTGAAGATTACGATGTCAGCATCATGATACATTGAAGTTGTCCGGTCCATTAAATCCAATCTTAGTGTGTCAAAAGACCTGTTTCTATCCTTGAAATATGATTCCCTGACAAGAAATGGAGCACTAACAAAATCCACGGAACAATTGTAGTCCTACAGATCCAGCCCAAGCATAACATATGAGACAGAAATATGTCATAAATACAATTTTCTACATAGTGGTAAGTTTGGGGAGCTTGCCTCAAATCTGAATGCATAGAACCCCTTCTTTTTGAAATCTCTCCTTCCCGATATCTCGTAAACTCGTTTCTTGTCCCTGATGCTGTGGCGGAGAATGCAAACAAGAGACTCCCACATGTTCCTATTGAGTGAATCCCCCACAAAAACCAATTTCTTCCCTCTCAGTCTCTCTAGAAAGTCAGTTGCATTCAGACTGGATAACATCAGCAGTCAACAAAAAATAAGTGAAGATATTCATGTATTAATTCATTACTTCACAAAATTTTACACAGAATCTAGCATTTATGAGGAATGCTATCCATGCCAACTGAATTATGACCAGGGCCGATGCCAACTCTCTCTGGACACTGTCAATTGTTCTCTACACTCAGAAAAAAACTCCAATTTAATGAAGACCTACAAAGCTATGAAAATTAACACGAATACTTGGCATGTATAATATCCTTCAAAAAGACTGAGCTTCAAATTTGTCCAAACCATTCTCATAAGAGTTCCTAGTTCTCCAAGTGCAACATACGAGTAAATCCATCAAGTACAAAATAGGTAAACTGCTACAGTTCTTCCCAGACTTCCTACAAACTGACACCAACACAGGGAAAACAACTAACTAAATAAGAGAAGAAGCTACAATACAGATAAAAGCAAGCACATCACATGTCATCCCTCTGCATTGCTTATTTTACAGTATAGAGATCTTTGTGAGTGCCCTTCAACAATTCCTACTCAAAAGACAATAATAATTAGTATTCACTCGACATGTACACTAATTCACACGAATATAGCTAGACTAGTAACGGACTACGAGCAACTCGCACTAACCCTAACAGCAACAGGTGTTTGATTCCTCATCTCTAAAATAAAATCCTTACCAATGTAATTAAAAGCATTTAGATAAATCTTACCTCGGGATGTCACACCCATATGGCTGCCATCTCCATCTCAAAAACCCATCATCTGGCCTTCCATTGAGGTGACAATCAAAATCCCTATCAATGTAAGGGCAAGACCCAGCAGGGTAATATGGCTTTGTATCATCTCTCACCCATCTACCATCAAAGATATCACATTCCCCATAAGAACCATTGTGCATTGTCTTATGTTGAGAATCATAATGCGAAATCGAATTATTCAATTTCTCAAAAGAAAAACCCTGATTGTTGGCTTCTGAAACACTTTGTTCTCTACCATGTGATCCGACATTCTCTCCATTATCAGTAAGATTACCCACAATGTTCTTATCCGCAACTTCTTTTTTCCAAACAGTGGCATTCTTGGTAAAACTAATAGATGTACCAAGAGAACTTTTATTTTCATTTCTCAAATTAACTTTCCCTTCTATAGTTTTCTCTGCAATCTGACCTCCAACAACAAAGCTCCCGTTTTTCCAATTGTCAGAGGAATTTCCCAAATGGGTCTTCTCCAAAACCATTCCTTCCCCACTAGAATTCAAGAATTTAGCATTTTCATCAATCTCTGAAGCATTCAATTCTTGGGTATTATCTTGAATCCTCTCCTTGTCAAAATTAAAGCTTCCATTTTTCACCACCTCAGAAATATTCCCCACATGGATCTTATCCGAAACTAATTCTTTTTCATTAGAATCTACAGATTTTCCACTTTCACCAGTATCAGAAGTACTTGCTCTATGGGTTTCATCTAAATCCTGAGAATTCTGCCATTCTTTAGAAGCAGTAATACTAGGACTTGATGAATTACTATAAGAATGAGAAGAAGAAGAAATAGGAGTGGTACTTGAAAAGGAAAGTGACCGAGGAAGAAGAGAACTATTTTTGGCACCAAAACTGTTAAACCCTTGAAACATTGGGTTCAAGAATGGAGCTTTAAATGAAACATTGAACAATACTACACTCAAAACAAAGATACAAGCCACAACCCCCAAACCAAAGCCAGAAACTACCTTCCTTCTTGATGATGATGATGTACAGTATGGGAACTGATCTGAGAATGCAACTTTCTTCATGTCCATTACCATGGCTGAAGATCAAAAAACCCTGGCAACCCACAAGAAACAAGTTCCTGATGGAACGTACTGAAAAAAAAAAATGTTCGAGGGTGTGTGTGCTATGTGCCGCACAAAAAATTGGAAAAAAACCCCCCAAAAAAATAACTAGTAGAATGTATTAGGAGATTGCAATGAAGGAGATGGAGACAATGGCATTCTTGATTTCTTGTGTGCGTTTGTAAAGAGCAAAGTAGAAAACGGTACGAATGGTGGTGACAGAGTTGGAAAAGGTTTCTCCCCCCCACAGTCCAACTGTCAGGCTGTTAAAGAGAGAGAGACAGAGACGGAGACAGAAAGATAGTACAATTACACATAAACCCCTTAAAATAAACTTCAAGGATTTTGGCTCTGAAGCTAACTTCAGAGATGATTTTCCCTCTTAACACGGTAGTTCAAAAACAAAACAAAAAAAAATTCTCTTCTTTGTGTTTATTAAGAGGGATAAAAAATAAAAATAATTATTTTTTTTATGTTTGATAGAAAAAAATATAAATATATATTGTATTATTGTATCTATATATAAAATCACTGTATACATAAT
>CM042193.1:14985474-15011419 GCA_023539305.1 Ilex asprella | reverse complement strand
ATAGGATAAGTCTAGTCTAAAGAGTTGAGAATTGATAGTGATCATGAATTGAGATAAGATTAAACCAAAAAGTCAAATATACAATTTATTGTTTGAGTTTAATTTGACTAACTTTGATACATAAAATTAAGGATGTTAATCAAGTCGAGCTATGCGAATTCGACTCAATTATATCAAACTTATTTTTTTAAATGAGTATAAAAAATTGTTCAACCTTAACTTGTTTAAAAAAAGAGTCAAGCCCGAGCTAAGTCTAAGTCGAACTAAACTCCAATAAATTTTTAAACAATTGTAAAAACTTGTTCAAATTCGACACAAGCCGAGTTCGAATTGAGTCATCTCTGAACCAAGTCAAGTACAAATCGAGTCTTTTCTGAACCGAGCATAAATAACTCGTTTCGATTATCGATCTTAAAAAAAAATATTAGTGTTGAGCTGAGTCGTTGAACCATTTTTAGATGCACCAAGATAAATCACTATCATCAATCACAGATAATGGGGCCCAAACTATGCTGTTAATGTTTTGGTTTACTTGAATAATAAGAATAATAGAAGCTGATGTCAGGTAGTTATAGTGTGTTTATTAGATATAATATATGTTTAATGTCTAGCAGTACAAGTTGGCAATGGTCGATTAGCTACTTCATTATATTATTAAACAAAAAAAAAAACAACAGAATATTTTGAACTTCGATGTGAGAACGCTACAATGCGCTTGCGGTGTTGGTGGTGGCGCGGTTGTTTTGTTCCTCACTGATATATTCTTTGTTGGATACCGTGAGAGGGGGAATCTCTATAATGCGCCACGGGGACACATGTCCACATGTAGTTTCTGTAGTCTGTAAATATGTGTACTACAATGTTACAGATACAGTACCGGAATTACGTTGGACCTTTCAAACTTGGGAACTATAATCTCATTCCTTTGATCATAATAATGTCCGAAAATTCTTAGAAAAAATTATCAATAAATATTACTTTTTTTCATAAACTTCCATTAAATCAATTATTTTTATATTAATGAATTTTTATTTTTAATATTTTATTTTAATTAAGTCATAATTCTATTATATTCTAATTGCATTTTTATCCTTTAGTTACCAAAAATTATTTTTTTCTTTTATATTCCTATGTCAATTCGATAACACTTTTGGTGTATTTCAATGGTTGCGGGATTTTGTATTCTTTTTGATATGTCAATTTCAGCGCTATACCGTTGAGGCGTTTTAATTGTTATATTCTGTTTGGTGACGTTTTTATTTTTTTTTTTTCGTTTTTATTTTAATTTTTAGAGTAAACAAGGAAAAAAAACTCGTTTGGTAACTGATTCTGTTTTTTTTTCTGCCATCGTTTTATAAATTAGGGGCGATTTTTAAAAACAAAAAAAATACTTTTTTTGTTTTCGTTTTTCTTTTTTCAAAAGTAAAAAATGAAAACGTTATCAAACAGGACCTATATGATGCATTTTATTTGTCACAATAAACTAATTCTTATTTCGATTAAAGTAATATTATTATATTAAAGATTCTATTGATATATTATCCGTGTGATTTTAGATTATTCTACTATTTTTTATTGGATACAAATGATTAAGTTAGGGATATTAAAGTGGAATTAATTGACAAATAATATCGATGTAAATTTTTTAACCTTTTCTTATTTTATTAAATAATCGATACATATTATTTTGGGTTTTAAAATTGGATACCCCAATGAAATAGGAAAGTCAGATAATGTGGACTTTCTTTAGGTCCTGTTAAATTTTTTTATGGGTTTTTATGTTAATTTTGTAAGTAATGGATTTTTATCTTTTTAATTGATTCTAAAAATGCAAAAAAATAAAAGGTTTTTGATAACTAAAAAGTAAGGATAAAATTAAAATATAATAGAATTTAGAAATTAACAAAAATAAAATATCCAGAGTAAGACTTTATTGATATAAAAAAATTATAGGACTTAATG
Organism: Ilex asprella; assembly: GCA_023539305.1. Taxonomy (NCBI): domain Eukaryota; kingdom Viridiplantae; phylum Streptophyta; class Magnoliopsida; order Aquifoliales; family Aquifoliaceae; genus Ilex; species Ilex asprella. Next base: position 15,009,457 of record CM042193.1, on the reverse strand, counting down.
AATGTTTGTGGTGAGAAATAATACTTATTAATATTTTTTTCAAAATCGTATTAATTCAGTGGTTCAGTCTAATATTTGATAACTTTAAAGGCTAATTACTTTTGTCCCTTTAAAGATATGTTCTAACTCAATTCAAGTCACGACGGTAAGCCGCTAATCTCGATAGAGTGATCGACGCGAGCATAGATATCCTATAACAGGAAAAAGAAATTGCCTACCATTTAAATTTAATGCTAAATTGATAAGGAAATTTTTGCATAGGTAGTCCTAATTTTACCTCTACTGTACATTGAGAATTTTATTGGACTTATAAAATTGTAAAATTGTAGGAACTAAATGATTAGATGAGAGAAAAAATAAGAATGACGAGACGAGATATTAAAGTGAATATAAGTATTCAATACATATATGTTAAGTAGGGTATTTTAATGTTTATTTGTGACGACTTCTAATGTTGTGTGAGGAAACTTAAAGTTATCAATATCGTGGTGTTATTGATCAAATTGTAAAAATTCGGATAGAGAAGATAAACTTATCTCATAAGAATGGGATGAATAGGATATATAGCTTATGGATGATGGATAGCGGCGACCCTAATGAGATAATGTGAGATGTCACGTTTATATTGTGTAAGTGTAATTCAAAACGAATAATATCGTACATACTTATTAGTGAAATACAACATTTTGACAATATTCACGAGGAAAAAACTTACAAAAACAATATTTTGTATGGTAATGACCTAGGGGTCTTGTCCATCTTTTTGTTATTCATTAAAATTTTCAATGGAAGGCCTGGAGTTAATTATAAATAGAAAAAAAAAAGTTCGTTGAGATTACGAAAATCTCTTATAAAATAAAAATTATAAGGATTATCAATAAAAGTAGTTATTAATGGACCCTACAACATCTTAATTTAAAAACCTACAACATCAATTATGATAAAATATATAGGGGGGTGTGTGTGTGATGATGCCTAAATGTGCTGAAATTGCAGAACCCAAAAACTAGGGGTATTTTTGTCGGTTTCAGAAAGCAAAATATTCTCTGGGTGTATACTTGCCCAGTTGCCCACGCAAACTCAATCTAAAACAATTCTCAACCTTTCTTATCAACCTCATTATGCATCCCTCTCCTCGAGGTTTAGCTTTCCAACGCCCCCTTAACTTTATTAAATTGCAGGGAATTCCCATAATTTTTGTACGAGAAAGACACAGCATAGATGTGTTTTTAGTAATCGGGTAACTCTGAGGAGAGAGAGAGAGGGAGAGAGAGAAAAAACTGTAATTTCAAATGAGTATAAAATTTGATATTTTTTTTTGTGGGCAGGTCTAAATTTTATAGTTTTCACATAGAAGACTTATCATTAATTTGATCTGAGAAAAAATTAATTGAGGTTGTGCATATACTAACTCAATCATATCTGATCGACCAGCAAACAAAATAAAATCATATCTGATCGTAATATCTAAAACAAAAATGTGTTCTGAGTCACATTAAAATGTATTGAGAATATGGACGAATTGTAAATTCAGACATCTTGAGTTCAAATCTTAGTAATTTTTTGGGATTTATCCCTCATGAATACTCTAATTCTGACGTGGATGATCTGTCTTTAATTAGACTGAGAGAGAATTAATCGAGGTATACATAAGTTGACTTAAAAACTCTTGACAGTTGAAAAAAAAAAGTAAATGTCTTAGAGAAAGATGAGTATTCAGAGGTGGAAAAAAACCTAGTCTTGAACTAAGTAGAAGATTTTATGTTAGTGAAAACAGCATTTATGAATAAAATGGTGAAACCATTGTTCCGCTTGGTTCATCCAATGATAATTTATAACTTAAAATAATTTATTATTTGGGCCTTTTAATTTAATTATATATTCTAACCTAAAAACGTGTCAAATGATATGACTTCAATACTATTAGACCATACTAACTGCTGACTCATCGTCAAAATGAGAGAATTGAGTAAGATTACTAAGTCCTAATAAAATTATTTAATTTATATTTCTAATTTTTTTTAAGTAGTTTTTTCCTATGAAACGGTTGTAGATTATGTATTATTAAACTTACTTGCTTATTACCACAACCCTAGAATGGTAGCACTACCCTCACCCTTTAACAGCAAGATAAGGAGTTTGAGGCTTCTGCGCGGCTAGCATGGAGGTAAGAACCTATACTTGCAACGTCTTAGGGTATATTTGGTATATTTTTGGGGAGGGGTTTAGATTGGATTGTTTAAACTTGAGTTTGACCAAAGATGGAATTCAAAGATGGATTTGAGGGGGTTAATGCTGTCCAAACCCATGTTTGATATGTGCAGGGATATGACTATTATGATAATGTATTTGTATATAAAAAACTATTTTGCCCTTAAATCAATTTAATCCAAACCCATGTTTGTTTACGTTAAACATGAGTTTGGATACATATATGAGTAAATATGTGTCCTTATGGGTTAAATATATGATTAAATATTTTTTCCTAACTTATGAAAAAAATAATGAATGTTGATAACATATAACTATTATTCATAACCATAATAAAACGCAATAAAGCATTAACCCAATAAGAAAGTGCACTTTTCTAACATTTCCTTATATGGGGATACATACAATGAGCCAATTAAAAATTATATATTCAATGAGACCAACTATATTTTCTAATTTTTTTTAAGTATTAAAATTTCGAGTGAATTAAAATTCGATTCAAGTTAATTAAAATTTATTTTTTTACATATTAAAATTTGAGCCAATTAAAAATTATATATTTTTTACGAATTAAATTTTGGCTAATTAAAATTCTATTTGAACAAATTAAAAATTATTTTTAATTTACTAAAGTCAAATTTTAATCAACTCGTATTGAATTTTAATCAGCCAAATTTTAATACATAAAAATATAAATTTTAATCGACTCAAATTTTAATAAATCGAATTTTAATTGACACTAATTTAATAAGTAAAAAAATATAAATTTTAATCGACTCGAAAGTAAATTTTAATTTGCGCTAACAACTCGAGTAAAGTTCAAATCGATTCAAATTTTAATATGTAAAAAATAAATTTTAATAGGTTCAAATTTTAATACGTTAAAAAAAATAAAATTTATTCAACTTCAATCGAATATTTTTGTCCTTTACCTAATTTTTATATATGAGGTATATAGAATATATAGGGGTATAAATGTCATTTGTATACTAAACCCCCAAACCCATATATGAAACCCACCCCCCTTGGGTTTCATGAAACCCACGAATAAGGGTTTCATGACCGGGCCGGATTTGAAAGTTTGTCCCTCCTTTACACATACCAAACATGGGTTAAAGGGGGTTTACTCCCTAACCCATGTTTCCAAACCCCCGTACCAAACATACCCTTAGAGTTAAGTTCGATTTCTGTTGAATGTGTGAGTCATATTGTTGAACAACTGTTTGGTTTTTTCGTTGGAATTGCATGTTTGGATATTGAATTAGTGAGAATGTGGGTGCTCTTGAGGTGGGGTGGGGCATCATTCACCAAGTCATTGATTGTCGGTTGTATCACATGGTTAGTACATTAACCTTATCAAGACTCAATTTTTTGAATCTAAAACTTGCGTCTGACCCGGTCTGCAAGCTCTTTGTGGCTATACGCCCGTCTATTCTGATTTTCAGGAATTTGAGCCAATTTTTTTTTTTTTTTGCTATTTAAAAATGGTGTGGGAAGAAAATGAGAGCAACTAAAACTACTCTAATAGATTGTACTAGTGTAATCATGAAGTTCTTGACCGTACCAATTATTTCTCTAAAATATGAATTTAATTAGACTAGTATAATATTCAATTATTAAATTCTAATTTAAACTAAAAAATACGAAACTCCAATTTTTAAGGGAAGAATTTGGGTACCCCAACTGAACTATTCAGCCCACTGGGTGGTATATCTTGAAGTACCTCAGCGAAGCTTTCGGACAGAACATTTGACGTGTACACCTACGTCAGGAAAGAGGAAAAAGCTATCGACCACAGTGGTTTCTGGGCCCAGCCCAAGTTTTACACCAAACCCAATCAAAACAAGATGTAAAAGTGATTTTGACGGGTGAAGAAAATCTTTGTACTACTGCTGACGTGTCAACATTTGAATGGAACACTCTGGTCTAATGTGCAACCTTTGAATGATGATGGTCTGTTACTGTTTCCTTTTTCAAACAACTTTTTATCTTCAGAAAAAGGAAAAGGCACATGGAAAGTTTCAGACATGTTGATATCAATTGTATGATGTTTCAACTTTGAAAATGCAACTCAAAATTAAACGTTACATCGATACAATAGAAACACCGCAGTGTCCAGTAATCTAAGCAAAGAGAATAAGCATATCCTACTCAGTCTCGATCTCTTACAACTAGTGTTTTAGTAGTAATACATACGTTGATTAACGAAAATATAGAACAGATATGAAGAGAAATGGATCGAAATATAATACGCTATATGTCATTAATAATAACTAGGGCAACTTGATTGATTCGATCAAAATATTCTTGAGCCAACTAATAATTAATTGAAATTTCTGTATTACATGATAAATATCAAAATAAAAATTGTTAAGCACAATACCATTCGTTTTAAATCTTTAAACTATGATCGACGTTCGACCTCAATCCTCTAAAGTTAGGTTAAACTTTAAAGGATGAAACTTAGTCTCACGCCACACATGGAAGTATTTGTACACATTCGATCAAGATGACTCTATTTTGATGCTGGTCAAATGATTCTCATTGTTTGACTTATTCCTTTGAAATTTCACCCTAACTTGAGGGTATGCAAACTCATTTGGATGGAGATGTGTGATGTTGACATGATTCCCTATGGGCCCCATGATATTTCACAAATAGCTGTTAGTTGGGCCTGTGGGCCCCTTTTTCTTCTGTATGATCCATTTTAAGTGGGCCAAATTTTACCTACCTGACGTTATTATAAGTTTATGTGTGGTTACTTGTTTATAAAGTGGTTTAACTAATCCAATAGTTAGATGAATAGATGAGGCAGCTCTGATAGTGATGGTTGTGTTTTTTTTTTTGTTTGGTATAAATTTGATGGCCATCTCAAGGTATATACATACCAAAAACACAAATGAACTCGGGTATTTAACTACGAATGTAAGTCATTTGAACCAAAAATAATTTATTCAGAGAGAGAGAGAGAGATGTTAAGGGTGACAAAGGGAATTAAGTTTCAAGTCATAGTTATCATAGTGTCATCTATATTCTTTTTTTCATTTTTCTGTCTATAATAAGACACAATTTACTTTTTTATTAGATAGTTGATTTATCCTTTGTTTTTTGGATTCGTGACTTTAAAATAAACTTGAAATGTATTTTACTATGTTTGTTGAATTTTAAGGGATATTGTAAGTGGTAATAGGAACGAGTTATAAATTCAGACATCTTAAATTTGAATCTTGACAATTTTTGAAATCAGGTTATGATGAATTTTTCTATCACAAATACCTTAATTTTTGAGTGATTGACCTACCTTTGACAGAATCGTGGAAAAAATTAGTCGAAATTTGCGTAAACTAACTTAGAAACTTTTGATCGTTGAACCAGCAAAAACATTATGTTTATTTGATCAGTCATGGTTAGGGGTGTCCATGGGCGGGTGTAGGCCAGACTTGAAAATTTGTTTTAAGCAAATTCTAGGTAGTGTAGGCCCAAGTCTTTACTCAAGTGAGTTATTGGACGGTTAATGCCTGACTTCGAGTGGGGTAGGCTACTCACAGCCCAATCCGTGAATCTACTGGTTAGGCCTTCTCGTGGGTTTTTTTATATACAACTTCATTTAAAAATAATGAATATTTTTGTAACTTAATATTTGTGTAAATTATATTTTTGAATCAAAAGTAGAGTCAAAGTGGATAAAAATAAAATAATAATTAATTTTATTTTTGATTAGGGAACAAATTACATCCAATAAAATGAATACATCCCAACTAGGTTGACATGTACTCATTTATCTATCATTTGTATTACTCTACGCTTTAAAACTTATATGCTTAATACATAAAAAAAAATGATACATTATTTATAGTATTTAAATTTTTAAAACTTCAAATTTTGACATTAGGAGACTTATTTTAAAGTTTTAAATTTAATGGTTTAAAAGTATATTTTTTTTCAAAGTAAGGGTGGGCAAGTGGGTGGGCTTTTGAGCCGAGTTTTAACAGGTTTTTTCAGGTGGCCTATTGGGTCGAGTTTTGAGCCAGGTAATGAGTTTGAGGATAAACGAAAGCTATCTTTTTAAAAATATTAGACTCGAGGCGGACCAACTACTAGACTTATTGAATTTCGGGGCGGGTAACGAGACCTTGTGAGTAACTTGGCCTACGAACACTTCTAGTCATAGTGTTTTCTTGTGGAACTCAAACTTGGGATCTTTAAATAATACTCCACAAAACAATTCTCCAAAACTATCTAGATAGTCTAAAACAAACTTTAAAATTTTAAAAATAGCAAATTGAGTCCAAATAATTATTTACTTTCGTCGCAACAATAGCCCAATGCTTCTTCGACCATAAGTAAAGTCTAGCAAGTATGGAGTAGGAAATAGAAAAATGTTACAACTGTTCATCTTTTATAATTAAAACAACTCATTGCATGGGCCTCTCTTTACTTTCTTAGAAAAATGTGGTTCGAATTGAATGGTAATACTAGATATCAATACACTTATATATATATATTTTAAAGTAAATACTTGGACTCACAGGTAACTCAAAATCACTGATTGATAAGCTCAGTAAATCACGTGCGCATTTTAAATACAAATAACATTTTTTAATTTTAAATGGCTTAGTAAATTCTTCTATCAGTTTTGTTGTTCCTCAATTCATTGTAGTGTAACAATTTTGAGCTAAATATGAACAAGTGTAAGGATATTAAGAGTGTAGTTTGGATTGATTAATCTGAATCAAACCCGAATTAAATTTATTAGTTTTTGGATAGAAATTTGAAGACTTGTGATTAAAATTTTGAAGCCCATTAATCAAAGCCAATATTTGGACAGGGTTTTGAAGTATTCAGATTAGTTTAATTAGAAACCCAGCCCAATTTGGTGAATTTGAATGGCGAAAATGCAGAATTCCAATCCAAATACTATACCCAGTTTAGAAATTGAACCGGGTAACATAGATTTCGACCCGATTATTTTGTATAATTTAATGCGACATACACTGAGGGCCTGTTTAGATGATTTTTAAGTTAGGAATTATATTGATTTTATGAAGCTCTTTCAAATCCAATCCCTTATGTTTTGCTCATGGGATTGAACAAAGTACCATATCTAATTCTATGCTTGGTATGTGATATAAATACATATGAGACTCACGGATTAATCATAAGATATTTGTTGCGAAATTACCTAAATCCATTCAAACATACTAAACCAACCCATCCTATAGAATTTTTAAAATCTTTATACATGAATTTTACTTGCGGCCCTGTTACAGGCCGGATTCATATCTCAAACCTGAAATCTACAATCAAACAAGAAATAAGCTTTGATCAAGAAAAAAAAAACACAAGAACTAAGCTGATGCATTAGATTATTTTGACAAAGCCCACACTTTATGAAACCAACCTAAACCCATGAACCAAACATGCTTGAAAGTGTAATTCAACCTGGACCTGACTTCCGGGTCAATTCGGAAACCCGTTGTGTAGGCCGCGCTGGGTTTCTATTTGGACGGTTAATGTAAAAACCCGGAGAAAATAGGTTTGACCCGGATATTTTTAGCCCTAAGCGTCTCAGTCGCTCAACTCACCGTCGTCTCCCTCTCCCTCTCCCTGTCTCTCCATAACTCTCACGGCACGATCTCCGTATCTCTCTCACTCGCATTCGCACTCGGCAAGCCAGGTACTTTATTACTTTCGCCTCTTTGTGGCCATGACGAACACTGCAACAATTCAAAGGCAATGGTTACGAACTTACGGTTATTTGTAGTTGCGATTTGTGCAATTTAGAGTGTTTAAACCAATAATTTACTTAAAAAAATCTACTCCCACCTCCCAACACTTCTTTTCCCGTTTCCTTTTTTTTTTGTCTTGTCTTTCTCCTTTCCACCTTTGCACCGGCTAACGCCACCGTCGCCTGGATCCACTGACGAAGAACCCCCCTAGATCCAGGTTGGCCTCTCTAACTCCCTCTCTCCCTCGCCTTAATCTATGTGTCTCTGTCTCTGTCTCTCCCTCTCTCTCCACCCCAGATCCAGCGGACACACACACATACACGCAACACACACACAGTCCCCCCCTCTCTCTCTCACCTCTCTGTCTTTACCTCTCTCCAGTGGCGCACACACAGTCGCACACATCTCGCACGGGCAGTGGCACACACACACCCCAACACAGCAACACACACCCCCCCAGCACGCACACGCAACACACACACAGAGAACAACAGCACACGCAGCACACACGCACACAACATAGTCACATGCTCACACACTTGCATTCATGTTTGTTAATTTGTGTGTTTATTGTTAGTTTGGGTATTTTGTAGGGAATTGAGCGTTTTAATGTTAATTTGGGTGGTTAGTGTTAGTTTGGGTATTTTGTAGGGAATTGAATATTAGGTTTTCTCTAATTGGGTGTTTAATGTTAAGATAATTTATTAATTTGGGGGTTTTGTAGGAAATCTCCCCTCTCTCTTTCACAGGCACATCTGGAATGCATATCACCTGTTCGTTGAAATGCCTAAGCAAGATCACCTGTTTGTTTAAATGTCTTTTTTTTGGTTATTGACTCGTTGCTGTAATTACTCGAACAGTTACTTGACTTTTAGTTTTAAATAATAACCATTTTACTGGTTGACATTGTACATTTTGGGTGACATTGTACATTTTAATTGTGGAGGTTGTTTAGCATTAACACAAATAATTAGGATAATTAGCATTTTCTAAGCATTAACAGAATGGTTTGGGTCTATTATAATTTATACTGTCATAATATAAACTTAAATACTCTTCAAGTAATTTGCTTTGTTGTCTTTGTTATGCTGGTTTTTAATACGAAGTTGTTAGTTAAGTTTGTTGCTTAAGGTTCAATTTCTTCGATATGGGATATGAGCTTTTATTCATTATGTGACGTAGCTCTTCAATATCCTTGGTTTCATGCTTCTCCATAATGTTGCAATCTCTTGGTGCAAATATATGCTAGAATTTTGTTAGGTTCTTTTCTTTTTAGCAAGTAGTAGGGTTGGTAATTGGGTTTGCAGAGAATCATTTGGTGTATAGGGTGGATTTGTTTAACAAGTGTATTTAACTTTGGTATATGATTTAAAGAAATCCAATTGCACGCTATTATAATATTAGTGTGTCCAGTGTATATTTCTTTTGCCCATTGATATATTTGCTTTAAGTATAGATATACTTGGATGGATATTGAGAGTAATTGGAGCTAAAATAATTGAGATTATTGGAATTAGGATTATTGAAATTTCTTGCTTGAATAGAAAATTTTATGCTTGAATTGAAATTATGATTTTGTGCTTGAATTGAGTGTTGTTCCATGGGGACCATTGAGATTATCTCTCTCTCTTTGCTTCAAAGTTGTGCTTATTGAATTTGTTGGTCTATTGTCATTCCTATGCTTTTGTTGGGTTTTGATATTTTGGTTTGTGTGAAATTAAGAACTTTGACATCTTTGTCTGGTTACCTAAGTGTCTTTGCGCTTTAATAGGACCACAATTTATGATTTGTGGCAAACAACTTGGTGCTTTGTTTGGGAAATTTTACATTGCATTCAATGGTGTGTTCAGGAATTGGGATGAGCCATGTTTTTTCTAATGAGCGATTTTTTTTCGTTATAGGCCTTCAAGCACTGGTCCATTTTTAGTATTTATATATTGACCTCTCAGTTTTATTCGAATTTCAGTGTTTGTTCACTAGTAAGAGATTGTTTATGACATGGAAACAATGGAGCGATTAAGGATTCAATTAGAAGAATGGATACCTCAAGTTGAAGAAAAGATCCGACAAGTGCCTCCAAATCAAATCCTCATCACACTGGGAGTTATATTTTTGACATGCATTATCTTCTTAGTTGGTAATTCACATCATTCCCTTGCCCTTAATACAATGTTAAGTTCTTAATCTCATATTGTTATTTGAATTTGCAGAGGAGTCAATTCTTTTTTTGTTATTTACAACTACATGTTGTAATCATTTTTCTGTAGATTGTGAAGCACTTTTTCCCTCCTTCATGATATTGACATAGCATGAATGACACAAATGGAATGATTTAGGAAGCATTTTGGAATGCATGCTTTCTATTTTTTTTGGGTCCAATGACTAGGCTACACACCAGGATCCCCCTTGACTCGCCTCCGACCAAGATTAAGGCGGGGCCTATTTCCAAGTTTTTGGTATAGCTACCTTGAGATTTTACAAGCTACACTAGCTGATGCCTTCAAAATGAAACACATTCTTATTCTTCATGTTACTTGTATAGATTAAATACATACACATGGAGATGACTTGAGAGAGAGAAAATGAAATTGGATCTTTGCCCAAAAAGGTTGAAGAGGAGAGGGTTTCTTGACTAACATCCTCATATTTGAAGATTGCACACTTTGAGAATGAGATTATTTCCATTTAATTTTTTGGTGAGATCTTTTTATTTATTCTTTTTGGGGATAAGGGCATATCACTTAGCTGAAAATAAAGTTTTATAAAACAGTCATAAGACCAATTATGCTTTATGGTACTGAGTGTTGATCACCCAACATGATAAAAAATTGAGTGTGGCGGAAATGAGAATGTTAAAATGAAGATATGCTAAAATTAGGAAGGATGAAATTATGAATAAAAATATCCGTGTCGTGTTGCACCTTTTTTTTAAAAAAAAAAAGTATCCATGAAAAACAAGTAGTAGCACACATAGGAGATACATTGAAGAGGAATGTAATAGAGATTGACAGTAATGGAAGGAGTAGAGCCAAAATTAATTTTAAATGAAATAGTAAAAAAAATATAATAACTTATGATTTAACAAAAAATATATTTTTTAGTAGAATACAATGGAGAAACAAAATATGTGTAGCCACCTAAAAAATGTTGGATCACAAATATTTTTATATGCTGTTTGTTTATCTTTAAAATTCCTTGTGGGGTGGCGAACAAGATTGAGAGTACGATGAGAGATTTTTTATGGGAGATAGGAGTGAGATTAAAAAGGATCATTTAGTTAGTTGGGAGGTGGTGGCAAGGTCAAAAGCAAAAGAAGGGTTTTGGTGGGAAATTTGGAGGCAAACAATATAGCTTTGGTTGGAATGTGACTTTGGAATAAAATTCATTATGACATTTGGTTATTTAGAGCAAGTATGACTTGTAGGCATTGGTGTGACGCTAATGTGGTCGATAGAGGGGGGTAATTATCAAGGTTTTTAAAATCGGGATCCTACTTTGGATGAGTGGGGGTGACTGTAGGATCGGATCGAGAATCGTAAGAACATACGTATTAAAGAAAAAAGAGTAAAAAATAGTAAAATACATTCAACAATAAATAAGCCATACCTTTTAAATGAGAAATCTTAGTGACAGAGATGAAGTGGAGGAGTGCAATTGCTGTCGCTGGGATAGGAGGACTTCTACGTCCATGAGATAGACGAAGTGGAACAGTGGAAGTCTCGAACAGACTTCTACATCATCGTCTACGAAGAGGAACAAGAAGACACACGCCTTAATTATTTTATTCTAATATTGGGGTATAGTCTTATGGGCTGGCTGTATCCATGTATCAGTGGGCTGCCAACAGAAAAATGGAAAAAGCCCAAGTCAGCCCACTGTTATTTTAGGCCAAAAATAGGATCGCAAAAAATCGTGTGTGGATTGAGATCCTACGATTCTAAACGATCTCACTCTTGATCCCTTTCGATCCTACTAAGTTACGATTTTAATACGATTTGAATCGATTTATCATATTTGGATCGTAGGATCGTGGGATCGTATGAGTAGGATCACGATTTTTATAACCTTGGTAATTATTGAAGCTTGTGGAAGTTCATTTCTCAGGGCTATCTTCCTTCTCTCAAATGGTCAAGTTTATTGTGGGTAATGGGTGAACGTTTATTTTTGGGAGGACGTTTGGGTTTGGGATTAGGCATTTTCAAGTTTATTACCTTGGTTGTTTCATCTCTCTTGCAATCATGGTGTTGGGCCGTTTCTTCGATTAGAATGCATTTTTAATCAAGATTCTTTGGATAAAAGGGGCTGGGTCATTGACTCTTCTGGTACTTTTTTATGTAAGTTTCTGTTTGATTCCTTAATTAATGACCCTTCACTTTCCACATGTCACCCGGCATCGAGTTAGTGTAGGGGGGGACCTCAACTGTTTTATTTTGATTTTTGGCTGTGAGTTAGAATGAAAAATCTCTCCCATTTTTTTGGTTTAGTGAAACCACTGTTAGAGTAAAATTCGTTAAGGTTTGTGCTTTTAGTCCAGCTATTTGGTTTCGTGAATCTTGGTTTTAAGTTCGCGGATTGGCCTGTGTTGATGAATATTTCTTTACTGAATTACTTTGCAGTTTTCTTGCTCAAGCGCAAACCACCATCAGATACCATTATTCTTAGTGGGCTTGGTGGCAGTGGCAAAACTGTTCTCTTTTACCAGGTAGGCACTTGATGAAAATGGTTTCATTAACACTGACTTGTGAAATATTTCAAATTTTTAGAATTGATTAAAGCTATAGCAAATCTGTTGTCTGATGATATTAACTCGATGCTTATGGTATGGTTTAATAATGGGCGTTAAAAAGTATTAGATTTGAGTTAGCTTGAAACCATTTTTTTGTTGCCTTCAACGTCGGGTTGAGCGTAATTTATGTCTATGAAGAAGTCATGTTGTTAGCACCACTTAAATGGATTATGCCCTCAGTAAACAGTTTCTTAAAGTTGTCAGTTTGTCAAGGTTTGCTTTATATCTTGGACTGCAATTTTTTTTTTCATTTCTTTGTTCAACATATTTCCTTTTTTCATGGGGTACGGTGGGGTTGTTGGAGCATGGTGACCTTGTTTACTGGTATTGAGCCTTTAGCATGCCGAGTTAAATGCTTCAGTTACCTGGGCGACGTTTAAGAAGATGATCTCTGTCAAATTTTCGTTGATTCTATAAATCTACTCATTAGTTTGTAGAAGAATTACATGTGTATTACGAGAATGGGTGCCCACTTGTCATACTTTTTATTCGGAAAAGACATGCTATGAAGTTTGTGGTTTTTGATTTTACTGTACATATACATTTGAATCCTATGCCAGCTTCGAGATGGATCATCCCATCAGGGTACTGTGACGTCGATGGAACCAAATGAAGGTGTTTTTGTGCTGCACTCTGAGACAACCAAGGTACTACACTTGAATTTGGTTTGCTGAACCATATATGATGGGGAGCGTGGTCAGTTATATACTTATATACCATTAAAGGCATCTTTATTCTAACGAGGTGATGCTTTGTCTTCCCTATAAACTTAAAATGTACACTAACCTACCTCTTTGTTGCTTGCAAGCCTTCTAAAACTGGATATATGATATACACCAGTATAGCTGTCTGGCTTCTGTCAACGCATGCAAAAAGTTGTCTAACAACTCAATTGAACCAATTTCTTTGACTGGCAGAAGGGCAAAATCAAGCCTGTACGCATTGTCGATGTTCCTGGGCATTCTCGTCTTCGGCCCAAACTAGATGATTACTTGGTTCGAGCTGCTGGCATAGTTTTTGTGGTGGATGCTTTGGAGTTCTTACCAAACTGCCGTTCCGCTTCAGAGTACTTATTTACACTTTCCAGTTTATGAATGCTTGCATGATACGCGTGTAACAAACATGCCAATGGATAAAGGCACACACAGGTTCTAACATCCGATGTCTTATGTGTCCAAGGTACCTATATGATATTTTGACGAAGTTTATTGTTGTCAAGAGGAAAATTCCAGTTCTCATCCTCTGCAATAAAGTGGACAAGGTTACTGCACATACCAAGGAGTTCATCAGGAAACAGCTAGAAAAAGAAATGTATGATACAACTGTCTTTGTTAGGCGTTTCGTCTTGGGATACTACTTTTATAGTGCCTGCAAACTTTGACTGGTGATACAAACTTAAGCTGTCAAGATTATTGAGCCTCTTTAGGCTTCTTGCTTGCCTGTCACAAGTGATGAGGGAGGGAAACATCTGCCTTGTTTCAAAATAAGTCATTTTGTCCCCCCACCCACCCACCCACCAACCTAAATAAATAACAATCTCATGCTTCTTGTAATACATTAGGCCCTGCCAACTGAAAGCTGCTGAATTGGTATTTTGCATTGTCCAATTGGCAAGTTGCTCACAATGTCTTTGGTTCATTACTTCAAGTGACGTGTGGTGATTTGCACTGTACTTGATATTTTCTCTTCCTGTATTGTTCCACAGTGACAAACTCCGGGAATCAAGAACTGCTGTATCATCGGCTGATATTGCTAATGATTTCACGCTTGGGGTACCTGGAGAAGCCTTTGCATTCACTCAGTGCGACAACAAAGTGACTGTTGCAGAAGCTTCTGGTTTGACTGGTGATATATCTCAGCTGCAGCAGTTCATTAGGGAACATGTGAAGTTTTAATTGGATGTCTAATTTGATATGGAAGGAGTCATCTGGTCTTTCTCCTGGTTGCTGGACCTTTTCTAGGGAAATATAACAAAATGAATTGCCCGAGAGAAGATACAGGCAAAGAAGTTGGGGGAGCTCTTTCTGGTGCATTCTAATGTTGTGTTCTCTGAACTAAGTTGGAACTATTATACCCCTTTTTGTCAGTAGATTCCAAATGCTAATACCATTTATATTCTGGTTTTGTTATTAACTAAGGATTGACTTCTTGTTTGTCATTTGTTTCGGAGGGGTTCCTGCTATTAGATTCAGCCTTGAGTATTTGCAGTAGATTACTGTAATGTCCAGGTGGGGAAATTTGGATAATTTGATTGCAATATGGTTCGAAAGGCTGATAAAAACAACTATCAGTAGCTGCAAGCAGCACTTATCTTCACCTTAATTGGTGTGTGCTGGTTTCATATTCTTCAGTGATGTAATATTACCATTCTTTAATTTTTTTTTTCTATGGAGAAATTAGTAATCATTTTGTGGACTAGATGCTTTACATATTATATTAAGTTAGTAATAAAGGTATATATTTTTTTACCTGTGAGACTACAGAGCCCAAACTTTATGATCTCATTTTGAAGCTACCATTTAAAGTTGTATGAGTAATCTCATGCTCTGCCTGGAATTATGGCCAGGTTTTATAGTATGTGGAATTGTGATGGTGGGTTTCGAAGGCTAGGTATTTTTGTGCCAAAATTAAGAAAATTGGAACTCGGATTTGGAACGAGAGCAGTCGCTTGTTCATTTGACAATCTGTTGTGAATTCGACTTTGAAAATCAGTCTTACCAAAATCGAGGTAATTAAAATTGTCCACCACGTAATTTTCTTACATATGTATATGTGGGAGCCTTGTGCACATAATTATCACAAGTCATAGGCTTTAGGAAATGAAATTTGCAGAATTTCCAGTGTGTTCTTAATGCTATGGTGTGGTCCTTCGGCACAGTGCATAGAATTGCCCTCAGTAGCTTTGAGCAATAATTCAATTCCAAACTGTCCCACTTGTAGATAAACAACAAAACACCCAGCTCATTTGTGGGCAACTCTAAGGCATGTACTACAGTAAAACGTCCAAGTATGGACCTTAAGCTAGATGTCTCTTGGGACAAATAGCCATCAACTAACTACTTTTTGGTCACAACATGAATGCATCAATTCAAAAGAGTAATGTTATTTTTTGGTACAATAAATAAATATGTAGATAGATCACTTCATATATCCGTTAAGAAATATTTTCCTTCAACGCCACACAACTATCTGCAGAAAACTCCACCGCACCAATATCGGGGCCAAAACTAAGGTTTGATCACGTGTTTTGGACGCTAAAGAGTTAGTTTAGCCTCATCGAACTGTCATTGTTGTGGAAAATTCGAGTTCTTATTTACTGAACTAGCCGTTTGATGGCAAAAGAGTACTGTTATTGGGGCCTAACAAACTGACCTAATTTGTTAATATAATAACGTTTTATGTGATGAAATTTCAATGAAGAAGTTTAAGAATTACAGTCACATCACTATTTTATCATATTCTTATCAATAAATTAGATCATTTTTTTTTTAGTTTCCACCAGCATTACATTCATGTTTGTTATATATGGTCCTCTAGGAAGGTGCCTAGGAGCAAAGAGGGGGTGGACAAGCAGTACAAAAAGATTTGGTCTTCATGGCACGTGCATGCAGGTGGGGGTGTGAAGTTTGTTACAGGTAAGTAGGTGTTGGGCATTAAGAGGGAGGAAATAAGGAGAGGAAGTGGGAGGAAATGACACAGAAAGTAGAATTGAGCACTTCCCATTGTCAATTATACTTGCTCTCTTTCAAGAAAGACAAATCCTAAGATGCCTCCTTTCCCTCTCCACACACTCTTCTAGAAACCCCCCCGGGCCTCAGATAAGGTAAAACTCTGCAATTTTACAATTGAGAGAGAGAGAGAGAGAGAGGCACAGACAGATAGGGGACTTAAATTATGTGAAAATAACGTATGAAACAAACAATGCACTAGTTAGTTTAGTCCCTTGCATTGAGCTCTGGATCTCTGGCACCTGAAGAGATGAAGTTTGCAAGTCTTCTAATCAATGTCACAGTGACTTTATATACATGAAGAAAGGAAAAACACTAGTCAAAATATATTATGGCTCAGAATTGTTATTTTCACAAAGTAAAGGGTTTGATTGTATGGTAGCAGGAGCTAGCTTCAAACATTACGAATGCTGCTTACACATTAATTTTTTCTAAATTTACCAAAAAATATGGTCTGGTCTCTCTTCATCAAAGCAATAGTCAGAAGTTAATTAATGTCTCATCTTTGGTGTCATCTGCCTGTATAAATCCCTCTTATCAGGAAGACATTAATCACATTGGCCTTCTTTTCCTTGTTGTTGTTGTTCTTCTTCTTCTTCTCTCTCTCTCTCTCTCTGTGTGTGTGTTTGTATGTGTGTCTGTGTGAACAGATGTCAACATTCAACCATGTACTTGACCTCCAAGATCAAATTTGCTATGTTCAATGTGGTTACTGCACTACCATATTAATGGTACTTTCATCTAAATCATCTATCTATTTTACACGGATGATATGTGTTTGGTTCTTGGCTAACAGAACTTCTTGTTGATGCTTTACTCTCTCTCTCTCTCTCTCAACTTAACCCTTTCTTTTTCTATTAATCAAAACAGGTAAGTGTCCCATGTAGCAGCTTGTCCATGGTGGTTACAGTAAGATGTGGTCACTGTACTAGCCTCCTCTCAGTCAACATGGTGAAAGCCTCATTTGTCCCCCTTGAACTTTTTGCTTCTCTTTATCAAGAACAGGTAATAAAATATGTATCAGTGCTCCAAATCTATTTGGCATACAACTGATTGTAGAATTAAAACAGTTCACTGCCTTTGATGCATAATATATGCTATAATTTCTCTCTCTCTCTCTCTCTCAAGCCAAAGCTAGAAAGTTTTCCTCAAGAAGTGGATGCTCAGAATGCCTTGGACAAGCACAGTCCATCCCTGGCCATCTCATCCGACGAAGAAGAGGAAGATATTCCTTCTGTGAATCATGTTGTCAATAAACGTAAATTTACCAAAACCTCTCTTAAGTTTTTAATTGAAACTTTTTTGTGGACACTGCTAGTCTGCTAGACCTTCTTCTGAATCGGTCTGGTCCCTTTACAGCCCCAGAAAAGAGACAACGAGCTCCATCAGCTTATAATTGCTTCATTAAGTAAGTACTATTCTACGTTCAATTGAAATCTTTTGTCAAAAGGGAAATAATATATATGTATAATATGATTACATAAAGTATAAATATGCATAGCAGAGAAGAGATCAGAAGGCTCAAATCTATCCATCCCAGCATGACTCACAAGCAAGCCTTCAGTACAGCTGCTAAAAATGTAAGTTTTTAGTAAAATGCCAATCTTCACTCCAAAAAGTCTCCATTCCATGGAGTTATCTAAGAAGAATCATTGAAATGTTTGACTATGATCAGTGGGCCCAATTTCCACCAAGTCAACAAAAAGCAGGAGGGTGCTGTAGCCAGGGAGAGAGAAAGCTACAAAGGCTGTCAGATGTTGAAGAGGTAATGATTCCAAAATGATTCCCAAGCTTTGAGATGGTTTCCATTTCTTACTTTTGACTTAAATTCCAGTTTTCAGTTAATCACCACAAGCATGACATGCCTAGGTGTAAACAAACCACCATGCTAGCTTAATTCCCCTGCATTTATTGGTTTGATGATCAAATGCCATTTGATTTTTTCATTTACTTGTCTTACTTTGTAACATCGGGGTTACAAGTTGGACTCGTGGAACAAACTCTCATAAAAGTAAAATTACTTATATCTGATTTTTTTGGACTGTTTTTATTTATCATCAAGGGGTTGTTTGGTTAGTGGGATAGGGGCTTTGAAAGATGAGTTGGAAAAATTTATGTTTGATCAAAAATTTGAAGCCCGAGTTACCAAACCCGGCGCTCTATTAGTCCGGACCTTAAATCCTAGATCATGAGTTTTATCAAATCCATGGGAGTGGATTTCAGATGAGGATTAACGGATTAAAGATACAAAAAGATAATTATATCTTATACGCATACAAATATTGGTTTGGATTAGATTGGTAAGACGCACAATAATCATTTATATACAAATATATTATCATAATAGTGATATATCCGTGGATATACTAAACATGAGTATAGACTGGATTTAATATTGAATCTCATCTTTGTAATGAGAGGTTTGAGTTTGGAAGGGTTTGAACAAGCTAATCCAAACATCTCCCAAAAAAACAATTAAAACAACCCCCAATAGTAATGAGTTCATAGTATAAAGGTTCTTGATATCTTTACTTTCTAAACCCTCCCTAGCATATCGTTTTAGTAAAATAATCATCTACTGTCTTGAAATGAACGTAAGTGCATGACTGTGGGATTTGAGAAGAGTTAGATGTACGCAGTTTTAACTATTTCTACAATTCAGAACCCTTGACACCCAGGTTACAACTCGAAGTAACCTTACTACTACTTGAAGACTATACCCTGAATTGTATATTGGGATTTCAAAATGCATGGACTGAACTCAAGTGAAGAGGAACAACTCCTGATTGGAAAATGTTATTTTCATAGAATTGATGACACTGATTTGATCCCAAAACTTGTCTTTTTCTTGGAGTTCAGCTACTAGGTGTCAAATTTATGATATGACCATAAATGGTATTTTAACATACAGTTAATTACTCCTCTCAGACTGTATGTTTGTAGAAAATTTTGCCCACTGAAACAGGTTCATGGCTTTCTGCTGCAAAAACTTTTCAGGTCCATGTAGAAGGCAATGATTTCCATGAAAGAAAGGCTCCAAAAGGTTTGTGTATGGGCAAAGATACTGTTTGAGTGAAGAGCATCTGTATGCTGTACCAAAAGAAGAGAGGGCTTTTTCCTTTTTAGACTGAGTTAGGATTTCAATCAACTTCCCTTCTGAGGTGGATGCTCTTGGGAATGCAGTTTCTCGCTGTAATTTGTAGGCAACTTCACTTTTCAAAAGGGTACTAAATGATTGATGTATTTTGACAATTAAGTTTACAGTTCAGCTCTTTCAAAAACCTGGACAGTAAAAATGAAAAATTGTTCATTGGGGTTGGTTTAATTAGGAATAGGATTAGATTAAGTATCATATATACATGCTTTCAATAGAAAATCGAGTCGTGAAGCATATGTGGTTGCAATAAAAGACTTATTAACAATCTTACAAAATGTTTCTTCTCATTTTTTAGCAAAGAATTTCTTAATTTTGACCGACCATAATTCCGTATTCTAATATTATCATAAAACCCTGAAATATTACTGTTGTCAAGATTGAATGATTCATTTTCTCAGTTCAGATTTTTGGTTCTGCTTGGTTTCTTCCATTGTCTCCTCCTTCCAAACCTTGGTGCCTTTGCAGCATTTCCACCTGAAATGGAAAACCATACTCATGTAGCCTAGCTATAACAGTATCAATAGGCAATAGACAAAGTTCTGCAATACGAATTTTCAAAACCTCGCCGTTAATGATCGCAGAGACAAAGGCCCAAAATTTTAAAGAGCGCAAACGTGTCGATAGGCTGGTTCTAAGCACAAGAAAAAATTTGTTGAAGTATTGGGGAGCAATTTGTCATGTTCATAGCAGTCGAATATTGCAGCCTGATATATATAGTAAGAGAAGTTTAGGGACTTAACTCATGCAGGTTCTCCATGAAATAGCTTCGAAATATGGTTGAAAGAAGTGAATCCACATATAAACACCCTTACACAATCGCCCCGGGGTAGTTACAATACAAGTATGTGCATGAGCACGAATGTTGATGTTAATATATATTATTAGAGCTTATCTCGTATCGATATAATATGTCTTTTATCCATTACCAATTTATTTTGAGTATGATGTCTAAACATATACTTGATGGGAAGCACCGATAAAATATGTCCTTCGAAAAATCAGAAGTCATTCGAGGTTAGAAGTGACACTAGCTGAAGATTGGGGAAGTGGCCTTAGATATTTTAGCCAAGAGGACAGAAGGAAAATGGGATCATTGAGGCCATCAAGAAACATGTAACTAGAATCTAGTTAAACGAGAGTAGACCTTAAACAACAGGTTGAAGAAGACAAATTCTTACAGTCGAACATGTAGAAAACGGTCTTTATTGATCCATTTGTTCTGTTACTGAGTATGTCTTTGGGGAAAGAGAGAGATAAGATGAACCTGTAAGCGTTAATAAATAAGGGCCGAGTGCTAGCGTGCTCTGCTAGCGCCGTTATGCATTTGTTTTTGTCCATGTGAAGAAGCAAGCTCCTCTCTATAAGATGATGAACCTGCATGTCACATGCCCAAGAGATTTCATGAATGGATACTCGTAGGATTTAACACTTTCAAAAGGAGGTAAATAAAATAACGTCCAAACAAAACACAAAATTCACGTGTGAGAGAGAGAGAGAGAGAGAGAGAGAGAGAGCTAGTAACCATTCTAATGTAACTATGTGGGTGGCAATGTCAACAAGGAAATCCATGTTGTTTTTGGGACATTCTCTTGATAGAAATGGACAAAACAAAAAGTATGAAAGATGCTACAGAGATAGGGAATAAGGAAAGCAAACGAATGTAGGAAGGGTAGAAGAATAGGAAGACAGATATTTGGGGGGTTATATAACATAACAATGACAAATGGAAGAGAAGGGTAGGAAGGAGAGAGTGATTGCTATCCACAGATATCTGAGGAGTAATGTAAAATTGATCAAATTTTGGGACTAAATTTAGAGTTTAAATGATATGATAACATATTATTTAGAGTTTTTATTGGGGCCCAAATGTCATGGTACAAAAAAAAAGTCAAGTCAACTCTTATATCATTTAAATTTTAAATTTAATTTTAAAATTTAATCAGTATAACATTATTCATACCTGAGTGCAGGCCAAAAAAGCACAAGAAATCCAGACTAGAGATTCACCGCATCTGCAGAGAGATAAGAGTAATCATTGGTTTTAGTGTTCATCGATGATGAGTGATGACCATATATTCGTGGCCAAACCTATAGCCACTTGACCAATCATCATGCATATATTTTGCTGCCGGTGTTGTGGGTCCCACATTATTCAAGTGCCATGAATATGGAAGGGGTCCTCCTCTTGGCCTCTTGATTCGGCCATGGCACTAGTTTTGAGACAAAAAAAAAAAAAAAAAAAGGGATCATCAACCGATGCAAACCAAAGGGAAGGTGAACTCTTAGTTATTTAAAATATATTTAAATATTAAATTTTTTATTTTAATTAATTATTTTTTAAAATTCACTCTAATCATACTCTCTAGTTTAACTAACCATTTTAACTAAATTTTAATAATATAATTAAAAAATGACTAATTTTATCTTAGACCTAATTTTATTTTATTTTTTTTACTGGTTGTCAAACTTAATTCAAAAAAACCAAAAAAACTCCAATTCGGCAAAGGACGTAAAGCGATCGAAGGGAAAGCTCAACTTCGCCTACAATGTGTATCGTTGTGCAAAAATGGAGCAGAAATGGATGAAGGAAGATGGTGTGCTGTCACAATCAACCAAAAATAAAACCTATACTCCTAAAAATACATGTAGTAATGCGAGTAAGAATCGTTCCCACAGATAGTATCTAACTTAATTTTATGCTATGTGAACAAGGATGAAGGAGGTTTGAGTATAACAAAAACAATTTTAAGGAAAACAAGTAAGGAACAATTCAAATTAAAGTATCGAATTCAATCAAAAGAATAAACCTTGGTTTAAGTCAACATCCACCATCGAATTTTATAACTGATCATCGTTGCAAGTATATATCAATTCACTATCTCAATATTCACAATTGAAACTATCTTCATATCTCTCTTTAATCACAATTAATTAGAAAACAAGCAATCTAATTGACCTAAACTACTAAACAACCTCAAACAAGTACTAAATGTTTAATCTAATAGCAGCCTTAAGAATTAAAAAAATCGATGAAATCAAACAACACAAACACAAGCAGTTGGTTGCATTTAATTTAGTTGAGTGTTCTTCCTAAGACTTAATAATTTTTGATACAACAAGTCATCTAATCTTAGTTTCTTCACAAATTAGAGTGATCAAACAATTACGGATTTATTTTATAACATAGCAGTAGATTGCAACGAATAATAAACTAGTAGGTCTCCTAGTAATTAAATGGAACAATCATGAAAATAGGCATAATAGAACATTCGATACTCAAATCATAAGTGATAAAAAATAAATTAGATCTCATAATTTTATTGATTCTGAGGCTTTCGTTTCCTTCGACCAAGTATCAAAGTTTAACCACGCATGACCTTCATGAAAAGTAGAAGAAAAAGTTAGAGAATAAATGGTATAGCAGCGTGTGTAGTTTGCTGTTTTTTTTTTTTTTTTGTGAAATTGGAGGTGAGTCCCCTTAGATATACTTGTTTGGAGATAAGTCCTACAAAAAAACTTATAAGGGGCTAAGTCCATGTTTAAAATTATATATACTGACTTAAGTCTACTATTTTTTTAAATCTCAAAAATACCCTTCCTTGAAAGGAGGTTAAATTAATTTCTAATTTTGGAAATTGTAATCCCTTAATTCAATATTAATTAAAATATGTCAATAAAATCTCTATTATAAATTTAAAGCTCTCTCTCTCTCTATCTGGGGCCAACTAGTGACGTTGTTTTATCAATGTTCATCTTTTAATTTTTTATGAATTATGTTAATTTTGTGGGTAATTAATGTTCATCTTTTAATTTAGCATGCCAATAAAATCTATGGTCCTTGTTGTTAATTTTTTAATTTTTGGTATTTTTTTGTGGGGGTTAATTTGTTAAATTGAATGTTTCATGTTACTATTTTTTTCATTATGTTACTGTTCATGTTAGTACTTTTGTTCAGTATATTATTGTTTATGTTACTATTATTTTGAACATGTTACTATTTTTGTTGAATATGTTAATATTATTATTTTCCTAAATATAATATTCAATGTTACTATTTTGTTTTTCAATATTACTATTTTTTGTGTTTGAATGATGCTATTTTTTGCGTTTGAATTTGAGAGAAATAATTATTATTAAGTATGTTACTATTTTTGTTGAACATGTTCCTATTTTTATTTTTTAAAAATATTAATATTGAATGTTTCATTTTTTTTTATGTTTAAATGTTACTATTTTTTTTTTGTGTTTAAATGTATTATTTTTTGTGTTTTAATGTATTATTTTTTGTGCCCAAATGATAATTTTTTTTTGTATTTGAATGTTATTATTTTTTATTTTTAATGTTACTATATATATATATATATATATATAT
>CM042193.1:14893968-14981468 GCA_023539305.1 Ilex asprella | reverse complement strand
GAATCTCAGAATAAAGGTGACCAATAGAAACCATATTCTAGCACTTTTCTCGCTGTCCTTTTAGCTCCAAAGTGACTTCCACAAGCATAAGAATGACAAAAGGTGAGAATAGAAATAATTTCATTTTTAGGAACACACCTTCTTATCACTTGATCTGCACAATGCTTCTATAAATATGGGTCATCCCTCTTAATCTTATCTCTTAGAGCTTTAGACAAACTAGGAGGTAAAATATTAGTAACCAAATAATTTAAAATATTCACATACCAAGGTAATGTCACACTCGCCGAGAACAATTGCTCGTCGAGGAACGTTTCCTGCAATTGAAGTTCATCCTCCACATGAACTAAACGACCCAAATGATATGCGACATGATTTTCTGCCCCTCTTTTGTCTTTGATCTCCAAATCAAATTCATTTAGGAGAAGTATCCATCTTATTAATCTTGGTTTTGCCTCTTTCTTCATCATCAAATAACGAAGAGCTGCATGATCAGAGTAAACAATCACTTTAGTACCAAGAAAATAAGATCGAAACTTTTCTAGAGCAAAAACAATTGCTAAAAGTTCTTTTTCAGTTGTCGAATAATTTCTCTGGGCATCATTCAAAGTCCTTGAAGCATAATAAATGACATGCAACTCCTTTTCAATTCTTTGACCTAAAAAACCGCCTATTGCATAATCATTTGCGTCACACATTGAAATGAGTGTTTCTAGTTAGGGGACTGAATAACTGGGGTAGAAGTCAACAATTTCTTTAGCTTACCTTTTTACATGCCTCATCAAAATCAAAAATCACATCCTTGTGTAGCAACTTGCATAGGGGTAAAGCTATTTTGGAGAAGTCCTTGATGAATCTTCGGTAAAAACCTACATGTCCAAGAAAAGAACGAATTCCCCACACATTAGTGGGATAAGGTAAAGATTTAATAATATCAACTTTAGTTTTATCTATCTCAGTTCCCTTAGATGAAACAACTTGACCCAAAACTATACCTTTTGCAACCATCAAATAATATTTTTCAGAATTTAACAACACAAGGTTAGTTTCTATGCATCTTTAAAGAACAAGTGTAAGGTTATGCAAAAAATTCTCAAAAGAGTATCCATAAACAGTGAAATCATCCATAAAGACTTCTATGATATGCTCAATATAATTTAAAAATATGCTAACCATACACCTTTGGAAAGTGGCTGGGGTGTTTCAAAGGCCAAATGACATGCAACGATATGCAAAAATCCCGAATAGGCATGTAAAAGTCAATTTTTTTTGATCCTCTGGAGCAATTACAATTTGAAAATAACTTGAATAGCCATCAAGGAAACAATAGTAAGAATGACAGCTAACCTTTCAAGCATTTGATCAATAAAAGGTAAAGGGAAGTGGTCCTTGCGGGTTACAACTTTAATTTTCTATAATCTATACAAACCCCGCCACTCATTCTGAACACGAGTAGGAACTAACTCATCATTCTGATTTTTCACAACAGTTATTCCAGTTTTTTTAGGAACCACTTGAACCAGGCTAATCTAATTGTTATCTGAAATAGGATAAATGAGTCAAACTTCAAGAAGTTTGAGGATCTCCTTCTTCACTACATCCATCATAGGTGGGTTCAATATTCTTTGCGGTTGACGGAAAGATTTTGCTCCCTTTTCAAGTAAGATACGATGCATGCATGTAGACAGGCTAATTCCTTTAATATCTGCAATTGTCCAACCAGTAGCTGTCTTATGCTCCTTAAGGACTTGCACAAGCTTTTCTTCTTACGGTGCACTAAGTTTACTGGAGATGATTATTGGTAACATTCCTCTGTCTCCAAGGAACACGTACTTGAGGTAACTGGGGAAAGACTTCATATCTAGAATAGGGGCTTGCAAAACAAAAGGTAAAGGCTTCTTATTAGAAATTGGTAACGCAATATAAGGAACGTTATTTGACTGTTGTAACTTCGAAAAATTATTCAATGCTGCAACAGTTTCCTACAAATCAGTACTCAAGGCTAACTCCTCATTCTCTTTCTCAAGATTCTTACTAATGGCAACTTCCAATTCATCGCTTCCATCAAGTTCAAACACTTCTTGTGCTAAAGAATCAATCACATCAATAGAATAAACAAGATTATCATCACTAGGATATTTCATGACATCATAAATATTAAACTTAGCAATTTCACCATCAAATTTCATGGTAAGTGTGCCACCATGGACATCTATCTTAGTCTTGGATGTCTTTAAGAATGGTCTTCCTAACATAGTAGGAGCAGTTTGATCACCGTTTTCCATATCAAGCACATAGAAATCAGAATGGAAAAACAAATCATTAATCTGTACAAGAACATCCTCAACTACACCCTTAGGATCAGTTTTAGATCTATCAACCAATTGAATCACAATTCCAATTTTATTCAAAGGTCCAAGTTTTGAAGAAGCATATATAGAATATGACATGACATTGATAGAAGCTCCTAAATCTAACATGTCTTTCTCAAATCTTGTGTTACCTATCGTACAAGGGATAGTAAACATACCTGGATTTTTGCACTTCACAGGGAGTTTTCTTTGAATAACTGCAGAAACATTCTCCCTTACTCTCACCTTCTCATATCTTTTAAGTTTCTGTTTTCTGTTAATTGTACATATTTCTTTCAAGAATTTAGCATAACTAGGTACTTGTTTAATAGCATCTAGAAGTGGAATATTTACCTCGCATCTACGAAAAGTCTCATATAATCTTTATTTTCTCATATTTTCTAGATTCTGCTAAAGCCTAAAGAAAACGAGGTATTGGTTTATAATAAAAAAGAGGAAATAACTTACACTTAGGTACGTCATCTTCATTGAGAACATTCCTATCTACAACGATGTTTTTTCTCCTTTTCTTGCTTCGACGATGCAGGGGCTGCCTTTACTGGAATTTTAACCTCTTTACCACTTCTCAAAACGATTGCACTTGTATTTTCTCTTGGATTTACTATCGTTTGAGAGGGTAATTTTCCTAAATTTTGTGCCTCTAGCTGACTAATTGTGGTTGCCATCTGACCCATATAATTGTCAAAACTTTGAATACTGGCCCTCGCCATTGTTGAAATTGTTTCGTATCCTGTTGAAATTGCAAAGAATTAGTGGCAAGAGACTTAACAATATCTTCTAAAGACATACCAGAATTAGAAGTTTGGCTTGATTGTTGTCTATGGGGATATGGTTGCTTATATTACTGGTAACTAGGGCAATTTTGAGTTGCAGATTGATTTAGTTAAGGATTCCTATAGCTAAGATTGGAGTGATCCTCCGTCCCGGGTTATACGTGCTCGAATAGAGAACATCCTTCCTTTGCGGTTGTAAAAAAAAATCACCCGCTGCATTCACTTGCTCAATGGGCTCCTCTTGAAGAGTTAGACACATATCGGTTGGATGCCCTACTACCAAAAAAATCCCACAAGCCTTTACTGTTTGCATATTATCTACAACCATTTGATGAACAAGAGAAGTTAGATTCACAATTTATTGTTCAAGGGAGAAAATATTTACCTCATTAACATGGTTAGATGGAAGGTTAAGCCTAGTGCCAAATTATTGAGAATTGGCCACCATATTTGTTATCAAGTTTCTCGCGGCCTCAAAAGTTTTACCCACCAAAGCTCCTCCACTAGTAGCATCAATCATGCTCATATCAGTATGCAGAAGGACTTCATAGAAATACTGGATAAGTAGCTGCTCACTAATTTGATGATGGGGGCAGCTTGCACATAATTTTCTAAAACGTTTCCAGTATTCGTGTAGGGACTCTCTGTTGTGTTGCCTTACACCTCAAATTTCTTTTCGAATGTTGGCCGCCCTTGAAGCTGGGACGTATTTCTCCAAAAATAACCTATTTATCTTGTTTCATGTGGTAATACTTCTGGAGGGTAGATAATAGAGCAAATCCTTAGCCAATTCCTTCAAGGAAAATGGAAAGGCTCTGAATTTGATTTGATCTTTAGCCACCCCCGTGGGTTTCATACTCATGCATACCACATGAAGCTCCTTTATATGATTATGAGGATCTTCACCAGCAAGACCATGAAAAGTAGGTAAGAGATGTATTAATCCAGATTTTAATTCAAAAGTAGTAATAACATCTAAAGTAGGGAGTGTTATTCATAAAGGTTGTTGATTCAAATTAGAGGCGGCGAGCTCTTTCAAAGTTCGATTTCCAATCATGACTTCCTTTTCTTCTAAATCAGAATCGCTAGAGAATTGAGAATCAAGAGTCAGAGCGTTCTCTTCAGAATTTCTCCGAGTTTCTCTCCTTAACCTGTGCAAAGTTTTCTCTATTTCTGGATCGTACTGCAAATCACCTTGATTAGAAGATCAATTTACACTCATCAACAATTAGAGAAAATCTAGAGTAATGAAAATAAATAAAAACACCATAATGCTGGACATTAGAAACTCAAAACTAGATTGTGGCAATCTAACTAGTTTGAATGTTCCTGAATAGGTCACTTTAAAAGGTGAATCTTGAAGTCTCCACATAATCAGTAGAAGTTCTTCGGTTGAGTGGGTAGAAGGTTCACTGGTGGCTCAAAACCAGCCCCTGACCTGGTACAAGATTGCTTTTAATGCTCCAAAAGGAGATGATCCATTAGCTTTAGACATAAGTAGCACGAGAAAAGGTCAAATATGGATAAATGGTAAAATCATATGACGCCACTGGCCAAAATTTCATGTGCTGGAAGAAACAATGAAAAGAAACGCTAAAGTAACTGTGGAGAGCTTTCTCAAAGTAACATGCAAGTTTTTTTTTTTTGAAAATTTCAAGAACAGAATGAGGATTAAAAGAAGCACATAAACCAACTAGGAAAAACTCCTTGAAAAGGATGCCAAAATTTGGTATGCTGTCGCAGGAAACCAAAAATAAAACCTATACTCCTAAAAATACATGTAGTAGTGCGAGTAAGGATCGTTCCCACAGAGAGTATTTAGCTTAGTCTTATGCTACGTGAACAAGGATGAAGGGGGTTTGAGTTTAACGAAAACAATTTTAAGAAAAACAAGTAAGGAACAATTCAAATTAAAGTTCGAATTCAATCAAAAGAACAAACCTTGGTATAAGCCAATATCCACCATCGAAATTTTACAACTGATCATCGATGCAAGTGTATATCAATTTACTATCTCAATATTCACCATTGGAACTATCTTCTTATATCTCCTTAATCGCAATTAATTAGAAAACAAGCAATCTAATTAACCTAAATTACTAAAAAATCCAAGATAAGTATTAAAAGTTTAATCTAGTAGTAGCCTTAAGAATTAGAAAGATCAATGAAACTAAACAACACAAGAACAAGTAGTTGGTTGCATTTAATTTAGTCGAGTGTTCTTCCTAAGACTTAATAATTTTTGACGCAACAAATCATCTAATCTTAGTTGCTTCACAAATTAGAGTGATTAAACAATTATGGATTTGATTTATAACCTATTAGTAGATTGCAACAAATAATAAACTAGTAGGTCTCATAGTAATTAAACGGGACAATCATGAAAATAGGCACAGTAGAACATTCGATACTCAAATTATAAATTGAACAATAAAAACAAATTAGATCTCGCAATTTTATTGATTTCGAGGCTTCCTTTTCCTTCAACCAAGTATCAAAGTTTAGCCACGCATGGCCTTCATGAAAACTGGAAGGAAAAGTTAGAAAATAAGGGGTATAGCAACGTGTATAGTCTACTATTTTTTTTTCTTCCTTTCCCCTTTACCCATTCATCCCTCCTTTCCTTGGAAACCTCCCCCCAAGTCTGACTCTTAAAGTATAGGATTAAAAATAAAATGTCCTAATATAACTAGGAAAGTGGTGTTCCTCAAGAATTTTCTTGCCCCAAGTTTTTAAGCTCCCGAAAATAGATAGGAACAATAGTGTACTTGCTGAAATTTAAAGCCCGATTTTGACCTTGATTCAGCCAATATCTCTCAAAACTCAAAACATGAAAGTTGTAGATATTTTTCTTGGTGTTCCATAGAATCTTGAATCATCACAATCGGAGATCTAATGACAGAGTTATGCCCAAATTACGAAGTGATGTCGAAACAGTCCAATTAATTTTGTTTCGCATTTAACGCCTCCATTTGTATCCTAAATCAAAATATAAGAATAATGAGTATATTTAAGTACTAAATAAGTATAAAAGGCTAAATATTAAAATAGAAAAATATGACATTTTGCAGTCTCATTAGAAGACATACCTAGTAGGGAAAGAGGCAGTGCGATTAAAGTAAGAGAGAACCAAGCAGCAACTGGCGAGCAATTGGTCTTTCCAGATCTGGCTAGGATGAAGACCTCCAACTATTTTGACGAGGAGGCTGGCTAGTGGGTTCGAGCACCAATTTTGTAGTTTTGCTTGTCAAAATAGCTAAAAGGACTGAATACCGAGCAGCTTTGGAGTTGCTCTAAGACTGCATAGTCTTTGCTACCTCAAGATGAAACCAAGCAAGTGGCTTGCATTTCAGATCATACAGAATTTCGGGATTATCATACCACCATATTATATCATCCAAACTTAAACAAACATATTTTGGCATTAGAGAGCTTGATGGAAACACTTAGACCCTATTTGGTTTATATCTCAAAAAATATTATCTGAGAATTATTTTTAGGAAGAGTTTTAGAAAATTGTTTTTGGTGTCTTTTGTGTTTCACAACTTATTTGATTATATAATTTCAAAAATAGTTTTAGGGTGCGTTTGGATTGACTTAAAAAAAAAGTATTTTTTGGACTTTTAACTTATTATAAGTGCTTTTAAAAAAAAAGTAGTGTTTGAGATTACTTATTAAAAGTAATTTTAAAAAAGTTAAAATCATTTTACCACTTAAATAAGTTCAAAAATAAAAATTAAAAAATAAAGCTTTTACTTATCCAAAATCACTTCTGCCAATTGCTTTTATTTTTATTTTTTTTCTTCCTCACCACCGTAACTCTCTCCATGCCCTCTGTTGTGAACGCCTGGAGGACTTCTCCCACTTTGGCGGCCATCCACGACAATGCCGGAGAGTTAGGTGATCACCGACAGCCGTGACAGCAGTGTTCTCTCTTCTGTCTTTCATTCTTCTGGAGTTATTGGAGATCTCAGTCCATCTCGAACAGGTATGAACTATCTATTTTTCATCTTTCAACTTCTATTTCGTTTGAATTTTCTTAGATTTGTATATTATGTGGAATATATTTGATAGATTTGTCTCTCTCTCTCTATTCATCTCTTTGTTTACTCTTTTGGGAACCCTAGTTAATGGATTGCTCATTCCTATAACCTATTTGATAAAATGTCTCTTAGAAAATTTAGATTTGATTTGTGCTTGTGTGTTGGTCCATTGCCTTTCTTGTTTGGGTATGAAAAGTTGGTTGAGCTTACCACATTGCTTGGTGTCAATGGTTTCTCAAACATGAGCAATTCAGCTCGAAGAGGATGTCGGATGCCATTTTCTTGCCTCCTCCTAATTAACTGGATTCCTCCCATTTTAGTTTGTCATTGGAATAAAATCAGTACTCCTATACAATCGGAAGAAGTTAAATGAGAAGGTCCCACTCGTGTTATTTACCGTCCTAAAGGGAATGTATACATGAGTAATACACATCTAAAAAAAAATCCCCAGATCCTAAACAAACTAATATATCCATTAATGTTAGCTTTATGAGAAAGATGTAATACATTTTTAGTAGCATTAAAGCTAAACAGTATGCTTGGGCCACTCCACTTGCATATAGTATATAACAAGTGAGTATAATACATGCCCCTAAGCTTTTGAAGTCTTATAACCAGTTGAGTATACGGTGTGCTACGTGAAAAATGTTTTTATACAGAGTACACACGAAGGTTCAGATACATCATAATATATATATAAATAATTCTTTTTTAGAAACTTTTGATGATCTCCAAAAGTCGAGATAGGTCTTATAAGAAATAAGTCTCACAAAAAACTTAGATTTAATCTCAAACAAAAGATTTCAACTTGAATGGATTGGATAATTGAGCTTAGAAATTAAAGGAAACTAAAACTATTAAAGAGTTTCCTTTCATATTTAAGCTGTTTTTATGGTGGTGGTGGTGGTCTTTCACATGGTGGTGTTTCACATTGGATATTTAAAAATAACATGTTTTAGTTTGGATTTTCATATATTAAAGTCTTTGGCATTTGCTTCTGTGGGTTTTGGTTTAGCTGTTATGTTTACAATTTTCTATTGCTTTTGACTTGTGATGACTAATTGAATGGCCTACCATTCTTAATATTAGGAAATGAAATAGTTTTCATGCTCACTGATTTTAGTTTAAAACCAGTGAAATACTAAGAAAGAACTAAAGCAAGAGTACAAATTATCGGTAGCAAGAAATTTCATGCTGAAAGCAGAGAGAAATATTGCACGCGATAGAACAACTCCTATTTTTATGAGTAATAATAGGTCATGAGAGAGGCTAGATGGGCTCCCAAAACCAGGTTCGTGGAATGGGTGACTTCTATCAGCTACAAGTTGATCAACTGTAGCAGGGAAGACCAATAATGAAAGCTTTTTTCATGACAAGTCTTTCTTCCAAGACTCTGGCCCTCCTCCTATTGCATGGAGGGAATTGTTTTATTCTAGTCTTGATATACATCCACAAACTTGTGAAGCTGTACAACAACATACAAAAATGTTCTAGAGTCTTGCAGTTAGTGTTGTCTAACTCTAGGCTATGCTTTTTCAAAAAGTACATGATATATATATATATATATATGCCCCATAGGTGACTTTAGACTATAGATAAATTCCTTATCCATTTTCAGCTCGATTAGTGGACATTTAATTAATTACCACTTTGTTGGTCATTTTAGGTACACAATTAATTACATCCTCATTAGCCCAAGTATTGTCTGTTACACTTAAACAAACTATTGAAGGTGCTAGACTGTGAGTCCACTTTAAGAATTTGATCATTAGAAGTGAGGACCAATTGTTCAAGGCCATTTTGTACAGTACATAGGTGCAACTGAACATTATTGCAGTTTTCAAATAAGGTTGATAGACATTATGAATTGTGATCGTCTATATTCTTTTCAAGGGTTCTTGAAATAGTTGGTAACCAAGCAGGAGAATCTTTTTGTGAGATGTATAGTATGATATGGGTGTACAATTGGGTGGGGGGGAGCCAATCACAGATGTGCCCACTGCCCCCATTGATTCCTAAAATTTTGCCTCAATGAATTTGCTTTTGACCCACATGAAATTCCTTAAACATTTTTCCAAACTCTTCGACAGAAACATAAATATAAGGTTGGTCTTCATGATACCAATACAATGCACATTATGGATTATTACTGCCTGTTTACCAACCAGTTGTTAGCCTTCTCTTTTGACCTCCTGATATTTACCTTCATGAATGTGTCTATGTCTATCATGCGCATGTTGTAGGCTACGTAGATATGTATAGAATTTATCCAAGGCTTTGTTCAAAAAAATTATTATTATACGCGTTGTGCTAATAACTTATGTATTTTGTGATGTATTTAGATGGCTTCTAGTAGTTCTAGGAATGACAAAGACAAAACAAACTGGACCATGGAGAGACATAAGACTTTTTTAGAGTTATGTGTTAAAGAGGTGGATAAAAGGAATTGGCCTACTAGTAGTTTTAACAAGCGAGGTTGGAAGAATATTATAGATGGATTTGCGGCAAAAGAAAATGTCATGTATGACCAAAAACAATTGAAGAATCACTTTGCAATTACTAAGGATGCATGGAAGTCATGACACAAATTGACTAATCATACTGGAGTGACTATTGACCCTATAACAGGAGGTGTCTTGTGTGATGACCAGACATGGAATATATTTGTTGAGGTAACATCTAATTAAATCAATTTAAATATTGTAGGAGTTAATTGTTTAAATTTATGGTCATGATTTTTTCCTTTATCACAGGTAAACCCCGATTGCAAGGAATTTTGTAGGAAACCACTCCCATTTGGTGACATGTTAGATATAGTTTTTGGTGGTACAACCGCAACTGGGGAGCATTCGTGGGCTCCTTCACAAGGAACCCACCCTGCATTTGCTCCTACAGCCAGTGATGGTGACTATAATAACATAGAATTGGACACACCTTGTGAAAGTCAAATTCCTGATAGAGTTGAACCAACAAGAGAAGAAGGTAGTGACACAGATGGTCAGATACATCAGAGGCGTGATGGGTCTACATCTTCAAAGCGCCGTCGAAAAGTGAGTGGGGGAGAACAATTGGACAAACAACTATCAGAGTTGTGCAAGGCAATACATAGCACAGTTACACCAACATTGTCCACAATCAAGGAATGCATGCAAGAACTTTACAAAATGCGTGATCTTGTTCCATATGGTAGCTCGTTGTACTGGCATGCTCTTTTTCTTTTTCGGGATGTTATCAATAGGGAAACATGGATGAATTTGCATGAACTTGGTGTTCGAGCTGCATGGTTGGAGTATATGAGGGATAGAGGGAACACTAGTCATTAGGATGTCTTTTCAAATTTATATGTTTATTTTCTATTATGGACTTGTTTAGGTGCTTTTTTTAGATGAAGTTTTAAATGTTTTGCTTATTTTGAACACTACTCTTTACTATGACTATTTGGTTACTTGAGTATATTTGAACACTAAGTTTTTCTGTGATGGTAATACTTAAGCTTTTGTTTTGATGAATTTTTATTATATTGATGTATATGTTCAACTTTTGGATAGACATATACAACTAGAATTTATCTAAATGTCAATACTTATATTTTTTCATTGGTTTGGATTTGTTGTGCAGAATGAATCTAAAAACTATATGTTTTACCATATTTGCTATACAACTTTTGAGAAAACGGGCTGCAATGCGCAAGAGTAAAATGCCATGCAGGACTTCTGCCCTAACCGGTCATCAATATGTGTTAGAGATTCTTAATAGTCATGATCGGGTATCCCTTGAACAATTTCGAATGAAAAAACATGTGTTTATTTTGTTGTGCGAGTTAATGAAAGAAAAGAACTTGTTGTGTGATAGCAAATATGTGTCAAGTCAAGAGAAGCTAGCTATATTTTTAATCACTATTGGTCACAATGAGTGAAATAGAATGATGCAAGAACGATTTCAACATTCTGGGGAGGCAATAAGTCGACATTTCAATGATGTTTTATTAGGGATGACCAAACTTTCAATGGAAATCATCAAGCCTCATCAAAATTTCAATTGCATCCCTCAAGAGATCATATTGAATCCTAAATACTATCTATATTTCAAAGATTGTATTGGGGCAATTGATGGTACACATGTTAGCGCTCATGTTCTTACTTCAAAACAGATTCCTTTTAGAGGTAGGAAGATAGTATTCACACAGGCTATTTTAGTAGCATGTTCTTTTAACATGGTTTTTACATTTGTCAATGCTGGCTGGGAAGGAACGGCGAATGACTCTAGAGTGCTACTACATTGCATTCGTAACAGGCATTTAAATTTTTCAAAACCACCTCCAGGTATGAATAAAGAATGCGTTGATTAAATTTTTTTGCATTCTTAACTACATAAAATATCTAATAATTTTTTTATTTTTTTAGGAAAATATTATGTGGTAGATACTGGCTTTCCTAATATGGATGGTTATCTTACTCCTTATAAGAAAACGAGATATCATCTACCCGAATTTCGTAGAGGGGGAAGACCTCATGGAAAGGCGGAGTTGTTCAATCATGCACATTCTTCATTAAGGAATGTGTAAAAAAAAGATTTCCAATTTTACAACAAATGCCCAATTTTGAATTTACTAAGCAAATGTTTATTGTTGTTGCTTGCATGACTTGCCACAATTACATAAGGCTTCACGGTCAGAGACGTATTATTTGCAAGGTATGCTAATGAAGACGTGGAGTTAGAGGAGGAAGACAATGTAAACCAAACTATTTTTGAAGAGGATATTGATTTGTCAAATACAAATCTAATGCATAAGAAGAGAGAACGTATTGCTTCAGTAATTCTAAGGGACAATCAAACATGATTTTTGATTATATTTACTATTAATGTGTTTTATTGACCTTTAGTATGTCATTGTGATAGTTGGACTATGTAGTTTTTTTTTCGTATGATACATTTATTAATATGATATTTTTGTGTATAATTGTATGTGTGGTATATGTTTGTATATGTGCATTTAACATTATTAACAATTAGAACATAAATAAGTGTTTTCACATCCAAACGTGCTTTTTATAAAATACATTAATTTAAGTACTTTAAATTTTGAGTATCCAAACAATACTTATTTAATAAAAGTATTTTTTTTATAAACACTTTTGATAATCATTTATTAAAAAAATACTTTTTGAATTTCATAAGTCATTTCAAACACACCCTTACTGAATAGAAAAAAGTAAAACTTATTTAGATAGCAATCCAAAAAATAATGAAAATAGAAATATGGTGGCAGTGGAAATATGATGGTGGTAGTGTGGTGGACGTTGTGGTGGTGAAAAAGTTGTGGAAGTGTGGTGGTGGTGTTGCTAGTGGTGGGGCTGCGGGTGGTGTTTTCTAAATTCTGGAAATGTTATTTTCAAAAACACAAAAAATAATTTTAACTTGTTCTCTAAATTTATCCAATTTTTGTTCTCAGTTTTTTAAAAAATAAAAAAAAAAAAAACTACCCAAATAGTTTTTCGCCCAGAAACTGTTTTTGAAGATAAAAAACAGTTTTTGAGATGCAAATCAAACAAAACCTTAAAACTTCAGAGTTTAGCAAAATTGTTGAGTATTAGATATGTGAAAATCTCATATTAGATAGAAAAAGAAGTGAAAATGGTCCAAATATGCTATCAGTGAATTGACTATTAATAGGCTTAAACTTATAAATGAGTTTGGGTTCTAGACATATTCATGGTGATACTTGGATTACTAGACTCATACATTTAATCCTAGTTAAAGTTTGTAGTAGCAAAAATCTCTTGCATCAGGTTGCTCTTTTATTGTTCAAAGCCTCAAAGGGTAATGGCCCAGTTACATTTCTTAATGATTGATCATATCCTCACAAAACAAGAAACAACTGACTGATAAAGGAAACAACAATGCTATGGACTTTATTTGGGACCTAGTTTGAGAATTTAAAGATGTAGTTTTAATACAACCATTGAATTAATTGTGAGTTCCAATGATAGATGGAACCCATAACCATTCCAATAATTATACACCATTAAGTTTCTAAATTAGATCCAAATAATATTTTCCTAAATAAAATATTTGGCATTCCTCCTTAGTGCCTTACTAGTTGAGTTCTAGTTCTTGATGGGCCAAGCCCAAGGGCCCAACTCATGTTACAAGCCCAAGATGTCCAACTTCAAGAGGTCCAACAAATTCAGCCCAATGTGGTTGACCCAGTCAAGTTCATCATGCTCAAAGAGCTACATCAGCATGGAACAGCTCATTAAGGTCAAGGAGCTACATCAGGAGGGGAGCATGCAGGGTCAACCAAGAGTCTTCTCCTCTCCACCTTGGAGTCTAGGAGTCTACCACCTTGGAGTAAGAGTCATCCCAGAACTTTACCCTTGCTCGTTGAGAAGAGGAGAGGTCACTAGACTATTTAATACTATTAAGTTGCCCCTAATCTGTTATGACCATCAGACTGGCTATGTAATTACTACGCAGATGACTATAAATTGTAAGCTCCCTCAACACTTGGAAGGCATCTCACAAAATCAAGCTAATCTCTTCTTTCCATTGTAATTCTCTACTCTCCCAACACACCAGAGTTAATAAAATTTCAGGCAAACTCAGACATTGAAAGTGGACGTAGGTTTTGATTAACCAAACCACTATAAACCTTGTCTTCTCTCTCTCTACCTATTTTACTGTATTTTATATTTAAAACTTGACTGTGGTGTGCAAACCAATTTGTGCATCATCAGTTTGACGTCGTTTGTAGGAATGACAAAATTCTCACCTAAACACTTTCTTCACTGAACCAATTGGATCACCACCAGATCCATGAATCAGCCTAAAGACAATCCAACATGAGATGAGGAGGTTGCTCCTCCACCTGCCATTCTCGTCCCAAATGCACGGGAGATGCTAGACAAAATATAGCAGCTGGTAGCCCAAAACCAGCAGATTCTACAATTGATGCTCAGGCAACAAGGAGGAGTGTAGCCTGGACCTTAAGCAAGGGGAGCTCCTCACCAAGGCGCTCCCCATCTGGGTGCCCCACCCTTGGGAGCTCCCTTGGAAGCCCCATATAGGGGATCCCCCCACGAGGGACCTCCTCCCTCCAACTCCTACTCCCCATGGTGGAGACCCTCATTTTCAAGGAGATGAGGGTGAGAACTAAAGCATGGAGCATGAGAGCCATGTCTGTGATAATTCTCAAGGTCCTCCTCCCAATCATTGAGGCCAAAAAATTAGGGAGGTGCAAAATTAATTGGGTGATGTCTTCAACATCATGAAGACACATGGACCTGAGACAATGGATTACCTCGTAAGTCGAATCGACATGCCTTTCAAACCTGACGTGGCGAACTACCAACTCCCTAAAAAATTCAAGATACCATCCGTCGAGACCTTTAACGGTACGAAGGATCACTGGACCACCTCAAAACTTTTAAGACCTTGATGCAACTGCACAACGTTCCCGACAAAATCATGTGCAGAGCGTTTCCAACCACCTTGAAGGGATCCACACGTCAATGGTTCACCAAATTCTCCCCACCCTCCATTGGTACATTTGCTGAGCTGAGCAGGTCCTTTGTGGCATAGTTCATTGGTGGACGCCACCAGCAGAAACTTGCCACCTACCTGCTCAGTATAAAGTAGTACCTAGATGAGAGCTTAAGGAGCTACCCCACTCGTTTTAACGAGGAGGTCTTTCAGGTCTAGGAGCTAGATGAAAAAGTCAGTATAACCGCCTTCTTGGGATCCCTCGGGTCATCAAGCTTCCTTTTCTTAATGATGAAGTGTCCACCTAAGAGCATGTTAGAATTATTGACAAAAGCTCAAAAATATATGAATGCTGAGGAAATCAATAGGTCCAAGCAAGGTGAATCATCTCACAGATCACCAAGAGTTTGACCTGCCTCTGCACAGCTCTTAAGCAGACAACCTATCTCCACCTTAGTGGCTCTCTTGTGGGTTGCCAAAAAAGC
This sequence comes from Ilex asprella, assembly GCA_023539305.1. Classification (NCBI taxonomy): domain Eukaryota; kingdom Viridiplantae; phylum Streptophyta; class Magnoliopsida; order Aquifoliales; family Aquifoliaceae; genus Ilex; species Ilex asprella. Next base: position 14,966,313 of record CM042193.1, on the reverse strand, counting down.
TTGACATATCTCTGCTCTGCTATTAAGTAGGTAATTTACCTTTGCACTGTTCTCAAGCAGGCAACCCATATCTCAGCTTAGCGACTTTTTCACGGGTCGCCAAAAAAGCTTGACCTCTACATTGCTCTCAAGTAGGCAACCCATATCCCAGCTTAGCGGCTCTCTCACAGGTGGCTAAAAAAGCTTGGTCTCTGCACTGTTCTCAAACAGGCAGCCTACCTCCAGCTTAGTGACTCTCTCGTGGGTTGCCAAAAAAGTTTAGTCTCTGCACTGCTATCAAACAGACAATCTATACCTCAAGCTTAAGAGCTCTCTTATAGGTTGCCAAAAGCTTGACCTCTGCATTGTTCTCAAACAAGCAGTCTATACCTTAAGCTTAAAGACTCTCTCATGGGTCGCCAAAAGTTTGGCCTACCTCTATACTGTTCTCAAACAGACAGCCTATCTCTAGCTTAGCGGTTCTCTCATGGGTAGCCAAAAGCTTGGTCTCAAAATGTGTAGCTCTTTCATGAGCGATCCTCAGACTTTGTCTTTTCTCTCACGCAAGCATCATGCCTCTCTCTCTAAGTAATCATGTTAAATATTTTAATTTTTGGAATAACAATATTTTTGTCATCTCTAGGAAGAATCTTGAAACTCAAGTCGTCTGCAACCCGAGGGACTACATTAGATTAGTGTACCCAGCTGCTTGGCCGCTTAATTTGGCGTAATTAGCCGCTTGGCTCCCCAGATCAGCCTCTGCACACCCCTTTATGCCTGCCTCCTCGCCAAAATGTCATCTACTTCAATGGAGCTTGCCAGGTCCCAGGCTCGCCCAAGCTTCTTAAATCAGTACCCAAAGAGGCACCCAAAGCCTCTTGCTTACACAACCTACCCACACCAGTGCTCAAAGGGGCACCTAGGCCATTCCCCAAGTCTTCATGCTCACCTAACAGGCTACCCCGCGTGCTTGCACCGTCTAGAGTTCCACCATTAACAATTAGGAACGCCCAAGGAACCTCCATAGTGCCCGACCTAGGTGCCTTAACATGGGCGCTCAGCTCTTGGATTGCCTGGGATGCCCCACCTGCTCTGTTCTCCCTCAGCTTCCCTAAAGGCCCCTCAGTCGTCTCAGCTTGAATGCTCAGCATCTGGGTCGCCTCTCCACCATGTCAAACAATCTTCTGCTTGCCAAGGCTCCTCAAATCCTCAAATTAGCACCAAAGCCCCAGGCTCGCCCAAGGCAGCCCTAACTTGCTAAGATGCTTTAAACGGGACTTATAATATATAAAATCGAAGCTCTTGGCGACCCCTACAAAACAAACTGTCTATGGCAATGATTGGTGATGTTAGAAGTCCTAAAAAGGTCTAGAAACAATTGTTTTGGCCTCTCAAAATTTTTTTTAAACAAAAAAATTCTGATTGGCCAAAAACTGTCTGGTCACCCAAAACCGTGCACCTAGCTCCCTACTCGAAGTTTTGACCGTAATTTTTGCTCAATTACTACAAATGAGGCTTATAATATGTCAAATTGAAGCTCTCGGCGAGCCCTACAAGACCTATAGCCTATGGTTATGACTAATGCTATAGAAAGTCAAAAAAGGCCCAAAACTGCTGTTTTGGCCTCTCGAAGTTTTTTTCAAAATAAAAAATAAAAAAATTCTGCTCTCCTAGGAGGTTGTATGCTCGCCCAGGAGGTGACCTGCTTGTCCAAAAGATGTCTGCTCACCCAAAATCGTGCACCCAACTCTCTGCTCGAAGTTTTGACCGTAATTTTTGCTTAGTTACTCAAAATAAGGCTTATAATATGTCAAATCAAAGCTCTCGGTGAGCCCTACTAGTCCAAAAAAGTTTTACAAACAAGTGTTTTGGCATTCCGAAGTTTTTCCAGTTGTGCCGATTAGTTGAAAATTTAAACTTAATCAAATGCCCTCCTTTCCAAGTTTCATTAGACACATGGCATTGGGGGCTAATGATGGACCAAGCTCAAGAGCCTAACTCATGTTACAAGCCCAAAAGGTCCAACTCCAAGAGATCCAGCAAATTCAGCCCAATGTGATCAACCAGGTCAAGTTCATCATGCTCAAAGAGCTACATTAGCATGGAACAGCTCATCAAGCTTAAGGAGCTACATCAGGAAGGGAGTATGCAGGGTCATCCAAGAGCATCCTCCTCTCTACCTTGGAGTCTAAAAGCCTCCTCATCTACCACCTTGGAGTAAGAGTCATCCCAGAGCCTTAGTCTTGCCTGTTGAGGAGAGGAGATGTCAACAGACTATTTAATACTATTAAGTTGCCTCAAATCCGTTATGACCATCAGGCTGACTATGCAATTACTACACAAACGACTATAAATTGTAAGCTCTCCCAACACTTGGGGGCCATCTCACAAAATCAAGTTTATCTCTTCTCTCAATTGTAATTCTCTACTCTCCCAACACACCAGAGTTAATAAAATTTCTGATGAACTCAACCTTTGAAAATGGACGTAGGTCCTGATTGACCGAACTACTATAAACCTTGTCTTCTCTCTCTACCTATTTTACTGCATTTTATATTATTAACTTAACTGTGGTGTATAAATTAATTTGTGCATCATCAGTTCCCATATCTATGATAGATTTAGACATTATGGCCGGCTTGGGAATATCGAAGGAAAACCATCATTTTTATCCGGGTATGATCATAGTTTCATTCATTCGTTGAGCTTCGGGAATAATTATTAGCATTAAGGTCAATCACCATACCACTAGGGGCAGATCCAAAATTTTATTCTTTGAAAGTCAGCTATTATGCAAGAAAATTTTGAACGATAAAAATTCGAATATATATCAAACAAAATAATGTACTCAATGCAAACGAAGGTACCGATAAACAAATACAACAAACAAAAGAAATAGTTTTAAATGGACCGATTTATTTTTTTTCACGGAATTCATCTATGATTAAGACAATGAGTTTTTCAAGTTTTTTTTAGAGATTAAGGTTTTTATATGAGTTAGATCGTGAACCTGAAAGAATAATAAGAATTTGGAAAGGAGCATTATTCTATTGACTTTCCATTTTTTTTTTGAACTGTTATTGACTTTCCAAGTTATATAATTTAGAATATTTTCAATTGCCAAGAATAAGTGGATTGTTAGGTCACGAGATATATAAATTGGGGGCCAAGTTTGAACACAAAAATAATTCTACAGTAGCACAAAGCTAATACTCAGGAATTCTAGAAAAAATTTAGGAGGGGGGGGGGGGGGATGGTCCCCTTAGGCCATAGTTATCCGCCCCCTGCATACCACCTCTATCATACAACATTACAAGTACATGGTTAACACACATTTAAAGTGCCTACATTCTGCTTGCAGCCAAAACAATCACAATTTAAATTGCATGAGATTTAACAATCGATGCTATTGGTAGTCCCGAGGGGACAACATCCTCGTATAATAGTTAATAGTATTGAACAAGCGAGTTATTGGTCCGAGGAAAGAAAAAGACTGCTTTTGAAAGGCACACAATATTTTTGGGCGTAGTTATACTATATTGCATGTGAGCTTGTATGTTAAATTACAAAACTTGAACAATTTCCCTCTAAAAGTGACACGAAATTAACGGGTTAGAGTTGGTTATTTCTCAAGATGAACCGGTAAATGACGCGACTCATGAGTTGAGTTAATGTCAAACAAGAACAACATAAAAATTGACATGATTAACATGTTTAACTAATTTATAGAAACAAAATGTTAAACATTTGTTATTATTTATTAAACATTGACATAATTATTGTACAAAAAATATATTTTTACTCATTATAATTGTTATGTTTATTAAGTTAATTTTTAATTTATAGAAAAAATATGAGTATGGATTCAATTAATTAATAATAGAATCTAAGAATTAAATCTTAGCATTAAGTTCTTTATTCGATATTTTATATGAGTCAACATGAACATGAACACAAACCTGATACAACACGGCACGATTGCCACTCCTATTTCCCAACATAAAAAACAAAGGGAGATTCTAGTATTTTAAAATCCGTTCTAATGAGAATTAACTTTTAGATTTTTTTTTTGGGTGAAAGATGCATATTGTAGAGCACAACGAGTGTCTGAGTAGAAATTGTTTAATTACGAGCAATATAAAAAGAAAGGGTTAATAACAAATTACACGATCGTTTGAATCTTAATTTACACTCTTAAGTATCAAAATTTTTAATTTACATTCTCAAATATAGAAATTTGCATCAAAGTGCACTTGAAACTAACGACTGTCAGTTTGCCATCTAAAATTAAATAGATAAATTATACTTAGATCCCTTCATGTTTGTCACTTAATCATTTAAATTCCCTTACATTTAACATATTATTCATACACTTCTTGACGTTTGTGCACGTGTAATACATAATTTTTTGTCGTTGACGTCTGTTAATATAACCGTTAAAAAATATTATTGCATACTAATAAAAATTATAATTTTCATACTACCCTTTATTTCGTGGGCCCGTTATACTCTAAAGTTCAAAATTAAGTTTATCATGTGAATGCCCAATATAATACAAGTATTTATATAATATTTTTTATATTCAACGCAATATATCATTTAAACAGAATTATTTGGATGCCCAATTAGGAGAATATTTTAGTCATATTTAGATTCTAAATGGACATATGTGTAATATTTCAAATATGCGAGGTTTAAGTGATTAAGTGACAAGCATGAGAGGATTTATATGTAATTTATTCATTCAATTTTAGACAGCAAATTGATAGGGTAGCTTGAGGTGTGCATTGATACATATTTTTATCTTTTAGCGTATAAATTAAGATTTTTTATCTTTGAAGGTACAAATTTAAATTCGAACGATTTTTCAAGGTTTAATTTCAGATTTAACCAAAAAAATAAATAATGTAAGACGATAATATTATTATAAAAGCATAACAATTTTTTTTTGTTTTGAAAGAGTCAATATTTGTGATAACAATTAACAGGTAATTTTGAGTCTCTGAAACGGTCAAGAGGGAAATTCAATTCCACAGACCGAATAGATTAAATGGTCAATGGTCATTGGTCATGGCTTCGATTCAAACCACACCAAAATAGGAGGTCAAGGGTTTGACCACCGTAATTATGTAAACTAAATTTATAATTTAAATTTATATCACTAATAAAAGAGTATCATTGGATCAGTATCTCATTTAAAAAGTTGGTGAGACCCACTCATTCAATAATTCTCATTCATTTGAGATACAAATTTTAGTTACATAGTATTTTTCAAAATTTTTATAGGTAAAGATATAGTTTTTAGGGGTTAATTACTGTAACAAAGTGGTAATTTTTTAGGGTTAACTTAAAATATGTTGGGGCCAGATTATAATTTATTTAGAATATTTAGGATCGATTATAAAATATTTAAGCTCAATTCTAAACGCAACAAAATTTTTTAATTAAATGATAAAATTTTTTTTAATTAAATTATAATTTTTTTAAATTATATTATAATTTTTTTTATTTTTAATTTTTTTAATTAAATAATGACACTACGTGACAATGATCGCGGAATTCAATAATTACTCCTTAACGAGAGAGAGAAATTTTTTCTGTGAGGGTGGTGTGGAAGCGGGGCCATTAGTTCTGGCGTTTTCTGCCTTTCATTCACTGCCTAGGTCCCACTTCCACCTCTCCACTTCCGTTACAACCACCTAGTCCACCATTACCTTCCATCGTCTTCCTAAAAGCATCGGTTACTCTCTCTCTCTCTCGTCTAAATTCTCTCTCCGCATTTAGATTGCCTGATCGACCTTATAGCAAATGATCATTTGAGGTAGGTTGTTTGTTGTATGTAGATATTGATATATATACCATATACAAGTTGGCCTCTTTCTCTGTATTATTTGAATTATTGGACGTGTGTGGGATTGTACGATTGGGCGGACAAGTTCGCCTTGAACCTGAACCAAAGGTTCGTGTTTAGAGGTAATTTTTGTGTGTTCTTTTGCTTACAAGAAAATTTAGATCTTGATTTTTCTAGATGTTTGTAAATCTTGCAAATATATGCATCTTTTTTTGCCTCCATGATTTTTTCATTTATGTATGTGAACTCACTCTGGGTTGTGGGTTGGTTGTTGTATGTAGTTGTAGTAGTAAAACAAGTTCAAGTTTGATATTCTCAGTTGGAGCTCCCAAATTTCATTGAAAAATGCTATTGAACTTAATTTTGGGGCTTAATTCAATGCGATCATTGGATTGAAAGTGGACTTCATCAAACATTGAAACTCACAGTTAAGTGCCACCTGATCTTGAGAAACTAGGTTCTAATGCCCTCTTCGATAGCTGCACGTGAAAGAAAAATTGGATAATGTTTTATTAATTTTTTAAGTTGTTGTCCAAATTCATGTCTCATTTTGAATATAGTAGGTTTGGAGATATTAATAGGTCTGCGCATTTGCATGAGATCTACATTATGCACAATGTGTTACTTCTGTGGTTCAGGCCCTTAAAGGCACTTTTAGACAACATTAACTTTTTAGAGGGAGATCATATGTAACAGTTGCCACTTGTGGTTTACCTCGTGTTTGCATTAAAACTAGCTGATGATTGGGGCACATTCTCCCTCCCTAATACTTACTAAGGAACATCATATCCTATAATCTTTGACAAACTTCTCCTTTTATGATTGTGAAAAAAGGCAATTCAAATTAACACCAACTTCAAAAAGAACAGAAAGGAAAATATTCACACACAAATATAATTGTGCATGGAAATGTGCGACTAGAAATGGGCCATAAGTTTCTGCTTGTATAGACATAAATGCCATAATGTGTTTCCATGGTGTTTAATAGTTTTTTTTTCCAAACCCAAACCCGAGTGTTAATTTCTGGTACTTAAGGGAAGTATTCCTTTACAATTTCTGATGCCCACTCCAGTAATGGCAAATTCATATTCCTAATAAGTGACTTGAGAATTCCTTGATGTGGGTGGAGAGTCAAAGTGGTTGCAAAGACCCTAAGTCTGCATGATGAAATAGGTGAGGTTTTCAAACCAGATCAGAATATGGCATTAGCGACATGCATAGGACAGTGATGAGATGTGGATGGTTCTGTATGTTTTACACCCCTCTTTTGAGATATCAACCGTCGAGTTTTTCGCTAGTTTGACTGCAAGGAAATTTTAATTGTAATTCATCTCGAACAGCCACCATGGTGCCCCTTGTATGCCATTGAAACACGTGTTTCGAAACTTTGGGAGCTGATAGTTTACTTTACATGTTGACTGGCTCTGGTACTGAATAGTTATTAGAGTTTGAAGCATGGGCAGCTTTGTGGCATATTGGATTTACAGCTTTCCTTTCCTTTTTTTTTTGTAGGTCTGTCCTTACTGTTTATCGTATTAATTCTTCTAAAGCAACACTACAAGTGAATAAGTTTCCTTTTCCTGAAATATGTTGGGGAGCAATAATGGTAACGAAGCAATCCCTGTTTTCCTTGAGGAGAACCGTTTCCAGTATCCTGCTAATTCATCAAGCCAGTTGCAGTTATTTCAACAACGTGAGTTTTCTGTTCATTCCATTAGCAGCTTAAAATTTTATTTTGTGAATGTATTTACTATATTAGTTCTTATAAGGAAATGCTTGTGGTTATGTTTTTGTTTTGCTTATTATCCTTCTTTTTTGCTATTATGCTCTACCAGATATGCAGCCCTTGAGCAAGCTAGTTGTCCTTGTTTACTGGTATATAGGTTAACACTTGCTATGATTGGAGCAAACTTTGAGTTAGTTTTGAATCAGTGCTGGAAAAGAAAAATATTCACCCTTCCTACTTGTCACTTCACATGATCAGGCTCTCTATTGGATGCAGGTGGCGTAGTGCTAGAATAGCAAATCAGACGTTTCACTACTTACCTTACCTGTATAAATGACTTGACACTTGGTGTTGTTTGCTTTGGCATTTGCTTCGACCTTGGCTAATATGATAGAAATTCCAACAGATAACCGTGGTGGAAACATTTGCTTCTTTTTCACCATGACCGACATGTGGAGCTGTTATTGCTTGACCTCTTTTGCAGCTTGCGCTCTAGTCATTTACAATTTGGATTTTCATTGTTCATTCAATGTTAATGGCTAAGTTATACAAAAAAGAAGCTCAAAATTTGTATATCAGGCAGAACAAAAATTTGTTTTGACCGTCTAAATGTTATCAATGTCTTTTTGTTTTTTTGTTTTTGCATAGAACTCATCAAACCTTTTGGAACATTCTATAGGAGTACTGGTCATGATCCCCAGCAGTCCTATTAGAGTGTTCTTTCATACATGCCACCTTTTGTTCATCGTGGTTTAGGAAAGTGCTACAATGATGAATTGTGTCTGAAGCGTAGTTGGCAGCTGTACGTTTTACACAGTATATCAATATAGAAAAATGTCATCGTCAGCATATATACTTATGGGATCATCACCATGTTTCTTATGTTTTCATTTCTTCCGTTTTCAATCTTTTTAGCTCTTGCCAAATGGGATTCTAACGTTTATCATCGTAATAAGAGAAGAAAGTTGCAGCAGTGGGAAAATTTGGCTTGCATTACCTATTATGTCTAGTCCAGTGGATATTTACACGGGAGTTACAATAATGCTTATATTTGGGTTTTGTGACATTTTCTTTAAAATAATTAGATAAATTAGTTAAATGTGGTTGCTTAACAAAATTAGTAGTGTTCCTCTTGGTTGAGCAGTTGCTATGCCATTAGTATCTTTCTTATCTTGGCATGCAGTTTATGTTATCTGTTGGCTTTCTAGTATTTCCTCCGATCTTTAATATGCCACATTGCAATTTGTGTTGTAGTACCAGTTGGATGTACTGTTGATCAAGTAAATTATTTTGGAAGTGAGAATAAGAACCCTATATTTCGGCCTAATAAACGAGGCCGGGAAGCGGAAGACATTTCAAGACAGCGGAAGCTTCAGATTTCCTTGAATCAAAATATCTATCATGATGAAGCTGACAGACCAACAGCTATTCGAAACCAGAATCCTGTGTCAACTGGTTTAAAGCTATCATATGATGATGATGAACGCAACTCCTCTGTCACTTCTACAAGTCGAAGTATGACTGCACCGTCATCAATTATCTTACCATTAAGTGACAACATTACGACTGAACTTGATCGACAAAAAGAAGAATTGGATCAATATATTAAGACTCAGGTATTGTTGGCTCTTGCTCTCCCAGTGAACTTTTAGGTGTATGTTATCTGCCATAGTACGGTATTCGTATTGCAGCTTTTCTAGATATTCCATGATGGTTGTGTGTAATCTGAATGAATTTCTAAACAAGTTGATCTTTAGTTGACCGATTCGTCATGTTGATAGTAGTACCTCTTTAGTTTCCCAAAAAAAAGGAGAGAGTAGTACCTCATTCATGCAAAGGATTTTTCACCATATTTTGACATGGATTTCTAGTTATCACAGTATCTGTTTCACCACTTACTTAGGTATTGCAATTGGCTTTTTGTACTTGGCTCGAGGTGATTTTTCCGGGGTTTTAATACTAATTTATCAAATATGATGCGCAGTTATCAGTCTTCCAACATGCCATTTCTTTAACCATTTCAAATTCTTTCCTTTTTCTTCCCTACATTATCACGTGAAAAATGTAACTCCAGCCTCATTTTTTCAATGGGTTACTCTCTGAATTATCTATGGTGTTTATTTGATGTTTGACCTGGGAAAAGCCAACCAGATTCATTATAATATTTATGAATTTAGTTCCTATCACCGTACTATTATAATTTACTCGAACAGTTATCACCCTTTTCTAAGACTGAACTAGTAAATAATTAATGATGTTTTTTCATGCTATATTGCTAATTAAACAGGAAATACATTTAGTGAAGGGGTTAAGGGACATTAAGCAGAGACACATGGCTTCTTTTCTGACTGCTCTACAGAAAGGTGTTGGTGAGAAGTTACATGAGAAAGATGTGGAGTTAGAGAACATAAATCAGAAGAACAGGGAACTAGTTGAGAAAATGAAGAAGGTGGCAATGGCAGCCCAGAATTGGTGCTACAGGGCCAAATACAACGAGTCGGTTGTTAGCATCTTGAAAACCAAACTCCAGCAAGCACTACATGGTGCTGACCAAGCCAAAGAAGGATTTGGAGACTCTGATATAGATGATGCTGCCTCCTGTAGTTACACCAACAATTACCTTAATGTTCCCAATGGGGCTGGAAAGTTGATGACATCCATGAAGGATAATATGATTTGCAGAGCATGCAAGGGTAAGGAGTTATCCATCTTGTTATTGCCTTGTAGACACTTGTGTTTGTGTAAGGATTGTGAAGGGTTATTCAATGTTTGCCCTGTATGCCAGTTGCCGAAAACGGCTAGTGTCCAGGTTTACTTGTCTTAAAATATCATCACTCTTTTTTGGATATGCCATTTACATTGCCTTCTTTCTTTATTATCAAGAAATGCATGTAATTACTTATTGAATTCAGAAAATGGAATGCTGATGATTTTTCGTACTTTGGGTGGAATTTGATTCTTGTTAATTTATTGGCTATGTGGACATATTATGAAAATGAGATCATTTTACTGTCTGGAATAGCTTTCTAATAAAAGTTGGTGTATGGCATATACTCCTAAAACAATTATGTTGTTACTGGACTTATATGCCTAGGGGTGTTAATTGAGCCCTTGTCGAGCCTAATTTACACATAAACGAGCAGACTCGTTTAACTATTTACTCATAAACGAGCTTAAAATAGTGTTCAAGCTTGACTTGATTAACAATCCTACTTACGCCTGTCCTCTATCTGATATGTCTGCCAACATCTCTATTTTTTTTTAAAATTTAAAAAAAGGGAGTGGGAGCAAAGGAGAACACCCAGAGAGACCACCTCGATAGGCCTTTATTGGTGCCCTGACAGCACCTAGTACTCTTCTCGGGAACGAACCCCAGTCGGTGGTCTTCTCACTTTGTTAAGTTAAAGAACCTCTGGTTAGATCCTCAGTTTCGAGCCTCACACGCCAATGTTCCTCCATCTTCCATGTGTGATTGAAATCGGGTATCGAAACGACGATCAACAAAACCAGAATTGTTGATGACTTAAAAACCAGAATATCGTTGCCAAAAATTAGATCTGTGTGATCCTGGTTTAAAGCACCCAAAGCTTGATCGAAAATGAAGTGAATTTTGCTACAAGCAAAGTTTTTTTTTTTTGATCAGAAACAAGCAAAGTTGTCTGAGATGACAACGATGGCGTTCAGACGATGGCTTAAGGCACCCAGTGCCTCACATTTTATCCGAAGAAATTCTAATTACCTTCGTCTGATTCTTGTTGAAATGTATCTATACCATTGGTTTAAAAACCTTAAACCCCTTTACAGGCTCTGTAGCAAGAGATTATATATTCAAAGCAACTTACGCGAAGGCTACTGTATTTCGTTTGCAGAAGCCGAAACTAATAAACAACCCTACAATCAAATATTGCCTGATCCATTTCAGAAACCTGAGAAACTCCAAAGAAACATTTGACAGTTTCGTTTTCGGACATTGTTCTTATCATATTTATAACCGATTAGGAGCTGCAAATGACTAAAATTACGTTTCACATGAAGCAAGAAAAACACCCATCCTTCTGCCATAGAGAGCATAAGTCCTTGTAGTCTCTCTGTAATACAAAACAATGGAACCCTTCTTTTTAAGCACAGCGCACATGGAGAGAAGTAAACATTTCCCTATTGCCTACTATGCTGATAGGACAATACAGTATGGGCAGAGTCAGTAGTGGCAAGTTGGCAACAATCTGTGCTGGAGGCGGTTCTGTATAGGGCTGTCTACAGGCCGGGCCTGTGGGTGGGCTTGTTAGGCGGACCAGTTCGTACGGTTTTTCATATACAATTACATTCAAAAATAATAAATATTTTTGTAACTTAATATTTGTATAAATTATATTTTTGAATCAAAAGTAGAGTCAAAATGGATAAAAATAAAATAATAATTTTACTTTTGATTGGGGATAAACTACATCCAATAGAATGAATATATCCCAATTAAGTCGACACCTACTCACTTATCTATCATTTATATTATTCTATCCTTTAAAACTTGTATGTTTATTACGTAAAAAAAAAAATAATACATTATTTATAATATCTAAAATTTTAAAACTTCAAATTCCAACATTAAAAGACTTATTTGAAAGTATCAAATTTAATGATCTAAAAGTATAATTTTTTTTCAAAAGGTGGGCGAGCTAGGGTTGACCAATGGGTTCTTGGGCCGGATTTTAACAGATTTTTTTTAGCAGGTTATTGGACTGGATTATAGGTTTAAGGGTATACCAAGCCCTTTTTTAAAAGATATTAGGCTTTGACAGACTGATTATCGAGTTTCGGATCAATTTTTATGACTGGATATGAATAACCGGATCCGTAAACACCCCTAGCTCTGTGAGTGACCAGTGTAACAAAATAGAGGACTGACAGAATCTTACACAACACCAACCCAACACGAATCCTAAAACTGGGAGGCAGTGATGACATGACCAGTGCAATTGACTTCGGTGGCGATTAGGAAAGATTAACTTGGCTGGTGGTGACAAAGATCAGCAATGGTATAAAGTGGAGAGTGTCTCCCATGGCAATAACAGCAAAATCAATGAAGTGACAAGGCATTTTAAGGGGTTATATGTTGTTGACAGTTGATGGTTGTTCCTCCCTGTGGAAATAGGACATCCCACAATGTTGTTGAGGGACAAATATTCCCAACACCATCGTACTTGACATTAAAAATACCCCTGTATTTTCCTTCCTCACACAACTGAATCCCAGCTCGAGATTTGCACCTCGGGTGACAACCTAATCGGAAATCAAGAGAGAAGAAGAATTGATCCCTTAGTGAATTTTAGTTGTGCATGAAAAACAACTAAACTCATTCAAACGCTACCAAAAACATTTCCTTTTCAGAAGCAGGAAGGTATAGTTGACCTTTACAAAAAAATTCAATATCTACTAATCACAATACAAAATGCATGAAACAATATACAAATTAAGCAGTATAGTGACCAGCCACGACAACGAAAGAGAGGCTCATTTCTTGTTAGTACCTCGTCCTTTTTCTATTTTGACCAAGTGAGGTGGGATTGGAAATGAACCCAAGCTTCCATCCACCCAAGCCTCCGAGCAGAGACCAGAGCTTATCATATCCTTTCCGTTTTTGCTGATGATAAACCAGATCAGAAAAATTGTTGATATATTCCTAGTATCTACATAAAACTATAGAATATTAATTATAGGTACAGTAACTTAGTTGTATGGTGTAAGTCATCTAATAGTGCAAGGGAGGCCTACCACAGACAATAATCAAAGCCATGAGATTAATAAACTGAGCACAGACAGAAAGACGAGGCACAGAAACTTTGAAATACGGCTGCCTTGTCCATTAATAAAAGTTCATCAGATTCTTCTTCTATTGTCCACTAGCCTTTTCTTGGACGGCCCACCTTCTAAATCCTCGACACTTGATTGTATCTAAAACAGAAAAGAAAAATATAGTATAGATGAAGTCCAACCCAAACTTCAAAAAGAAATCATATAACAGTATTTAATCTTCAAGTGTTTGATAACCTTATTAAGCTTCTCCCTGACTAGCTGGACAGTCTGATTCATTGATCGTGAGGAGAAGTAATCCTGACATTCAAATAAAGGAAAGAAAAACATTTATTTTGTTAGCACCAGAAAGATATGAACTAAGCAACTTTCAACACTTATATGGGATAAGGTCAAAAAATGGAAGTTTACCACACCTTTTAGTGACATATAGCTTACATCACACCTAGTATACAAAACCACGTAAAATGCTCTCGTAGGGCGAGGACATTCTAGCCGCAATGATAATTTGAAGAAATCTAAGAAGTAAGAATTGGTGAATATGCAGTTACCACCAGCAAGAGGAAGTTTGGGGGAGTTATAATGTAAATGATGTCAAGAAGTCGTCTTTACAACAATTAAAAAAACTCCAATAAGCAATTATGCATTACCACCTCAGCCTTCAACAATTAGGTTGACGCTGCCGCAGAATTGCTGCAGGTCAACTACTCCAAAACTGAACATGAAGAAAATGGAACTTATTTTTCAGCCACAACGTATTGAGTGATGAGATAAGAAGCATGCTACTGGCCACTTGAAGGTGTGTGTTTGGGTAGAATAAGAGCGAAGTTTGGAATGAAGCCTTTATTAAAGGAGGCTAAGACAGCAACAAATATGAACCAAGAAGGTATTTTCACCAAGCAAAAATGACTAAATTGGATTTAATGAACTAGGAATGGTTCAATATAAACTAACTCAACACAAATCAACTAAGCCTTGTCCCAACCTTTTTGGGGTCAGCTACATGAATCCTTTTTCCTCATTGTGATGCTTTAACACAGACTATCTTGTCAATTATGTGAGGCTTTTAAACAAGCAAACACAGGGCAGATATATCTCACAGTACATATTCTTGCAACTGCTGACACGCTACATCAATTGCCACATCAATCATCATAGTAAATAGGCAATGTAATGACAGAAACTAGACTGCATCCAGTTCACATGTAATTTGAAAGGAAAGATTAGGTGGTAAATAACAATTTGTAATTCCTTCCTTCAAATCAAATTATTTGAATGCCATTCACAAAACAAGTAAAAACCTTGTCAGAAGAAACCGTTGTGATGGAAACACGATCTTGAGTGGGAAATAGATGTCCTGACTCTCTGCAGTCCATACAACAAGCAAAAATTAATAGATCGTCCATGTCAATTTCTTGATAAAATACCATTCCAGACTCCATTCAGCAGAGCAACTAAGAAGTTTGAATTAACTAGTGTTCTACCTTTGGTTGGAGTTTATGGGTTGGGAAATGCTATTGATCTGTGCTGGAGTTCCACCCGATAATGGATCATTGAAACTAATTGCGCAAGGAACTGTAGGCCCATTGGATCTTGCAGCTGAAATTCATAAATCATGGGCATGAATACCTGTTTTCTTCTAATATTTGGTTTATTATTGGTTATAATCATGTCTTACATTATGAGACTTACGATTCAATCGAGCAAGAACTTCCTTTCTCCTTCCTTCTAATTTATCCTTTGTGTCAGAAAGGCTCTCAAATTGGAGTGCATATGAGATCTGCAGCCGATTCCCAAGGAAAACAAACTCGTCCAATTTCCTTTTTGCAAATCTATATGAAAGAATTAAAGCCTCAAACATGCCACACATACAAGTTGCACAATATATGTGCCGTCAAACAATTCCATCATCCAGTAGAAAAAATGGAACATATTGGCCTATTCTAAATTCAATAAGCACAATAACAAACTTGATTAGTGCATATCACAGAAAAAAAAATATTAACAAACAGCTATAATCACCTGGCATTGTTGACATGACGAAACTTGACCAAGTAAACGTCGGTGAATGGCTCACAGTCCTCAGCATCCATTGGTTTACATCTGAACTAGCCACATCAATAAAACAAAGCAACCCACTTAATGAAACAACATCAATGCAAAGTTTGCATTTATTAAAACTGCACTACTACAACCTTTGCATCAAATAAACTCTACAGTTCAAAGCATCATGAGTATCATCGAATAACACATGCAACTTTTTTCCATTAAGTCAATGCAAGCAAAATTAACAACAATCACCAGGATAATCACATTTTACAAGAACAAAAAATTACTGAAACTACGAATTTGACATGAACCCATTTCATATATGCGCGAAATTTGTTTTTAAGTAACCTAAAAAATCAACTGAGAGCGAGAGAGAGAGCTTACTCTTCAACCTCTCCATAGGTACTGAACAATTTTAACAACTCATCACCACAACCCAAAGCTGGAACATTCCTCACAATCAAATATCTGTCCCAAACACATAGAAACTTCTTTACTTAAGTAGCCAAATTGAGCTCTTTAGGGTCATGTCAACTATTAAGATCATAAAATGGAAACCCAAATTAAAATATTAGCAAGAAATACTAAAAATATTCAAAATTAGAAAAAAACTACAATAAAATAGATATATGTCTAAGAGACAGAAGCATACTTGGATTCGTCGCAAACTGTATAAACACGAACTGCAGGCAGCTCATCTCTGTCACGAGGCATACCTTTCCTCCGTCCTACTTCGATATGCTGTGATTCTTTACAGTTCAAAAGCCAAGCCTATATATACAGACATGCATATATAATAGAACTACTGCTCACCAAATCTGATAGTTGAAACTTGAAGTTATTAAAACTGAACCGAACATCGACTCGGCGTGGGACCAGGTCAATGAGTCACCATATCAACCGTTGGATTGACTGGTTGGACCGATCATATAATAATTTTTATTTAAAAAAATATACAAAAATAATAATTAAGCTAATATTTTATATTTTATAACAATTACATGCTTTATGTATACTGGGTCAAACAAAATCAAATAATATGAAACATGTCCACAAATCAGGATAATTAAGTGCATTCTAAGGGGCTCTCGAATAATAAAGATAAAGTCTCTTAATATACACAAATGATCTCAGTAGCAGTTCTAGAACTAGAATATATACAAATTTGAAATCACTATATTACTACTCACCAATCCAAAAGCTGTGGGTGTAAAAACCCAATCTTGCGAGCCTAGACGATCACCCTTGTAAGTGATAAAAATAGAAAGAGGCGAAAAAATGGAGATGTTTGGTGGGATCAGTGGGATGAAGTGTGTGGAGGAGGTTTTCTATGCCAAATCGTGAGTGGTGGCAGAAAGATTAATAATTACACATCTGAAGTTATATCTATCTCTCACTCTACAAAGAAAGTGACAGAAATTTAAGGGAGAGAGCTGCAAAAAAGTTCCTAAACTGAAGCTTGCAGCATACGACTGAGACGAGATGAAAATCACTACCAAGACTTTCGGAGATGAGATCCCTGTCCAAAGACATGGAAGATGAGAGAGCATAGTATTAAAATCCTGGGTCAAAGGCCGAACCGGTAATATAATAAAAAATAACAAATAATTATAATAGGTTAAAAAATCACAATAATTATGAAAATAACATCAAACATGTAAAGTTAAGTACATAAAAATCATCAAACATGCATCAACAGCATTCAATTTTCAATTCAACTTGTAAAGTTGATTAGAGAAAAATGCCTAATCTGTATAAATCGAGTCAGTGTATAATAAATCATTAAATTATTCCATGTATAAATTCGAACAAGAGCTTTCCATCCATGTATAAATCATTGAATTATCAAAGATTCAAGGCGTCATTGATTTCAGACTCTCAATTGCCTCCTCTTTCAGCGTTTTCTTCGCTCCAGAGGACATAAATTTCTTCACCCACCAAAACCCAATTCATTACAACTCAAATTTTAACTTAACAACACATATAAATACTATAAACTTTCATTTATATATATATATATATATATATAGAGAGAGAGAGAGAGAGAGAGAGAGAAATGTGAAGCCTAGAGTCAGAGACTGAGTAGAGAGACCGAGAGAGAGAGTTTGTACCTGCTACTGTCAATGGTAGTCGTCGAAGCCTCGATAGAAGCTCTGAAGGAGCCTTCTTGATCGAAGCTCTTGTCCCTTCACTCTATCCACTTCGATTAAGGACACCCTTGCTTGCTTGCGAGAGAGAGGGAGAGGCACGGAGCAGTGGGTGGGTGCCTGGGTTGGGAAAGGCTTGAAACGATTTAGGGCAAAATGCCCACAAGGGGAAAGGGAAAAGCTCAGCGTTTTATTCTAATTTAATTGATCAAACCGGTTTGCTTAAACTTGTCACATTTTAACGGTTCAACAGGTTTTCATCCGGTTCTGGAGGTTTACTCTGGTTTTAGAGCACAAACGATCCTAGGGGAACCAGCCTCGATAAAAAAAAAACTCCGGTTCACTGGGTCAACTCGTTGAGCCGGGGTGAGTTTTAAAACAATGTGGGTGGTGAAGATAGAGAGACATGACTGCCGCACATAGGGTTCGATGGCACGACAACAAGCAGGGAAAGAGCCTGGAGAGAGAGAGAGAGAGACCTGGAGAAGAGATCAAGTGGAAACCGCTCGAGAGTAGACGGATCGGATTTTAATCCCAATTCAAATCAAATTAATTGGATATGAATTTTATTTTTTACTGATAATTCAAATCTGATATTTTATATTTCAAGAATTCAGATTTAGATATATTTATATTCGACTCAAATTATTTATATATTAGGGGTAATTCATATCTGAAGAAAAATATTGATAGTCGTTAAATAAATCTATTTGAGATCGTCGAGTGAATTTATTAAAATTTATCATGTTTTATATTATATATAAATACTAGGGATAACTCGTGCCTTCAGGTACGGTGCAACTATAAAAAATCGAACATTAAGTTTGAAAGCGAAATAATCAAGCACTGAACTTGGACACGTGTCTAAAGACACTGTACATAGTTCTTAAATATGAAATAATCCAACAATAAATATAAACATGCAAAAAATCTGGATACTCTGTAAGAAATTTTAAATTTTTCGGCAAAATATTCTTTAAAAATATGATATCACAAATATATCAACCTGTTTACAAAACTTATATATTTCATAATCATAATCAAATTATAGCATATGCAAAGTGAAATCCAACTACGTACCAATTACCACAACACCATTCTTCCTACACAAATAACTATATCCATACTTGAAATAACAGACTACTTTAATCACAAAATAAAATGACATAAACTACTTATAAATTAATTGTTATCTCAATTGAATAAACAAAAATCAAGCAAGAGGTATTGAATTACATTTTGAGTCACTAAAAAATTTGCTTAATTCAAAAACCATGTAACGAGAGAAATTGAAATCAATGTAAAAAATTTTCAATTTTTTGACAGAGTACACTTTGAAAATATGATACCACAAATGTATCAACCTGTCTGCACACCACAAAATAAAAAATCATAATATTAACCATCGTCATGCCTAAGCATGACTATTTTCCAATTGCTTTAGGCATTAAAACAATAATAACCATTGTTCTACATGCAAATAACCATTGTGCCTATACATAAATAAGATTAAAGAATAACATTTGCAAAATGGGTCATTATTTAATCTGGTTTATCAAAATAGGTCATTTATCTGCATGTCATTGTGAATACTTTTTCTCCATCACAGCCTTAAATGTCATCGTATCAATCCAAATTCGCATTTTCCAGTTGGGGGAATGTATAACAATCTAGCATGTACAAAAAAGTTAAATTTAGTATACGATATGAGTTGCATTTAGTCTATAAAAAAATAAACTATAAAAAATAAATTTAGTTACCTTATTTAAACAACCACATCGAAAAAGATGAGTTGCATTTAATCTTTTTAACTTCCGCACTTCTTCATCCAAATTCTATAGATAAAATAACAAAAATAAAATGTTAGATTAATAAAATAACATTTTAAAAATGTTTGCAATCAACAGAAATAAACTTATAAATGATCTATACCATTTCGAAGTTGTAGAATACGGAACATTATAACAAAACCTCAGGGTATACAATATCATTACAGTACTTAAAAGCAAAATTCTGTAACACGTGTGAAGACTACAACAATTTGTATTTCTTGAACATGTGATGGTTTCGTGAACTTTGAAATGGTCCTTGGACGTGTGGGACGAATAATTACAGGGATAGTTCCAGGTACATGTTGTATCCCACAATCTTCTAAAAATTGGAAGTCATTCATTTGTGATAGAGAACCAATCATTTGTGATTACTATAGAAATTCATAATAATAGAGAGATTAGAGATTGAAAAAATAAAAAAAATAAAATCTGAAAATGGACCCCCTATAAAAACATAAATGAATCATTTAAAAAGGCAATCTCAAAATATTAGAAATAAACTTACCATGCATCGAGGACTAAGAAGAGAATAGAAAAGTGTCGATGGAGATAAGTCGCAGCAACCGATGGAGGAACTTGATGGAAATTGCTTGAAAGTGAAATAAATTCAGTGCGTAAAATAAAATATTGTTCAAAGTGAATGAGAATGTACTAATGCATATTAATATGGTAGTGGTTAGCTAGAATTACTAATGCATATTAATATCCAAAACTAAGTCGGAATCCTAAAATTACTGATGCATATTAAACACTTACACACACAGATGGGTTTGAACTGGGTTATCCCTAGTAATTTGATAAGTACTAAATATTCAAATAAAAACTTGCAATAATTGGAGGAACTACTGCATAATAGCAATGAACGAATTTAAGGTAGCAAGTACCACCCTTAACCACTTTATTTCCACAAAACCAACGCGGTAATAAAAAGTATAGGAAAAAAATTATGCAATTCAACTCCTCAAAGGCCCTTTACTCATTTTGCACAAACAACAAAAGGACAAAGAACATATAACTCAAATTGAGTAAATCAAAAAATTAAAAAACACATAAATATTGACATATTCATTTAGTTGTAAAATTGCTAAAAACACATAAATATTGACATATTTAGTGCATGTGTAGATCATTGACATAGGTGGTGATAGCTTTTTTTCAAATACTTTGTGTAGATCATTTTAGTGCATGTGTAGATCATTTAGTGCATGTGCAAAAAAAATCAAATACTCTTCTTGCCTTCCTGTTTCATCAACTAAAAATTAAATACTCTTTTAAGTGGATGGGTCATAAGTACGCATTACTCCTCTCTAATGATGCAACTATGCAACCATTGCGACCAAAAAAATCTAAACTTTCCAGTACAACAAAGTAATCAAATTTTTCAGAAAAGGTCCTTGCTAGGCAAGACTTACATACACAATTAGGTTAAGAATATGGAAAGATCACTTTATACATTATGAATAAGTAACCTACCTATAAAGAAGATTCAAACCATCGCTTAAATAAGACAATCTCAAGATGATTATGAAGGTACTTACTACTTACACTCCATTTCTTCTGATGGGTCAATGAACATGTTCAAAATGGAGCATTGTGCAGGGGAGACAGACACATGAACGGGTTCAAACACAAAATTCCCTCAAACCATTTTTCAAACTAATGAAGCTTAGTATATATAAACAAAAGACCAAACATACATTCTAGGTGACCATCAATTTGATCATAAAATTCAGATTAGTGGTTGATTTAGGCTCATGACAGACACATCAAAATATATTGTGCAGGGGAGACAGACACACCAAAATTTGGATTCTACTTTCTATCCTATATCCAAGTTCTCGGAGTAATTAACAGAATTCGTGACTCTTTAAAACACCAACCACTATGTAAAATAGATCATCAGCCAAAATAATAAATGGATAAAGAATTTCAAGTAATTTTACATTTCACAATGAACTCAGGCCCTTTCACAGTAAACCTGATCAAAGAACCAAACCCATTTTAAATAAAGGACCCAGAACAGTAAAAAGTGAATATGATCAATAATTAGAGAAAACAAGATACAGGAAATGAAAATAAGCATTTAACAAAGGAAAAGTAAAACAAAGAAACACATCATAGTTCTGCTACCCAGAATATAGGAATGCTACCGTTGTTTTTGGTACTACTAAAATTCTTGCACATGCAATGGTTTTGGATGTGAGGGAAACCAATTGATGTGGGGTCATAAAAGGTGTGGCTATACAGGCATCACTTAGTGGGCGGGGTGGCCAATATCATTAATGGTACTAATAGGATGAGAGGAGCAGGCAAGAAAAGCCATGCCCATGTCTCAAGCTCCTTCCACACAATCTCTGATTACTCTTTCTTCTATTATTACAAAACCCACCTCACCTATGCATGGGCGTTCAATACATGGGCTTCTGTTCGACAGTCCTACGTTTTTCAGGCAGGCTTTACAGTTGAAGAATGGGGTTGATTTGTATAAAAATGTGTATTATGGAGTGTAATCATTTAGGTTTGCACGGTTAGAAATCATTTAGAAAAACAAAAAAGAAGAAAATATCGCACAGAAGAAAACCCATTACTCATTACTCAAAACCCATCAAAAGGAATGAAAGACATTCAAGAACCAACCTCGAACACAACCTTAATCGTATATAAATCCAGTGGTTGTGATGCCTTTGACAGAGAGCAAGAGATTTACCGAGGACTAAAGCAAGAGATTTATCGAGAACTGAGAAAACAGAGTTTTCAGAAGCAAGATATGGGTTGGCAGAACAGTGGCACCGAGGACTGAGAAAATAGAGAGCCTCACTGCGACACCGCTGGAGAGGTGTAGAGGCTCACTGCGTATAGAGGCTTCCAAATCAAAAGAGAGAGCCTCACTGCGACAGAGGGTGGTTGTGCTGCTGTTGTCCGCTGGAAGTGACTTGCCGCTGGAAGTGGCTCGCCGCTGTGTGCTGCCATAGAGGCATTGCTTGTGCAGGAATTGGGGGAAGTGACCGCCTGATGGGAGGAGAGAAGACAGCTCTGTTTTTTTTTTTTTTGCAGGAAGCCGTTGGGTTGGGTTGGGTTGGGTTGGGTTGGTTTGGGTTAGGTTAGGTTAGGTTGGATGGGTTGGGTTGAGTTAGTTCTGGGGGGAAAAATATAGTGGGGATAAAATTCAACTTCCATCCTATTTTATTATATAGATATATAGATTAAATAAATTTAGTTATTATTTAAAAAAATTAGTTAATTAAATTATTCATATTAGAGCAAATTTTGAATTGAATTTTACATTATTAATGGACTTGGATATAAACTACGAAAATAAAATTCGTTGAATTATCGAATTGAATCTTTAAAATCAAATTCAGATCACTCAACATTTAATTCAAATTCAACCTACTTGAGAGTGTTTTATCCTGAGGTGTAGAGATTGAATCGGGTCAGGGATAGAATTGGCCTGTTTCACTCAACCACCCGGTTTGAACGGGTCAGTTAAAAATCACCCGATTATGGGTCAAAGACGGATCGATTGCATGGACTATCTAACAACAAATCAGATCGGGGTAGGGTCCGGGTCACCGGTTCTCCAAGTCAACTCGCTGGTTCAATTCAACTTGAAACGACCAAGGCACGACTTGGGCCAGTTTTCAAACCATTGTAATGAACAAACTTGGGCCTTGAGGCCCACCAGCTAAGTCAGAACTATTGTTTTCTTTTTTGGATAAACTACACCTAGACCACTTGAATTATGCCTCTCATTTCTTATTACCCCTTAGACTATCTATTTTCGCACATTACATATTAAACTATAGGTTTGGGAGCCCATAAAGTAAGGAGTCCTAGTCTTTTTGCTCCTCTATTGGGTGAAATTTTATTTTGTCTTAATTTTTCATGTAAAATTGGATAGAATTCAATTGATTAAGGAAATGTAAAATTCAAACCAATAGTATAAGGTGTAATATGATAAAGTGGATAATTTAGGAGCATTATGAAATGAGACGTATACTTTAATGGGTCGAAGTGTAATTTAATTTTTATCTTAGAAAATAAATTTGATTCTATTTTTATTTTTTTTCAAAACATAAAACAAAAATATTACTAAACAGGGACATTCGTTTATTTTTACAATCATCATCCACTCCTCATAATAACCTTGACAAGTTCTAAAATCCAAAAATAATGGTAAAAAAAGAGACGAATGGCTACCCTCTAGCCCATCTCCGCTAACCCGGTTCCTTTTGGCGAGGTTATTGCATGGGCTCCCGTCGATCACCAAATCAAAACCACCAAACGACCTAATCCGTTGCTCCAACCTATCATCATTCACCTCATGGACATCTGCAACATGAACTAAATTACCACCTTGTCAGGTTTATTCCTACCAACTTTGAACAATGTTCCGACAAGTCTCCCAAACCTCGACCGAGACTGCATTTTTCATAGCAATTCCAAGTTGGTGCAACGTAACTTCCGTCTCGTCGAAACCAGAGAAGAGAGACAAGACATTGATGCCTGTAGGGTAGATGTTCTTCAAGACGGAGAGATGATAACTCACTGTATCAACCTGAAAAGAATTGCCCATTGCAAAACTCACATGCCAGCTTAAGTTTTTAAGTCCAAATGTTATTCCGACCTAATATATTGATCTCACTTTTTAATTTAATGTATCATAGTCATTAAATTGATAAATAATCTAGACTAATAGTAGGATGTCGGGCAGCAACTCAACCGGCATATGCTTCATAGAGGAAATTAGATTGCGAAGTTAGTCACTCTATTCAACAATCATTTGCCAACATCATTCCTAAGCCCTACTAAGTAAAGTGGGATCGTGCCTTGCCAGAGTTACTAGCACGTTGGAGTTGTAAATGACATAGTGTTCCGAATAGAAAATACTCTTTCAGAAAAATGAAGTTATTCAAGTTCTTTTTTTTTCCAAATAAGTTCGGCTTCGAGGGCCCACCTAGTCATCTACTTCGAAGGATCCTCCCTGTACTGCGTCCATCTTTGAATTATTCGGTTGGTCTAATCTCAATCTAATGACATAGCATAATTAGATCAACAAACAAATATAAATAGTATCCTAATTCTAACCTTTCCAAGGGATTTGTATCTGTCATGTCTGCTGATCTCATGTGTTGTTCTTTGGGAAGTGGCCATCAACACCTCCATCTCACCAGGTTCAAGTGGTGCCACCTTGTTTCCGCCCAAACCAAACCAGATTCCATTTCATGCATTGTTCAAGCACATACTTCTTCACCCTTGGAGGAAGCTCCATTAACACCTTAATACTCAAGTTTTCTTCAAGTTCTTTCCTTATCCTGCCAGTAAGTTTTGCAGTCCCAACTGTTGTCAAAAGGTAGTTTAATTTCTTCCTAGTGTCCCATGAAGGCCACCATTTTTTTTATTATAGGGAAAGCTTCTTGTACAGTGCTTAAAGGAGGAAGGAGTTGAAATCTATGTCTGATACCTTCTTTTCTTAAAGTTGCACAGAAGAACTTTGAGTCCACAAATTCAAGTTCAATCTCATATAAGAATCGAGATATAGTCCTCCAAACATCTTTGGGATTGAACGCTACATTTTTGTAGTAGAAATAGGAAGGACACTTGGAATAAATTGAGTGAAAAAGGGATACAAAACTAAGTGTAGAGTCTCCGTATATATAGTCAAAAAATAAATGTACGATAAAGATAAAAAAGTAAAACAAAGGTAAAAAGGAAAACCCAAATAAACTAGGCTATAACTCTAACACTCCCCTTCAAGCTAGGTGCAAAAATATCAACTAAGCCAAGCTTGACAACCGAGTCTTGAAGAATGAATAGAGTGACATGTTTGGTAAAAACATCCGTAACCTAATCACTAGTACCCACAAACAATGGAGTGACAATATCACAACCAACTTTCTCTTGAAAAAAAAAACATCGATCTCTATATGCTTCGTCATCTCTTATAGTACAGAGTCAAAAGTGAACTGAATAACATATCGATTATCATAATATAATGTGGATAGAGAAGTTATTGAAAATTCCAACTCACCAAGAATCAATCATAACCAGATAATCTCATACGTGTCTAGTGCCAGTGCCCGATACTCTACCTCTGCTAACGAGCGGGAGACAATTGCCTGCTTCTTGCTCTTCCAAGAGATAAGATAAGTCACTCGAAAAGCACAAAAATTCGTAGTAGATTGACCGTTATACGCTCCCCCATAATTTGAATCTGAATAACATGCTAGAGAACTAGTCTGAGATCCTGATACATAGAACAACCCAAGTCTAGGACAAGACTTGAGGTACCGAAGAATATGATAAACTGCATCAAGATGAGGTTGACACAGCCTGTGCATGAACTAACTAACTCGGCTGACAGCGAATGAAATGTCTAACCTAGTGTTGGCTAGGTAGATAAGCCTACCTACCAACCTCTGATAGATAGTTGAATCTCTCAATTGTTCACCTTCAGCAGTAAGCTTCAAGTTTGGAATCATGAGTGATGATGTCAATTTGTACCCTAATATCCCAGTGTCTGAGAGAAGATCAAGAACATACTTTCTTTGAGAAAGAACAATACCCTTGTCACTACGGGCAATCTCAATCCTAAGAAAGTATCGCAAAAATCTAAGATCTTTCACATCAAAAGCCTTTCCAAGGTCTACCATGACTTGCACAATCCCAAAAATATCATCTACAGTAATAATAATATCATCAACATATACCAAAAGGATGACATACTGCCCAGAAGTATGCTGTCGAATAACATAGGTATGATCAGAATGACATCAGGTGAACCCTAAACGTACAACTACACCGCTAAAACGAGAGAATCATGCTCGTGGTGACTGTTTCAGTCCATAAAGAGACTTACACAGTCAACCTACCTTTCTAGCATACTCTCCCTCACCACAAAAGCCCAATAGTGTATCCATATAAGTAATCTCGTCCAGATCACTGTGAAAAAATGCATTCTTCACATTCAACTGATGAAGATGCC
Organism: Ilex asprella; assembly: GCA_023539305.1. NCBI lineage: Eukaryota > Viridiplantae > Streptophyta > Magnoliopsida > Aquifoliales > Aquifoliaceae > Ilex > Ilex asprella. The sequence goes on along the minus strand of CM042193.1, from coordinate 14,939,936 downwards.
AAAAGTACTCCATAGCTAGAGAAATAATCAATCGAATAGTGGTCAATTTTACCACGGGGGCAAAAGTAGCACCAAAATCATGACCTGGTACTTGATTAAAGTCTTTCGCTACAAGTCTAGCCTTGTAATGATCAATAGTACCATTCACAAGAAATTTCAGGGCATAAACTCAACGACAGCCAACAGGCTTCACCCCTGAAGGTAAAGAGACAATATCCCACGTATAATTACACTAAAGAGCGTCTATCTCCGTCTACATGACATAAATCCACTAGAGCTCCCATAGAGCCTTTGAAATAGAGCGAGGAACCGGCGTATCTAATAAGGCCATGCTATAAGCTCGAAATATAGGAGACATATCACCATAAGAAATAAAAGTAGAGATCAAATTTAAAATCTTGGCGGTCCAACCATAACAAATAACTGGACGACGATCACGCCACGGATAACGATGTTTTAAATCATCATCCTCCACTGACAATGTCTCATCAGGTAAAGTAATTGGTTCAATACCTGCAATCTCATTAGTACTAACAACATGTGCATCAATATGCTCAACAAACTGAGAAGTATTGCATGTATCGCTTGAAGTAGAGGGGACATTACTAGGGAGATAAGAGCAAGGGTGACGAACATAAACTTGTAAAGAAAGAGAGATTGTTGACTCTGTACTGATAGAGATGAGTGGCTCTGAAAGAGGAAAGACTAATGACTCTGTAGTGATAGTGATCAATGGCTCTGGCTTCTGTGGTAATAAAAAATCAAAGGGGGTATCATCAATTGGAGGAGAAGACACAGGACTGGAAGAAAAATAAGGAATATGCTCAAGAAAGGTAACATCAAGACTAAGATACATACGCTGCCTAATAGGATCATAACACCGATACCTCTTACACTGATGACAATAACCCACAAAGGCCTAATAGAATCGCTTTATCATCAAACTTATGACAAGTAGGAGACCGATCCTGAACAAAATATGTGCAACCAAAAATATGAGGGGGATCAGAAAAAGTGTCCGCTCAGAGAATAAGACCTGTAAGGGAGCCCTATGCTGAAGAGGCACGACTCGATGTACGATTGCACATAAAGGTAGAAGTCAAAACAGCAAAATATCAATAAGATTTTGGTACCTTTATACCTCTAAGCATATAATGTATCATCCCTATCAGACTCCTATTTTTCTTTTCAGTAACTCCATTTTGCTCAGAAGTAAATGGACAAGTGAACTACTGAAAGATAGCCTAGGAAGAAAGGTGAGACACTAAGGTATCAGACACATATTCTTTGACATTATTCGAACAAAGAACACGAACAATGACATCAAATTGTATCTTATTCATCTGGAGAAACTGAGCGATGACAAGGAGTACATTGGACTTCCTATGCAAAAGGTAGACTTAAGTACAATGGGTATTGTCATCTATAAATATCACACAGTATCGAGCACCAGACAGAGTAGTAACAGGAGAGGGTCTCCAAATATCAAAGTGAAATGACTTGGGTGACTAGTGCATGAGAGGAATATAACTGGTCTCAACATGTTTTGATAGGGAACATATAACACAATCAAGTTTACCACCAATACAAGCATTATTCAAAGCAAGAAGTAACATACATAAATATTTATAATTTGTATGTCCAAAACGGTCATGCCACAACTAAACTGTTTGTGACGAAAAATCATAATGACAAGTACTAGATAAAATACTAGCATGCAAGCTAGAAAAAGATAAAGACAAAGCAGGTGCAGGTGATGGAGGTGAAGGAACTGGTGAGACTGAAGGTGGATCGCCTAGATAATACAGTCCATCTCTCTCATATCCCTTGATAATAATTCTCCTGATACTCAGGTCCTACAAATAACACGAATCAGATAAGAACACAACTGTATAGTAAAAATCTCTGGCTAACTGATGTACAGATAATAGATTCATGGCCAGCTTTGACGCATGAAACACCAAACGTAATGTAAAGCCATCTGGGAGGCAGACTATACCCCTACTAACAATAGGAGACATGTGTCCTATCTCCTAGATGAACTTGTGTATGTAACTGCTCGTCAAAAGTAGTGAAGTGATGAGTTTCATTTATCATGTGACCATTCGCACCTGTGTCCAGCATCCAAAGGGGAGACGGACTAGAATAAGTATGAAAGACACTAGATATACCTGTAGTGGTAGCAGCAGTAATAGTCGGACTCTGAGAATTCAGAGCAGACATAAGTATATCCAATCGAAAAATGATAATATACATATCACTCTACCAAGAAGGAGTAGATGGTGGCAACTCAGCAATAGCAGCAGTACGACCGCGAGAAGAGGGCTTCAGCTCTAAATAAAGCTTTCAGCAAGCATCCCTGAGATGTCCTAGTCGGCCACAATAATCACACTGATGAGAATCCCTCTGTCTGCGCTGATCTGGGGCACCCTGACGGATCTGGTCCGAGCGCTACCCTCCCCTGATTGAGGATCCTGAACGAGACCCTACAATTGTTGCAAGGGTCATATGATCAGCCGGAGGAGTCATGGCTGTAACTTGAAGTGATGCAATATAGACATGACGCTCATGCTGCTCAATCATTGCATACACCTCATAAAGAGAAGAAAGTCTCAACATCGACAAGATCTAGAAACGAGGTCCCTCAAACTCATCACGAAGTCCCATAAGGAACTTGTGAATCCTATCCTCCTACTCTCAAGTGTGCAAGAATGTTGCTCCCTTGGGCTCTATAATCAGAATAATAGCAAGAGGACGTAGAGTCTCATACTCAAGCCAACACTGGGTCAAATAGCCATAATAATTCTAAACGGTCATATCTCCTTACCGAGCATATGAGAGCTCTTAAGAAAGCTCATAAATACGAAATCCCTGTCCTGACTGGGAATACATCTTTGATAATGCACTCCATAGCTTCGGAACAGAGCTATGAAACTGGTGAATTTAGCAAACAGATGGCTCATCGAGCCAAATAACCATCCAAGAATGACGTAGTTTTCAGAGAACCACGCAGAATATCTAGGGTCGTCGTCATCAACTGGATTTGAGTGAGATTCTGTCAGCCAACCAAGCTTCCCTACACGGCTTAAAAAAAACTAGAATGAGTTAGACCACTCAGCGAAGGTTACGACCATTCAATAATTGTGCTGTAACTTTATGAGAGATCACGCCCGACAGTGATGGTAATGCAACTGTGCCAGTAGGTACTGTATATTAGTCAAACATAAAAATGGAAGTACCAATAGAGGTCTCAACGGTAGATGTGTCAATAGTAGGGGTCTCAAGTCCATCAGTAGTAGTTATATCAACAACAATACTAGGACATCCATGATAGAAAAAAATAACTCTAAGATAAATAGAGGGAGAACAATACACCTCCAGTCGAACAGCAGCGACAGATAAAAAAGTCCAAAAAGCTCCCAAATAATTAGGTCACAGTGCCCAAAAATTCAGTATATATAAATAAATGACCTACTGCATCAAGAGTAGATCAATGAAGAAGATGATTCAACCCCTCTTAAAAAAGTCCTAGATACTGCAATCTGACAGCATTGTGATGAGGAGTGCGAAAGACGAAGTTACAACGAAAATGCGACCCAACAGTTGGCTGAATAGTGACCCAATAATAGGCTAGGTGGCTAAGCTGGTCTGGGTTGGGTTGGTTTATTGTGTTCGGCAGTGGGCTGATCAGTATTGGGTTTGTCGATGGACTGGGATCTGAGTAGGTTAGGTTGCTGGTTGCTATTTTTTCTGTTTTAGTTTTGCTAGTCTAATACTGGTTTGTGGGCTGTCGGTGAGATTGGATTTTGGGTGATGGGCTGGTTTGTCGCTGGGTTGTTGTTGGAATACTAGGTTGGGTTTATTGGGTTGTTGGGTTCGATTTTTCTATATGTCGTTGGTTGTTGTTGTTGGTTTTTGATGTGTTATGGGTTTGGTTTGTGTATGTCGGTCGGTTTGGCTAAGGGTAAGAAGGATGGGCAGTCGGTGGGGTTTGTCTAATGGGATGCTACCCCTTTTTTTTTTTGCTGTTGTTGGTATTGTGACTTGGATGCTGTTCAGTTACTCTGGGTAGTCGGTGAAGGTAGTCAGTAGCTGGCCTGGGTGGTTTCACTGGATTTAGTGGTGAGTGGTGATGAGGGCTACTGATCGCCGGTGAGGATGATGGAGAAGGTTAGGGTTAGGGTTATGGTTAGAGTATGGCTCTGTTACCAACTTGGAATAAATGTGAGTGAAAAAAGGGATACAAACTAAGTGTATAACCCTCGTATATGTAGTCAAATAATAAAGGTATAATAAGAATAAAAAAGTAAAACAAATGTAAAAAAGAAAACCCTAATAAACTAGACTATAACTCCAATAAGGACCATGAGCATCCTCTGAAAGTTTTCTCTCAACTGTGTTTAGGGTTATACCAGGAATCCCAAAACCTACCATTGGATTTGGTAGATGAAGTGTGTCTTGGTCAATCTTTTTCTCTCAAGTTGTCTGTGTGGTATAGTAGTACTACTTTCCACCCTCTTATACCCTTGGACTTTCCTCTTCTTGTCCTTTAGAAGAAGAGGAAAAAAGAAAATAAAAGATCAACATCAGCCAAGAATCAATAGTAGTTATGCATAAAAGCATTTATTGGTGCAAGAATGCAGAAAAAAGGAACTTCATATTTGTTTGCGGATAGAGTCTGGGGTGATCTTCATTGGACAAGTCTTCAAGAGAGGTATCAACATCCTTTTCCATTTGAGCAGTACAAATGAAATCCAACAGATCAACTATAAGGGTCTCTAGACATGCCACATTTAGTTTAATTCTTGTCTCATATTATATCTTAGATGCCATGTTTCTCACAATATCGTATCGCAGACTATTGTTAATAATATTGCATTATCCACATAACGAACTCCATATAGAAATTGGACGAAAATGTTGGTGGAGAAGAGAGGATATTATGGGACTTGTTTCTATTTGTGGGTTGATTTCTGAGACCACGTTTTTGGTATTCTCTTTATTGACAGTTACCAAATTAGATTGCACAATTAGTGACATTCTATATCTTTGTTTCCTTATATATGGCTACTGTGATTTCTCTTAAGATATAATGGATAAGAACATATCCTTTTCTTCTCTTGTGCACGTAGGTTACTACCCTGACAGCTGAAACACGTAAATCATTGAGTTCTTGTTTATTTATTCAGAAAAATTGTGTCAATTTGTCCCATAACTATAAGATTTTGCTATAATTTGCTTCAAAATCTAATGACACCAACATTTCCTATCAAAATAACGTAAATGTTTAATTTCGTAACAATTATGAAACCAATTCTAGTAATTTAGGGAATAATGACAAACTCAATATTGAAGGGATAAAATGAGACTTAGCCAGCAATGGGTAAGGATTCGAAGTGTAATTATCTCACCAATGTAATATTAGAAGTTGGATAAGAAGTAGTAAAGACTGGTATAAGTCTGTTGGGATGAGAGAATTCTATAGAACACCATGATGTAGAAGAAATAGAAGGGTATTGGATTCTATATATCATCAAGTACTGTATACTAACCACATCTTTCAAAGGCAGTCAAAGCCTCCTCAACTTGGTAACTCATTTCCATTAGAAGTGACAATGCCATGTCTTTCTTAAGTAATTGGTCTGTGTTTTCCTAGAACAAAGAAAATAACTTCTATGTCATATTGTGAAGTATAAGCAAGAATTCCTTGAAAACAATCCAAAACATAAGTGACAGGTCTTAATTAATTTTTGAGAAATTAAATTTCAAGGGCGTGAAAACAGAAGAAAATGCATGATGATCTATCTATGTAGAAAATGGCCGCTAATATTTATTTATTGCAAGGATACAACCACCATAAGCAGAGTCAACTTAATGCTACTCACTGTTGGGATCCCAAGTGTCCCACATTGGTCGAGCATAGGATTGAGTATGCGTGTGTGTATGAACTCCTAAATATCATTTCTTTCTCTAGTAAGTCGGTTTCCAAGGGCGAGTTTTACCTATGAATGTGTATCATTCGAAAATCGAGCCCCTATTGTGTATTGAAGAGACGACCTATAGACTAGGTTAAAACTATAGGCAAATGAGAAAAGACCATTTCATCGGGTCAATGTCGACAGAATGAGTTGTTGGTGAACATCAAATACATAAGCTTGGTAAAACAATTTTTTCCTGAGTCACCTTTGTAGATTTTTAAGATACCCTTATTGATTTTATTTTTTGTGTATATATATACCTTTCCCATATTGGTTCTTGCCGCTCTCATTACAGCGATCTCATAGGTGGATCATGGGGAATAACTCGAGATAGGAAAGTATCAAGCAAGAGAAGGGTTGTACTAAATAAGGCCGGTTCTCCTAAGCAATTAAAGGGCTATGGCTTTTGCAGGCAATCAAGGTGCGAATCCCTAGCTTGGTTCATGCATACGATTGTTTTATGAAATCAAGATCTCCTATTGTTTGTTAATGGAAAACGATATAGGGGTTGAATAAAGTTTGTAAAAACATAAGAACACAACTGTAATTATATGAAGTCAAAAACTGAAAATACCTCATTCCCATGGCATCTATCCACATTTGAGAACTCATCCTTAAAAACACTTTCAGGCTTAGAAGAGCATGGTTCATTAGAAACATCTTTTTCTTGGGAAAGGTTCTCAAGGGCCCGCAACATTAATATACAAGTAACATAGATATTCCAAACAAAAGTCATATCAAACGTTCCAATGATCACACCACTGTACATAAAAAAAAGTACTTTGAATTATAACATTTCCATCAAAGTATCATTGTACTCTAGATTAAGCAAAAATTACTCACTGAGAATGTAAGAAGAGATTCAAGTATGACTTCTGCATTACTTTCTCCTATCATAACAAAAATCTGAATAAAAAATCAACTTGGAAAGGCAAGGATATAAGGTTAGACTCGAAATAAGAGTGGGTTTACCATTTTCATGTATTGCTTTAATCACCATTTCTTTAGGAAATCTCATTTCCATAAAATAATGAATCGCTTTGAAGCTAGAAGAAACGTTAGAAGAACTTGCCTAAAGACACAAAACAGGAAAACACTATAAATCTATGGAAATTCAAAACATTATGAATCTGAAAATAGAAATAAGATCACACTCAATTATAGCTAAATTCAAAACTCTCAATTGACTTACTTATACGCATATTTCTCTCTCTCTCTCTCTCTCTCTCTATATATATATATATATATATATATATCTCACACACACGCATTTTTGAAGTATAAATATTTAAGTTACACCCTCTCCAACATCTTAAACTTTTGAAGCAGATGATTGTTTAACATGTTACTAGAATCCTATGTTTGAATCTCGCCCTCTCTAACAATTTAAGTTTTTTAAGTAGATGGTTGTTTAACATAGACACATACATATTGAGAGGAAGTAGATAATTTGTGATAAACTATGGTCTGGTTTTCCCTCCAGGGAGCTTGCAATAGCTTCTCGACTAGGAAATATAGAACCCAAACAAGAGGAAGTGCGCGCACTTTCCATTATGTCAATGTCGTCGTCAGTGTCCCAATCGATGTTGTTACTCTCTTTGCTACCACTATTCCCATCCTACACAAAATTCCAAACACATATAATTGAAGGAAAAAATTGTGGGGTAATATCAGGATGTCAATATTTTCTTTACCATACGTGCCCAAGCTAATGTGAGTGCTGTGATACCAAGAGCAGGCAAGGTACTCTTGTTTTGAACCAAAAGATCGATATCATTCTAGTCTAAACCATAAAGGACCAACCTCTATTTATGCAAATTATTTATTATAACTAAGTTTATAACCATGAGTACAAAAGACACGTGGTTAGACTAGTTCCCGACTAAAAAGAATATTAACGGTCAACCTACCTACCTAACAGTTGGTGGTGCCATGTTTTGTATTGGTTGCATGTTTACATCCAATCTAACTCCAACAACATTATTGGCTTCTAAGATATATGTACATTTCCTATACGTCTCTCAACCAGATTATAAATCCCGTCATTTTTTTAGCCCTTGAAAGAAAACCTTACAAAACTCGCTTTCATAAGGCAATTAAGAAAACCTTACAAAACTCGCTTTCATAAGGCAATTCTTACACAAGTAGAAATTAAAAAACTCAGCTAATATATCCCCCGACTTATATTTTTTCTCAACCACAGAGAGATCGATGTTACCATTTCTCAAGGATCACTTGTTGTTTCCTCCAAACAATGGCAACCTAATCTGTTCAAGAAGCATACCAAAATGTATAAGTGCATAAAGGGCAGCTAGCTCTGTAATGATAACACATTTTTGTTTTGAATGCATTTCTATTGCAGACTATACGGTTACCACTTACCAACTTCATACTTTCTTTAGCAAAACAAAAGTGTTTTTACTCTACCTGGTCATATATGAAAACATGTTGCAGAGAGACCATGGAAAGAAGCTAGTGAGCAATGGACAGAGAAATGAAGAGGCGGAGAGCATGAGGCAAGAGAGAGAGACATGATATATCTATTTACTAGTTTATTTGTAATTTTAACATTTATTTTGTTATATGGAGTGCATATTTGACTCCATAATCAAATGAATAATACTTAGTCAATTGATAGCATGATTGTGAGCTTAGAGAATAATAAAGTTGTATGAAAATACATCGAAGCCGATTCTAAATGGCTTTAATTAGGCTATGTTTTGTAAAATGATATAATTAGTCCAATTTTTGTTGTTGTCTCCAAATAGCATTTTTCTTGTATATAATATGCTTAATAATTTTTGGTCTCTTGAATTTAATGAACTTTTAAGTATTAAATAAGATTTAATCATATATAAATAATTGTTATATTTCTATTGATTGTAATTGTTTTTTAAATTTATTAAAATATTTGTGCCGACCCTAACACCATTCTCTTTGAAGAAGTATTAAGCATCGTCGTTGGACTCAATACAACGTTTGAGGTCTGGAATGCTCTTATACATGCCTTTGCTAGAGTTTCGTCTGATCACAATCTTGCTCTTAAGCAATGACTCACCTCCATGACTCGAGGAACCGACACTCTGGTTGTCTATATGTGCCGTTTCAAGTCGGTTTGTGATGATCTTGCTGGCATTGGAAAACCCGTTGCCGATCACAAGAAATCGTGGTGGTTTCTAAATGATCTCAAAGATTATAAGAACTTCACCATTATGATGCTTTGTCCTCCAATGCCGCCATACTCTGAGGCTGTTACTCTTTTGTAAAGCTATGTCGATCATCACAATCTTGATGCCCCACAAGCTCCACAAATGGCGTATGTTGGCCAACGTTCCACCCCCCAACAAAATAAATTCAAGAAGACAAATGGTGGACACACGACATATGATGATCAAGCTTCCCAGTCACAAGGATGAGATTCAAGAGTGTCAATTATGCAATAAATGAAACCACACTCCGCTTAAATGTTTTAATTGGTTTAATCATGCATATTCTTTCATGACTCGTTTGGTTGCCGTATTAGAAATGAATGAATTAGATAAAATAATCAGGTCTAATATAATAGAGAGAACAAAAAAAAGACTAAATTGGGGATTAGAATTATATGTAATTTTATCTAGTGTTTGGTAATACACAACATAAACGTTGGATAATAATTATTTAATCCAATAGGTTGTTTGTTTGGTTAAAGAATTATTTTATCTTATTAATGTTGAATTAACAAAAATACTTTCAATCAATGTTTGTTACATTGGTGACAGTTTGATTTTATTAGTTACAGGTTTATAATGGTAAATGTGCAAAATAATACGTTTGAGTTAGATTATAATACCCACATATTTTGATAGTATTAAAATACCTCCATAATATAAGTCTAACGTATAAAAAATATACGATTAATATACGCTTTTAAAATTAATACGGTATCAAATTTACTTACCAAACAAAGTGTTAGACTCGATTAAATAAAAAATAATACAATCCAATATTTAATCCCCTCATAATACATCTACCAAACGAACCCAAGAGTATTCTGCAAGCCCTTGTCGCTTTGACCATTGCTGATACTCAATATTTGACCTGGTTCCCTGACACGGGAGCTACCAACTATATCACCAGCAACCCAGGTAATCTAAATTGTTTAACCCTTTATCAGGGATCCAATGGTGTCATAGTGGGGTATCTCTCACTAGCAAATCTTCTTTACTATTGAACTATGTTCTATTGGTTCCTGACATCAAGAAAGATTTACAATATGGCAAAAAACTTACAACCAAATATCCTATCACCTTTATGTTTGATGGAAATGGTTTTGTGATTAAAGACTTTAGAACCCACCAAATAGTGGCGAAGAGGAGTAAATGTGATGGAATCTATGTTTTGGATGGTGCGCGCACAACTCTATTTTCTCATCGATTTCAAAAGGTTGACATTAATTGTTGGCATCACCATCTTGGACATCCTCATCAACTGATTATTGATCATTTACATTCTAGAAATTTTATTGACTTTGGTTTCAAGAATAAAGTTTCTCAAGTTTGTACTAGTTCTCTAATGGGCAGTACTTGTCGTCTTCCTTTCTGCCTACGACCAAAGAATCAAAATCACTGTTTTACAAAATTCATTGTGATTTGTGGGGTCTTGCACTAGTAAGATCTATGGAGCAATTTCGGTTTTACGTAATTTTTATTGATGATTGCACAAATTTTACATGGTTCTTTCCAATGTGCCACAAGTCTAATATGTTTACTTGTTTTGAGCACTTTTGCAACTATGTGGCATGCCAGTTCAATGCAAAAATATGTATATTTCAAAGTGATGAAGATGGTGAATTTTTCGATCAGGATTTTCAAAAATATTTCGTTAACAAAGGCATTTTTCATCAGTCTGCATGCCCTAAGACCGCGGAGCAAAATCGAAAGGCCAAGTGAAAGCATCACAATATACCAGAATTGAAACTCACTATGATGTTCATGCCAATCTTCCATCCAAATTCTGGATGGATTGCCTTTCCACAGCAGTATTTCTCATGAATAGATGGCCCTCACCCACTCTTTCCTTGGACTCGCTGTTTTTTCGTTTGTATGGTAGGCATCCTGATTACGTTCCCTTACATGTGATAGGATCCAAATATTTTCCGTACCTTGGTGATCATCGACCTAACAAATTGGCGCCTAAGTCACTTGTGTCTTCATCAACTACAATTCCCAACATAAAGGCCAATCGACCGAGTTTATATTTCTCGCCATGTTGTATTTGGTGAAAGCATTCTTCTTTTTGTTCAGCCTATTCACCTTTATGGAAGCACCTCAGTTAGCGACGATCTTGGCACCTATCCAGACTAGGATGATTCTCAAACCACTTCCTTATCTACTGTTCTTCCTTCATTAACTGTTTTCGATCTGCCTTCTGCTGGGTCATCTACAATAACAACCATCGCTGCTCTAGCACCTTACCCCCGACATCTACTATGCAGTCTTCAGTCGCTACACCGGCCTTATCTGGACTCCCTACTGTCTCTCCTACTGCTAATTTTGCTGATGCTTCGACTGGAATTATCACTATGACTCCATTTGCACGTACCTATGTTGCTTCACCACTACCACTATAACTAGCTCCTATTTCTCCAAATTTAGAAATTGAATCAATGCCACAACATCCCATGATCACTAGATCCAAGCATGGAATTCATAAACCCCATATGAAATATAAGAATTTTACTACGACCAGAGCTTATGCCCTTATTCCTTCGGAACTTCACTCCAAAGCCACGGCCAAACGTTATCCTAGTTGGTTAGTTGCTATGGATGAGAAATTGACTGCTCTTGCTGCCAATAATGTTGGAGTTTTTCTATATTGGACTTCCATTAATTGATAGTTAATTTTTAGTTTGTGAAAAACGGGCTGAATTTATGGTCCAATGAGATGAGCCCAATATTATTAAGTGATCTATTTTGATGGGCTTATGTACATCTTTTAATTGGTGTGGTTGAGGCGGTTAAGTGTAGGCCTTAATCTAATTGTGGCCCGTAATGGGAGAGCCCATTAGATTTCATTATAAATACAGGCTAGGTCTCCTCTCCACTTTATAACCCTAAATTGGCTTGTCCCATTGATAGCCGCCTATTGATCTTGAAGAAGGAGAGGAAGACCTTGCCCTTTCAAGAAAGCAATCAAGAGATCGAGTATCATGACACATACAAGTATGTTCTAAATCTTGTATATGACATAAATCTTGAATATTATATGTTCTAAATTTCATGTACGAATCATTAAAATTTCTTACATGTGGTATCAGAGCCTATCGTATATGAATTTAGAACCCGATAAAATTTATATTTTAATTTTGTGTTATTCAATTCCACTTTCGAATTGCTGCCGTCTGTATAGTACGCACGCAACATGATATAAAAGATTTTTCAGCTCTTTTGTTTGAATATAAATGTAAGTGAATGCAAATCATGAGAATGATTTTGGGTATTATTATATTATCAAATATTTGATATGATAATTAAAGTAATAAAATAGGGTTCTGTTCATCATTAATGTGGCGGCTATTGCTTGCCATCAAAGCTATTTTTATGTATATCAAAGCATGTGACGGCGGCTGTAATTATATGATTATTATAATCAATCTTCAACCTTTTTGGTTTTAGATTGATAGGTGCTTATTTGGATTATATATACGTATATATATAAAATTAGCTTAGATGGTTTTAATCCAATTAGATTTTATATTGTCTTTTAATTCAATTATATATACAAATATAGCTTTGATTAAAGGATTTGATTTGGATTAGATCAAATTATCAAATAAATTTTATATGCACAACCCATGTGACATTTTTTTAATGGTATCACGGTGAGATTGTTATTTTATTGCTAGTGTTTTTTTTATTATTAAATAATTATTAATTATTTATGGGTCATGTTGATGAATAGACACATACTTTATTCATACAGAGAGTGTTTTTACAACTCCAATCCTAATATCTGGTGAGATCTACATATTATTTATTAAATGTTGGTAGATGTGAATTTAATTACTTAATTTTAAAAGTAAAAATAGAATTAAGACTTGAATGCAACGATTGATGATGGGTGATCTAAAGAGATACATATTGATTAGTACCTCATATTGATTGATCACATGATATTTAATTATGGGCAATTTATTAAAAATATTCCGGTTTGAAAAATTCTATAAGTTAAGATGGATGGTTGTCACCAAAGTGGTCCATTTATTTAAATTTGTAGATTTTTCTCATGCTTTTGTTACGGGATTATTCCTAAATTATAATATACAATTACCTGCCCAAAGGGGGTTGTTGTGTATTGTAATTTGGAGATGTCATGAAATATTGTGGTAGAGGTGCGATAGTCTAGAAAGTTTATCTGCCCAAAGGAGATAAATTTTTCAAAACTTGAGCAATCTCATTGGTTAGTTTCATGAAAGAGAAGACCTATAACATATTGCATTCTCTGCCCAAAGGGGAGTTTGTAGTGATGTATTTGGACTCTCTTGATAAAATATGACTTATTATGTTCTAAGCATATTTTATATATTTATTGCCCAATTTTGCTAACTGTTTATATTCTCGTTGCCTTGTACAGTCTCTTTTGTTGTGAATAGTAATAATGCTAACATTGAAGTCTTGACTGGTTCTAATTATAAGAGATGGAAGCAAGATATTGAGTTTGCCATGAGAATTGCTGATATAGACTTTGCCTTGAAAGAGAATGAACCTGCTAAACCTACTAGTGAGAGTTTCCCTGATGAAAAAGAACTTTATGCAAAGTGGGAAAAATCTAATAGGTTGAGTATGATTGCCATGAAGAGGTCTATCTCTGAACACTTGATGAGTGGCTTGCCTGAAATCAAGAATACTAAGGAGTTCTTCACCGCTGTACGAGAGAGATACAAGGTATCCAATAAGACTGAAGCTGGGGGTCTAATGAATGAATTAACTAGTATGAAATATGACAATGTAGGTGGTGTTAGGGAATATATCCTTAGAATAGTCCATGTTCAAACCAAACTCAAAGCCTTTAAAATTGTTATTCCTGATGATTTCATTGTTCATCACACTCTTAACTCTTTGCCTCCTGAGTTTAGTCAAATCAAAACTGCCTACAATACCCAAAATAAGTCCTGGACAATAAACGACCTTATCTCCAAGTGTGATTCTGAGGAAGAAAAACTTAGAAAAGAAAAGAGTGAAACTGTCTTATTTGTTTCTCAGCCTAAATCTAGTTTCAAAGATCAGTATCAGGAAAATAATAGAAAATCTAATCATCATGCTCTAAAGAATGGTCGGGATTTTAAAAGGCATGGTACTGGTCAAAATGTGGGAGGTCCTAAGGGTGCCATTAAATATGTCAAGTGTTATTTTTGTAAGAAAAGAGGTCATAAGAAAAGTGAGTGCACTCGATTCAAGTCTTGGTTAGAAAAGAAGAATAAAGAAGAAGGTAATTCACTATCACTAGCCTTTGTTTGCTTTGAATCCAATTTTGTTAATGTCCCATTAAATTCTTGGTGGATTGATAGTGGAGCTTCTGTTCATGTTACCATGACTCTGTAGGGATTCACATGCAAACGGAGGCCAAGTGAAGGGGGAAGTCAAGCTTAAAGTAGGAGATAATAATGAAGTCCATGTTGAGTTTATAGGAACTGTTAGGTTGAATTTAGACACTAATTTTCAACTTGTTTTAGAAAATACTTTTTATGTACCGTCATTTAGGCGGAATTTGATTTCAGTTTCTTTGTTTGATAAAATTGGATATTGTTTTAATTTTAATAATGGTAAAACTCAATTGTCTTTAAACTCCAAAATTGTTGGTCATTGTGTTTTATCAGGTGGTCTCTATAGTGTATGCTTGGCTACCAATAATAAATATGATCTTTCAAATACTGTGAATGTTGTATTTAAAAGACCTCTCATTAAAGAAAAATCTTCACAGTTGTGGCATAGACGTTTGGGTCACATTTCTAGAGAAAGAGTGGAAAGATTAATAAAGAATGATATTCTTCCTCCCCTTGATTTTGGAGACCTTGAAACTTGTGTTGACTGTATTAGGGGTAAATTAACCAAGACTAAGAAGAAAAGTGCAACTCGCAGTTTAGATCTTTTAGAAATCATTCACACTGACATCAGTGGACCTTACTCACGTACCTTGTGTGGTAATAAATATTTTATTACATTTATTGATGATTTCTCTCGTTATGAATATATTTATTTAATTAATGAGAAATTTGATTCTCTTGAAAAGTTTAAAATTTTCAAAACTGAGG
Source organism: Ilex asprella (assembly GCA_023539305.1). Classification (NCBI taxonomy): domain Eukaryota; kingdom Viridiplantae; phylum Streptophyta; class Magnoliopsida; order Aquifoliales; family Aquifoliaceae; genus Ilex; species Ilex asprella. The sequence continues at coordinate 14,924,666 of CM042193.1, read as the reverse complement.
TAGAGAAACAATTAGGGAAAGTCATCAAAATTGTTAGGTCTGACCGTGGTGGTGAGTATTATGGCAAACATGGCGTGTCTGGGCAGCATTTGGGATCGTTTGTCAAGTACTTGCAAAATTGTGGGATTATTGCCCAATATACCATACCTGGTAGTCCCGAGCAGAATGGTGCGGCTGAAAGGCGTAATCGCACCCTTAAAGACATGATGAGGAGCATGATGAGTAGGTGTAACTTACCTGATTATCTTTGGGGAGAAGCCATTAAAACAGCTTCCAACATTCTTAATAGAGTTCCTAGTAAATCTGTTCCAAAAATACCTTTTGAATTATGGACCAATATGAAACCAAGCCTTAACCATTTTCGAGTCTGAGGTTGTCCTACTGAAGTCAAAATCTATAACCCTTTTGAGAAAAAGACTGATCCTAGAACCACTCGTTATTTTTTCATAGGTTACCCAGAACATTCAAAATGATACCGGTTCTATTCTTCTACAAGTGGTACTAAAATTGTTGAGTCCTTAACAGCAAAATTTTTAGAGTTTGATGTTGCTGATGTTGGTTGCTCGTAGTCTATTAGTGAGTATGAGCAAGATAAATTTATTTCTATTCCTTTACCTGTTGTGCAAGAAAATATTATCCCTGCTCCTATTGTTAATTTTCCTGGTCCAGTGATTGATCCCCATGTTCCTGCAATTGATCCTTCTGTTCCTATTGAGGCTATTCAGCCTTTAGAGCCTGTTACTGAAATTTCCTTGAGAAGGTCTACAAGACCAAGAAAACCTGTTATTTCTGATGAATATTATTTGGGGAAAGTGATTATGATATTGGTGATCCTGTAACATACCATGATGCTATTACTTGTTCTCAGTCTGAAATGTGGATAGGTGCCATGAAAGATGAGATGCATTCTATGACACACAATGAAGTGTGGGAGCTTGTAGAACTTCCCGAGAGATGTAAACCCATTGGGTGCAAATGGGTGTTTAAAACTAAGATGGACTCCAAAGGTAAGGTTAAAAGATTTAAGGCTAGACTGGTAGCAAAGGGGTATAGCCAAAGGAAAGGAATAAATTTTAATGAAACTTTTTCACCTGTCTCTACTAAAGATTCTTTCAGGATCAGTATGACATTAGTGGCTCATTTTGATCTAGAACTTCATCAGATGGATGTGAAGACAGCTTTCCTGAATGGTGAGCTTAGTGAAAAAGTTTATATGATGCAACCTGAAGGTTTTAAAGAGAATGAGAAAGAACAATTAGTGTGCAAGTTGAAGAAATCTATCTATAGTTTGAAACAGGCTTCTCGTCAGTGGTACTTGAAATTTGATGAGATAGTAAGTTCTCTTGGTTTTGTTGAGAACAAAATGGATCAATGCATATATCTTAAGGTCAGTGGGAGTAAATTTATTTTTCTTGTTCTTTATGTTGATGATATTTTGCTTGCAAGTAATGATTTGAGCTTACTTCATGAGATTAAGCAATTGTTGTGCAAAATATTTGACATGAAAGATCTTGGAAAAACAACTTTTGTGTTAGGCATTCAGATTCATCGAGATAGAAGTCGTGGGTTGTTGGGACTTTCTCAAAGGACATATATAGATCGTGTACTTGAAAGATTTAATATGCATAATTGTAAGTTTGAGGATGTACCTGTTGTGAAAGGTGATAAATTCAGTTTAAGTCAATGCCCCAAGAATGATCTTGATGAGGAGTCTTGAAGAATATACCTTATGCAAGTGTTGTTGGCAGTTTAATGTTTGCACAGGTTTGTACCAGGCCTGACATTGCTTTTGCAGTCAGTGTTCTTGACAGATATCTTTCTAAACCAGGATTAGATCACTGGATGGTAGCTAAGAAAGTTATGAGATACTTACAAAGAACAAAAAAATCACATGCTTGTTTATAGGAGAGTTGATAGTCTTGAAGTGATTGATTACTCAGATTCAGATTTTACTGGGTGTCCAGATGATTTAAAATCCACTTCAGGATATATTTTCATGTTAGCTGGAGGAGCAATAGCATGGAAGAGTGTTAAAAAAACCCTCACAGCTTCTTCTACTATACAAGCTGAATTTGTAGCTTGTTATGGGGCTGCAACACAAGCTATATGGCTCAGGAATTTTATTTCAGGACTTATGATTGTTAATTCCATCTCTAGGCCACTAACAATTTATTGTGATAATAGTGCAGCTGTGTTCTTCTCAAAGAATAACAAACATTCTAGTGGGTCTAAACATATGAAAATTAAATATATTTCTGTTAAGGATCTTGTGAAGAAAGGTGACATTGTGATCGAACATATTGATACAGAATCAATGCTTGCTGATCTTTTAACCAAGGGACTGAGACCTGTAATTTTTAAGAAACATGTTGATAACATGGGTATTTTGGGGTCTTTTGATGTACTTGGTTAGTGGGAGTTTATTTATGTATTAATAACTTTAGTATTGATTTAATTCCATATGTAATATTTGATACTCATTATGGTTGAGATACATCTATTTGATGAATAATAAATATTTGGATGATTATCCTTATTGTTAGTATGATGCTTTTGCTATGTAATATGTGTGCACATTTGTAACATGTCATTTTATACAAAATCTTAAGGCTTGGTGTATGTCTTAAGTATGACTGTTTTGTCAATTGAGTATGTCTCCGATTACACCATTTGAGAAAATCTTGTGATTTTAAGTTTGGAGACATACTAGCTTATTGTTGAAGCTAATGAATTTCTCTAGCTTATTGCTGAAGCATGTTATTATAGAGAAATCATTTGGAGGACTGATAATGAAAATAACATGTTTATCAGATCACATATTGAGATGTTATTTTCTTGCTACACTACCACATCTTGATCCATGTCCATAGAATTATTATTTTTTGTAATCATGGATTGGTCCTATGTCAATAAAAGATGTAAAGACTGCTATGGTTCGAAAATAATAGTTTTATTAGACCGGGTTGTGTTTGAGATGTTGCCTCAGGACCATATTATTTTTTATTGTGGCCACATTGAGTTTTATTTGATTAGCCCGAGAGTCGTTTTTCAAAAAAAATATATATATATTTTATTGACTATAATTAATGTTGTCCAAGTGGGAGAATGTTAGAATTTTTCTATATTGGACTTCCATTAATTGATAGTTAATTTTTAGTTTGTGAAAAACAGGCTGAATTTATGGTCCAATGAGATGAGCCAAATATTATTAAGTGATCTATTTTGATGGGCTTATGTACATTTTTTAATTGCTGTGGTTGAGGCGGTTAAGTGTAGACCTTAATCTAATTGTGGTCCGTAATGGGAGAGCCCATTAGATTTCATTATAAATACAGGCTAGGTTCCCTTTCCACTTCATAACCTAAATTGGCTTGTCCCATTGATAGCCGCCTATTGATCTTGAAGAAGGAGAGGAAGACCTTGCCCTTTCAAGAAAGCAATCAAGAGATCGAGTATCATGGCTCATACAGGTATGTTCTAAATCTTGTATATGACATAAATCTTGAATATTAAGTGTTCTAAATTTCATGTACGAATCATTAAAATTTCTTACAAATAACACATGTACTCTTATTCCATCTATTCCAAACATGAATATAGTCAAATGAGTCTACGAGGTCAAACTTCAATTAGATTGTTCATTTGAGAGACTCGAAGCTCGGCTACTCGCCAAGGGCTTTCATCAAGTCGATGACATTGATTTCTCCGAAACCTTTTCCCCATTGATCAAAACTGTCAGCATACGACTTGCTTTGATGGTCGTCGTCATCAAAGGATGGGAGACACGCTAACTTGATGCAAAAAATGCTTTTTTTCATGGTTCTCTCTGTAACCTAGTGTACATGTGGCAACCCCAGGTTATGTTGATCCCTCTTTCCCCAACGCATGTCTGTGAGCTTCATTGTGCTGTATACTGCCTCAAACAAGAGCATGGTTTGACCGGCTAAGTACTTTTCTTCTAACCCTCGGCTTCTATTGTAGTACTGCGGATCCAAGCCTTTTCATATGCGAACCTTCTTCGGGTATCCTTGTCCTCCTATTGTATGTAGATGATATGATCATTACATGATTAATTGGCTTATCTTTCAGCTAGCTGGTGAATTCTCACTCAAAGACTTGAGTTTTCTTCATCATTTTCTTGGAATAAAAGTCCATAAGCTTGCTTCGGTTCTCTACCTTTCCCAAACCCGCTATGCCTTATATCATTTTCATCGTGCTTCTATGGGTGCTTGCAAACCCATCACTATCTCTGTCGAGTGTCCCATATCCTAATCCCACTTACTCTCGGAGTATAGTGGGTGATCTGCAATATCTCAAATTTACTCGACGTAACCTCTCCTCTAGTATAAACTTTGTTTGTCAATTTATGCATGCTCCAACCATGGAACATTACAAACTTGTCAAATGTATTTTACGCTATCTCCATGACACAACTCATTTTGGTTTACACATCATTTCCTCTTGCACTCTTAATTTATATGCCTTTTCTAATGTTGATTAGACCGGTTGTCCCTTTACTCGTTGCTCTGATACTGGGTTTTGTACTTTCCTCTGTAGTAATTGTATTTATTGAAGTGTTCAGAAGCAAACCACAGTCTCCTGATCTAATGTAGAAGCCAAATATACGGTCAATGACCTCCACTGCTGCTAAGCTCACATGGTTAACATTTCTGCTTCATGACCTTGACATCTTTTTGTCACGACCTACTCTCTTACATTGTGATAATATTAGTGCATTACATATGACAATCAAACTAGTTTTATGACCGATCAAAACATATTGGCTTGAATTATCATTATGTTCGCAAAAAAATCACCCTCAGATCCCTTGAGACATGTTTTGTTCCTTCACATTAGTAACTTGCTAATATTTTCACCAAGCCGCTGTCCAAGAATTTGTTTCTGGATTTGAGAAACAAATTGGCATTTGCCTTGACCCCGGCCAAGTTTGAGGAATGTGATAAGACAGATTCAAGTTCAATTACTAGATAGGAGATTCTCCCATTTATAGGAGATTTTCTCTCTGAAGGATATGTTTTCTATGGTGAAGAAATTACAAAAAATGAAAAATTAAGATTTATGGGATTTAGTTGCTTGGCGGTGAGGTTGGGTTTCATTGGATGACCTCACTGGATTTTTGTGTGGAGAATTGGACTTTTTTTATTTTTGAATTTTCTTTTTCAGAGCAAATATTGAGATAAGAATAGTTGTGGGCTTTTGATTAATTTTAAGTGACTTGAAACCTTTGTGAAAAATTTTCTCCATTTTAAAGGAGGTAGGTAAGAATTAATTAAAAATTATTCAAACAAAAATGGGAAAAATTGTCAAAATTAAAACGGTTGATTACAACATGATCCAGGGCCAAGAAAAGGAGTAAATATTGAATACGATAACATGTCACAATTGATGACATAGTATCACCAATCAATTATAAAACCCTAAATAGAAAAGGTGAACTTCACTTAGAATTACATGGCAAAAGAGTGAAAAATTATTTATTTACATGACAAGTTAGTTATTGATTTTTATAGGGTCTATGTTTTTATTTGTTATAGGATTATCAGTTGGTGATACCACACCACCTTATCATATCACCTGGTAATAGTAATGAATATTTTTTTCAAGAAAAGAAAGAAGAGGGGCGGGGGGATTTTTATAATTAATTTGCTGTTGTCGTAATGGGTTTCCAAGACAAGCTTTACGTTGGGTTTTCAGCAAATTAGGGAACTTTCTGAACTTTTTCGTATGCGAAGAAAGATGCAATCATGCAAGGTTGAATGGAGGACTTGGAAGTTCACTGTAGAACGACTAATCTTTGGTGCAGTACGAACATTTATGTGGGGAGAGCCCTTTTGATCTATATATGCAGATGGGTATTGGTGATATTGCTCTAAATTTGTTGTATGCTTTGCCAGAGTGAAATTTTTAGCCATATGGAATTGGGATTTGGGAAGCATTATCGATGTTAGCTTCTGCAAGCTAATTGGGTTTTGAATCTGGCATTGCGATTTCTTAGTCTAGCATTGAATATTACCGCATATGCTCGGAATTGAATGGGTATGGAAGGCCTTGAAACGTTTGAACAAATGACCCAAAAGGATCTGAAACCTGATAAATTGTAATTCTTGTGTGTGTTACTGGGGGTGTAACCATTGGGGCGTGGTCGAAGAGGGAAGACTGGTGTTTGATTCCTCGAAAACTCGTTCTGGGATATACCCAGATTACTCTTGTATGATGGACCTTCTTGGCCGTGCAGGTTTACTGGATGAATCAGCGCAGAGCTAAGGCTATCAACATCAAAAGGCCAATCTATGTTGTGGAGCTAACTGTTGCGCTGTTGTATGGTTCACCAAAACAAAGAAGCGAGAAGGAGAGCTGCTAAAATGGTGGTGGGACTTGAACCAGAGCGTCTTCAAATATCTATTCGCAGATTGGGGAATTCGAAATCTCGACTCAAATTAAAGAGGTTGCCATGGCAATACTGTCTAATTGAGGTGAATGATTGCTGTCAAAGTTTACTATTGTGGACTGGAAATATGCCCCTGCAGATTATCAGTTGTGTCTACATCCCTGATAAAATGTGGGTATCCCTCTTCCTGGGGACTTTTGCAAGGAAGACACAGAATTAGTATGGTGGTGGTTATGGGTGATAACAAACAGGATTTATATGATGCAATTTTTCATCCTGTTTGGTCTAACCAAATAATTAACAAATTCTTTCTTTTGTGATACTGTATCTTGAACATATATTTATGTAGAATATATGATTGTGCAATCTCGGATGGATTGCACGAAAGAAAAACGTTGGGGGTGCTTGTTCATGAAACGTAGACACATTTTTGAATAGTGCCTGTTAGTAGACTGTGCCACTGGTTGAAGAGTGAAGCAAAGGACTCCAAAAAATATTCTTACACTTGAAGTGTAGGCATGTAGAAAATATAGCACCTTCATCTACTTCCAAGCCAAGCTTTATATCCCCACAAAACCCACCATTTTGAAACTAATCTGCCTATATAAATTAATATATTTTGTCTACTATTGATTACATAGATCAAGCAATCTTACAAAACCATCTGAACCCATTAAATCATGGACAAAATCTTCTTTCTTTCCATTCTTGGTTTGCTCATAGTGGCTCACGGAACTGCAGAAAGTAGTTTAGCTGACGACATTAACATTCTTGGAAACCTTGAGAATTTGGACATAAAAGAAGGAGATGAAATGGAACTCTTTGACTTACCTTCATGGACAAGTGAACGTGGCAGCAAGGTTCTTGTGAATGTTGATGGCTTTGGTGCGGTTGGGGATGGAGTTTCAGATGATACCCAGGTGAGTAAATTGTATTAATATTGTTTATGTAATTTCTGATCAGATTTGAATAAATTCACATTTGACCATACAACTTCATAATTCATGTAAACTCTTCAACTTCTAACCAGATTTGACTCCTAGCTCAGAAAATAGTTGATAAAGTGCTATCACCTGATAGAATATTAGCTCAATCAGCTACTTGAATGAATATTATTGTGGAGATAGATCCAAAGCAATAATGAATGGAGCTGTCAATTCTACATAGTATTCATCATTTAATCAAACGTGACTGCCATTTGAGTTTGACTCATTGGCCATATAATTGTCATTAGGCCTTTTTAGATGCATGGAAACAAGCTTGCTCTACACCAAGTTCCGTTTTCCTGGTTCCCCAAAGACGGCGTTATTTAGTTAATGCAACAAGATTTAAAGGGCCCTGTGCTGAAAAGTTAGTCATCCAGGTAAACTCCTACTGTATAATTTTTTCTTTTCTTTAATTTTCTGTTCTCCAATTTTGCATTTTTCTGTATGAGTTTCCAGTAAATAGTAGATCATACGACCAGAGTACCATCTATTTCTATTTCATACTGGATTATGATGAGTGAGCACAGGCATCAATGTTTAATGATTAGTTATCACAACCATCATCTATATGATTCGCTGCAGATTGAAGGAACAATTTTAGCACCAGATGAGCCCAAAAAGTGGGATACAAAATACCAAAGAATTTGGCTGGACTTTTTCAATCTTACTGGTGTGCTTTTCCAAGGCGATGGAGTAATTGATGGCTCTGGTAGCAAATGGTGGGCAGCATCTTGCAAAAGGAACAAATCAAATGTAAGTGTTCCGAATGACTTGTGTACTTGTAACCAATAAAACATAACATTCTGGTTCTGTACTTACTGTTGTTTTTGTTGCCCCCTCTACAGCCTTGCAAAGGAGCACCAACTGTAAGGACCTGATCCCTCTATGATAAATAGTAAAAAATAACCCATTCAAATTATACAAGGTACAACTAATAACTGCGGTTTTTACCTAACTGCTAACAATAAGATATGATTGCAGGCATTAACAATAGATTCAAGCTCAGCTGTGAAGGTTAAAGGCCTTACTATTCAAAACAGCCAACAGATGCACCTTGTCATCTCCAAATCAGATTCTGTGCGGCTGTCTAACGTACTAATTTCTGCTCCAGAAAACAGTCCCAATACTGATGGCATACATATCACTGGATCGACAAATGTTGTTGTCCAGAACTGCAAAATTGGAACAGGTTCTCATACTGCACCAGCTTTTCTTTATTGAACATATGATTTACACTATTTCCACTCCATTCTTGATAATTATCTGATGATCATAACAAATATGGAGCCAACAAATGCTTGTTTCATTAATACAATATTCTCTCTGAATCAGCAAATTAGCCCAAGATGTTGCAATCAAGGATCAAAATATCGTTTCGAAGTACCGTTTCGGTCAGTTCAAAAACGGAAACGTTTCGGAAACGTTTCGGAAACGCAATGGAAACGCAGAAAAATTATGGAAACACGTGGAAACATGTAAAAATACAAATACAATCCATTTATTATAAAGATAAGCTAAATAATTGATTAATTTAACATATTTATTCTTTTAATATTCATTTATATAAGAATAAATTTAAATTGGAGGAAAAAAATGTTTAACATGAGGCGAAAATCATTTAAATTAGAATAGTATCCAATTAATAATATAATTTTATTATAATACTAATTTACTAATTAATAATACTAAGTGCAACATATTATTATAATACTAATTTATTAATTTAAATTGTGTCTTCAAATTAATAAATGATATTATGTCATTAATATTAAAATCATTGTGTATACAATGATTAAAACACATAAATACTTAATTCTAGATATTTAACAAATAAGTTATAATTAATAAAATGACTTGCAATTATTTAATATGTAAATTTAACAAATAATAATAACATAAAAGAATAATTATAAAAAGGAAAAAAAATAATAAAAGTGTCACATTAAATTAGTGGTAGTTATGTATAGTTAAAAGTAAAAAATTATAATGCAGTGGGATATTAAATATGATTGTTCATTACTTATATAATAAAAAAAAAACAAAAGGTAGCACAGGTGTTTCGACGTGTTTCGACCTGTTTCGACCGAAACGGTCCGACACAGTGGCGTTTCGACCGAAACATGGGAATTTTGGGATTCAACCCATGTTTCGTGTCGGTGTGTTGAAATTCCGAAACGTTTCGGACGTTTCGGACGTGTCGACACGACATTTTGATCCTTGGTTGCAATTAAAAAATTAAAATCAATGGCCAAATTTTACTTTTGTACATTTCATAGTCATCTACCATATGCATTGCATAGTTATTATGAATGAGAACTCGTCTACCTTACCGAAAATTGGTGCTTGATTTTCTAAGGAGATATTCAAAAGAGACTGAATTATATGATGATCTTGGGTCTGATGTTTAGGGGATGACTGCATCTCAATTGTTAATGGTAGCTCAAATATCAAGATGAAGTCACTCTACTGTGGACCCGGTCATGGAATCAGGTGTGTTAGATGACAATTTTTTTCCACTTGCGTAATGCTGTGCATTATTGGTTATCATTCTATCTTCTATTTTATTATAGCCACTAGAATTCTTACAAGGGTGAAACTTCTGAAAGGAGTGAACATTTCTGAAGACTCAGCTGTTTTGTTGTTCTAAGTTTCATCCCCAATCTTTAAATTGTGCAATATTATGATATACCAGCATCGGAAGCCTTGGGAAGGACAACTCAACAGGCATAGTCTCAAAGGTAGTCTTGGATACAGCATTCCTCAGAGGAACAATGAATGGCCTCCGGATTAAGACTTGGCAGGTAGTTTTGTAGTCCGTTATGAAAAAATGGTTACTTCTCACTAGTTTGTGATACCACCAATTCAACCTCTTTTTACACAAAGGTTCCTTTGTGAAGCTTTTAAACATCAGTGTGTTAACTCTCGACCACTTGCTCTGTTGAGTAGTCATGTTTAACCAAATATGTGCATAATGCATAATTTTTTTTTGAACAGTTGCATAATGCATAATTGACGACCTATAGAAATAAGTTTTTTGCCAATTTTCTTGTCATCAGCCACATATCAATCACCAAGAAAGTGTTTGTTGATTCATTTCACAAGGAAAGAAATCTTATCAGTATTGATACCTGTTACAAGGAATAATTTTTTTTTGGCCCTCTCTCTGATCCATTTTAAATTATATGATGCATGGTAGCGCCCTTTGTGTGAGAACGATATGAGTTCCTATTTTCCTGGTTTTCTGTACAGGGAGGATCTGGCTATGTTCGATCAGTACGGTATCAAGATGTAAGGATGGAAAATGTTTCAAATCCCATCATAATTGACCAATTCTATTGTGATTCCCCAACTAAATGTCAGAACCAGGTAAAATATCCAAGTCCATATCCTTCAATCCTGTGTCTATATATGATCACTGAACAGAAAGATAATATCCCAACATGTTCATTAGACAAAACCAGGTGTAAGACATGCATGATACAACCTTAGTCATTATATCTGTATCCTACAGAAATCTAAACTTGTGTTTCTATTGATTGCCTAGACATCAGCTGTGGAGATAAGTCAAATCATGTATCGAAATATTAGTGGGACTTCAAGGAGCGAAGAAGCAATGAAATTTGCATGCAGTGACACAGTTCCCTGCAGCCACATAGTGCTGAACAACATCAACTTAGACAAGACAGATGGCACAGTTCAGACCTACTGCAACTCTGCCACTGGCTTTGGTTATGGTTATGTGCAGCCTTCAGCTGAATGCCTGACTTCATCTGACAACAGAAAAGAGGCTGATCTTGCAAAATCAACCGAAGAGTACCTCATTCATACTGAGCTCTAACTTGTCTTCCTATAGGTGGTTCCTATTACGCAATATAGTAAGCGAAATAGAATGACAGGAGAGATAATTAGTATTCTATGTGGTTGGAGGAGCTCTGAGACTCTGAAATGCCTAAGTTAAATTTCAGTAATAGTTCCAGATGACATACTTCTATACAGAGACTGAACTGAATCAAATTGAGATGATCAATCATGTAATACACTTGAAAATTTTAAAAATCTATTTTAATGAGAATAGTATTATTATGTAAGTTTGCATCTTACTATTAGACAGTGATAATGTTTGTATTTCTTAATAATCAACTTGTCATATGCAAAGTATCTATAAGAAAAAAGGGTTGATGTAGAAATGGGGAACCACCTTGTTGACAGCAAATAAGTATTATAGTAATGGCAGGTTGGTACCAGTCACGTTTCTAAGAGCCCATATCAGGTTTTCTCCTTGTGAAGTAAAGTGATTATATACAAATCCACATCTCTTATTGGTATAAACCGTAGTCCTTTTTTTTTCCCCACGTGCAATGATATTTCAATCAACTCCACAGAGCCCTTAGTTAAGACAACACTTATCCAAGCTACACCCCCCCCCCCCCAACAGCCCCTAAGCTGTTGCCTCACCCAAAGGAGCTTGAAATTCCTCATTTGTTCAAGGGCTATACCCCTAGGCATTAAGTAAGTTGATGGATTATATTTTGATTTGAATTTGATTAGTCAAATATAAATAATTTTATTGGCTGAGAATCCACAGAAGCTGTTATACGGATTCTTCCTTGGATATATTGATATTCGATTTAATTCAATTTTAATTCAATATAAACTACAAATGTATAGATTTTAGGGGTGTCAATTGTGTCAGATTAAACGGTTACAAGTCGAGTCTAATCGAATTTGTGTGAAAAAAAAATAAACCTATACATGACAAGTTTAAATAAATGGGTGAAAATTTTCAAACTGAAGACGAGTTTCATTGTATTGCAAGAAATCATTCCTGTCATTCTCCCTTCCAGTGAAATGCACGTGTCTGCTCCCGTTATTAAGTGGGTTATAGAACGCGACTCGTTAACCCATTTAATAAACGAATCAGTTTGGGTAGGTTCAAATTAGCACGATAACTCTTTTAGCTCGTTATCTGTTTGACCCGTTTGCTTGAACATTCTCTGAAATTTATTATTAATTTTTTAAAAAACTGATTTAGTTAATAACTACACGTTTACCATCCAAAATCGATAAGATCTCACCCAAACCCGCTTGGATCCGTGTCGATTTGTGCTAGTTAATCGTGTCATGTTGGATTTTGACAGGCCAGGCCTAATAGGCATAAATACACAATAAAATGTTAAAATTCAATTTCAATTAAGTTATTTGAAACAAATCAAATTTTTTATTTTAACAAATCTAAATATGAATTGTGAGAAGAGAATTATCGGATATCAACATTAGATTTTTAAATCAAACTTAAATTTGAATGGAATTTTGATTAATCCTAATCTTATTATTTTCACCGACAGGCCTTCTCACTTACGAGAATGTACTAATGTTATAACAGGGCCCTGTGGACCTATGAACTTTCCAACTTCAAAGACAAATATAAATGTGTACATAAAGCATAGATAGAATATGTGTGGCTACACGCCACTGTTACAGTGTGAGAATGATAGTGTACCAGTCTTGGATTGCGCATCATGTGCCTGCTCTGTGAGTCAATGGCTTTAATAGCTTGCATTATTGGCAAACTCATATGCAAAAAAACAACAGAGGATGAGACTCCCAGATCTCTTGTCCTTCCCAGAATACCAATAATGTACAGGAAAACCTATGAAGGTACTGTATCGAAAAATAAAAAAATCTTAAACCGTCAAACGGGAGTAATTTTTATTCAAGAAATGATAAACTCTATCCGAAAAAAGGGTAAGTGAACCCAAAATTAGTAAATTTTACCCAAAAAGTGGAAAGTGATTTGACACCGAATTTTTTTTTGGGTAGCGTAGACAAACCCTAATGTCTAAATCTCTGAGGCCTTGCAGAGATCCGTGAGCACTTGGAAATGGTATGGCTCTTGTTGGCCATAAAACAAATAGGTGGTGACAAATTGTTTGTTGCCATCAGTTCCTCAGAATCAGTGGGCACCATGAAAATAACAGAAACAAGTCCTGCAACTGAAGCTTCACATGCACAAAAAATAGACCACAGCATTTACATCAGCAACAAACTGGTGAAGAATGTTGCTTTGGAAGTTTAAGATGGGACCCAGGTGTTGTGAACCCATGGTTAGGATACTTAACCAATGTGGAATTATAATATTTCACCATGCTTCCGAAGTTGTCAGGTCTAATAGCCCAAATCACGTAGGATATGATGATTAACTCGAATATCAATTATTATAAACACGTGGGGAAGGACTCACTCTTTAAAGGGAAGAGACGAAAAGTGCCAAGAAGTTTATATGTACATATTTAAGCCTCATACTTCATGGATGTGGGATTGTAACACCAAGGTGCGATTTCGACATGTCAACCCTAAACCTGAATTCAATTTGAACATTTCCAGCTCGATTATTAGTATAGAATGTAATATTCCGAAAGAGGAAAAATGAACTAAAATTATTAACCAACACTTGTTTCAGGTTAAACATTTAGGTCAATAAATTAAGTTCAAGTAATATTGTTCATATTAGAAATAAAAAGCAGCGAGTGCACTGAATATCCATGCAACCAAGGGCCCACAACCATAATTGGTTAAGGCCATTCCATTATGTTTATGACAAAGTCATGCAAGTCTATATTTCAACACTACTATGCCAAACATTAAAAAAAAAAAAATAGTCGAAGTGCATGAAAATCCCATCACAAAGAGATTGAACGAAGTTAAATGTACACAGTTTTATCCCGTATATGAAAAGACTGTTTTTATAACTTAATCTCGTTACGTTCATGTTGCAATTGAACAACTTTACTATTGAGCCAAGAAATAGACTTTACCTGAGAGAATATAGATGGGTTGTTTGGTAGCTATAGGATGGTGCCATGCCAAATCCAAAATGAAACAAAAAGAAACCCTAACCATCATGTGCATGGGGCTCACGAGAGGGCTCCAAAGTTCACGAGCATGCTTCACAAAAAGACGGCTTAGAAGGTCCTAGACCCCCTTGTTTCCATTTGTCTCCATCATATTCAGTGTTGGTGGTCACTGCTCACAAAAAAAACCCTTACCTTATTAGCAACACAAAAATAAAAAAAAACAGTTCTATTCAACGCAAAAATCTCCATGCAACACTCTTCTATCTTGAAAACCTGAAATGAGAAGCTAGAAAATTCAAGAAAAATGCTTACACTCGACGAGCGAGAAAATTTTTAGTAGATTTACCACGGTACTAACATTATCCAGTGATATACATATTTGAGAACTTCTACGGTACCACCAATAGTCTCGGTACCAAGAGTTACAACTTTTTAAGAATAAGTTATAATTTCAAAGGACTTGATTGATCATGGAAAGTTGGGATTAATACTGCATTTTTCATGATCGATCATAGGTGTCTGTGATCAATCATGATCTCCCTTAAACAGTTATAATTTTTCTTTTCAAAATTGTAACTTCACTATACAAAGGAGTAACAGGTGGTAGCAGTATCAAATTTTTTTTTTTTTTTTGGTACAATAAAGTTTCTCTACACATTCAAGCTCATGGCTCCCACCGAAGGGGGGAGAGAGAGAGAGAGAGATTTTGGATTTTATGGGAAAGGGAATGATCAAAGAGGTCAAAGTCACACAGGTAATCTTGTTGGGGTGATGAAAATGAGGAGTGATTCCCAACAGTAGCATTTCTTGGACCAACAGTATATCCATGGGGCCGTACAAGGTGGCACATAAGGGAATGTTAACAACGATAATATTCACACAAATCACTGTTGCTATGTAACTTTGGAATTTTAATTGCTTCGACAAAGCACACGATGAGGGCACAAAACATCTAATTTTTTCGGTTCAGATCTCTACTAAATTCTCCGGTCAAAAGCAAGAAAAATTTCATTCAATGCTCGATAGAAACATAGCTCGGTGAATTTTCTCCGAAATTGAAAGAGTATTGTAACTAGATATTGAAAAATAAAATAAAATTTGAGAGAAGTATTCATTGGGTATTATTTGGGGAATTAACAGATTACAATCTCATCTTCTTTTTTAACTTGTTTTGAAAAGATGTAATATATCTAGAAAGTTCTCAAGCCACTCAAGAAAGTGCAAAAAGCCTATATTTTTCAACTTTACAATACATTAACAGGTCCAAACATGTGACAAAAAAAGTGTTTTTTTTTCCTCTGTTAATCTTTTGTGAACTAAATTAATGTTGGTTGGACAGTTTTTCTTTATCATTATTATCATCTAGAAGGAAACATATTTGTAAACAACACCAAAACTACAACTGGTTAGACTACCCAACTGATTTTAAAACTCGAACTGTTAGAGAATGTGTAATATAACTATTACATGCTTCAACACGTGCCCTCAAGAAAAACAATGCTATAGGAACTTAATTTAGAGAACTAATCAAAGACTTAATTCATTGAAATTATTTAAGTGTGAATTCCAAAATAAGGTAAACCCACTTTCATTCAACAAGTGCAATTGATTAGGTCCCGAGATTTTGTCCTTAAATTAGATCCAAATAACATTTTTCCCTCGAGAATACATGCCAAATTTGTAGAGAATGCGTAACATAACTACTACAATGCCCTTTTAACCTTCCAAAAAACTGTCATATACTCTCTCTCTCTCTCTCTCTCACACACACACACACACACACATCCCTTGAAGATTGGGACTTGCTGTTTTAAGAAAGAAACAGAAGGAAGAGATAAAAAGGTTGAACGGATTGGAGCTTTAAGGTTTGAGGTCACTCTTACTCGTTAAGAAGACAAAGTACAAAACTCTGGCCCGTGAACGTTGCATGTGATGGTAAAGAGCTGTTATATTCAGTGTCTTGGACAACTTATAGACCCACTCACGTGTGTATTTTAGGCTTTTTACATGAAATGCCCTTACCAATTCTAATAAGAATGATGTTGATATCAATAATATTCACACACACATGCATTATAATCCACAAGAAGAACGACAGAGAAAAAGTAAAGTATGTGAAGCTATGAAAACCTAAACTTATCATCACGATGTCCCAAGTTTTAATTTTTATCGCGGAAATGAGAATTATTTGATTTTGATTGCGTACATCAAGAGTTTGCAATGTAGCCACCAATCCAAGTGCAACAAAATATTGCCACGAAGCACAAATGGGACCTTTTGTGGGCTAAATTAATCCCAATCAAATTTCACAAAAACGAAAAGTAAGACTCTGTTTAGTTTGCATCTCAAAAACTATTTTTCTGTTTTCGAAAACAGTTTTTAAGAGAAAAACTGTTTGACTAGCTATTTTTTAAAAACTGAGAACAAAAAATGGGTAGATTAAAAGAACAAGTTAGACATGTTTTGTGTGTTTTTAAAAAATAACCTTTTCAAAATTTAGAAAACACAACCACCACCACATTTTTGTTTTCATTGTTTTCTGATTGCTGTTTAAACAAGTTTTACCGTTTTTTATTCTGTATAATTATTGTTGGAGTCATATAACCAAATAAATTATGAGACACAAAAAACACCAAAATATAATTTTCGGATATTGTTTTTTGAGACACAAATCAAACACTCCCTAAATGATTCAAAAACACAGTAGAGAGAAAAGGGAGAATTAAACATCAATTTCTGGCACTATCAAACAATCTTTTGCAGCAAAACTTCATAAGCTCTGTTGTGCTCTTCCTATATAAACATCAAACAAGCTCCTCCGTTAACTACGTAAAAGAGCTCTCCACCCTTCTTCACCCCAACCACCCTCTCTCTCTCTCTCTATCACACACACACACACCTAAACATGAGAGGTTTAAGTTTAAGAAGACTTACATTTGTGGTTTCCATTGCCATCATTGTTTGGTCCTCCAGCATTGATACTTGCAGTTGCAGAAAAGGAATGCATTGGAGGCAAAGCAGAAGTGCCTCAACTTCTCTGTACAAGAAGAAAGGAAAGCATCAAGACAGTAGACAGCATCACAGCAATGGTAGTAAATCAAAACCAAAAGCTCCACCACCAAATGCACCATCGCCTCCACCTCCTAAACCCAAAGAAGAAATCCCACCAACCCCACCAAATGAAGGTTACAACCATGGTCCTTTCACTACCTTCAACGTGTTAGATTTTGGTGCTAAGGGGGATGGAATTACCGATGATACCAAGGTAAATCTGCATTCTGGTTCAAGTTCATAAACTAGTCAGATGTTTTAGGGAATCACAACAATAATGCAGGTCCTAGGAATTGCAGATTGTGGTCCAAGTTCTTAGTTTGCGTGGAGTAGTTTGAATTGTCTGTCAATCCTTGACTGTTAGACGTAGAAGGCTATAAACAAAATCATGCTTTGTAAATGCACTGCAAGGCACCAACAGACAGAGCTCCAGCAACTGTGGTTACCACGTAGTTAACAACTTAGGGGTAACATTCTGAAAATTCCTAGAATCGACAATTAGTGCTAAAAGAATTCCTAGTATTCACAAGTAGTGCAGTTAAGGGCAAATAGGTCCATCATTGTACTGCCTTCGGCAAAACAGTTGGTAGTCCTCTTCTTTTTTTTTCCTACTTCTCGGTAGGGGGTTCGAATCCATGCCTATGGTAGAGGTGTCCCATTGCTACCCGAGCTGTCTGCTTGTAGACAGAGGTTGCTTTAATCGTCAGGTACGAGTAATGTTATTAGGATCTAAAAAATTGACATAATGATGTGACAGTAATATCGTTCAAGTGATGGAATTCCAATAAAAAAATTCAAGAGCATGGAGTTCCAATGAAAATGTCATAAGAGTTACAGGCACAACATCATTGAACCACGTCACTGCCACATTATTAGATCAATTTTTTAGATTCCAATAACATTATTCCGTCAGGCACATTGAGGAAGCCGTTAAAGGCCACTGTCATAACATTTGCTGGAAATCAATTCCAGAAGAGAAAAGCATTAAAAAGTAGGTAATTGGCACATATTACTGCTGTATTACTAAAGAACAAATTTAAGATATAGAAATATAAAACATTACAAAAAGAAACGACATAACTGTATTGGGAAAGACAACAGAAATCCACTGTAGTGGACAACAAAATCAGTAGGGACCACTCGAATTATTCTTGTTACGTCAGTTCTGAAAATAACTGTATACAGGTCTGTACCAACTAGCAACTGTTTGTATGATATTGAATGTATAACACAGTTCCCAGCTGTACATGAATAAGGAATATATACCAAATATAATCTGATTGACTCAGAAAAAATGTAATTTTATGCTGCATCACAGGCATTCCAGGATGCATGGGCAGCTGCTTGTAAAGTCGAGGCATCAACGGTCATCGTTCCATCAGATTTCAAGTTCCTTGTGGGACCCATTTCATTCTCTGGTCCTTACTGCCAACCAAATATTGTTTTTCAGGTAATTGTGATGTTGTTGGTCAAAACATATTACCCATGCAGGTGTATTAATACCTAGTGTTCCATCCTCCATTGCCAACCAGTACTAGAATAACACCAATCATAGAAAGGGTACATGTGATCTCATTTGCTAGACCCCCATCTTCAATAAACATTTTATTGTAATTTTTTTTTTTTTAAATGTAACTTAACAATTACTACATTTTTGGAGCCTTACACGTCGAATCTTTCGCAGCTTGACGGCACCATAATTGCTCCAACAAACTCCAAAGCTTGGGGTTCAGGGATATTACAATGGCTTCAATTTACAAAACTGGTAGGGATCACAATTCAAGGAAAAGGCATCGTTGATGGAAGAGGCTCAGCTTGGTGGCAAGATTCCCCACTTGATGATCCTATAGATGATGAAGCAAAACTACTTGTTCCATCAAACAACACCATGGTGGAAGAAAATCCACCGACTCCGGTAATTACTGTTCTGTCCTCTCATATTGTCACCATCTAGTTTCCCCATTTTCTAAGATTCATTTTTTTTGTAAAATTTTGCAACAGATAACCACTTCACTGGGTGGAAAAATGCCAAGCATCAAGCCAACTGTAAGGACCACTTGAAAACCGCTAGAACCCCAAAATGTATTTCTCAACCATTCAATCCTTTTTAACACGACAATGGCACTTTTGCTACACAGGCACTAAGGTTTTACGGGAGTCTTAATGTGACAGTCACGGGCATACAAATCCAAAACAGTCAACAATGCCACCTCAAGTTTGACAACTGCGTAGGAGTTTCGGTTTTCAATATGAGTATCTCATCTCCTGGAGATAGCCCCAATACAGATGGAATCCATTTACAGAACTCCAAGGACGTGCTTATCCACAGTACAAACCTTGCTTGCGGTAATACATCGTTGGTAGATGGTTGGTCTATTCAGTTTTATTCCTAACAATTGCAGACCTCTGATCAAATCATGTTGATCCTGCCTCTTAGGACCCCAACTTGCATATATAGCCACGAAAGGAGGTTATGCATTTAAATCACCATATTACCTAGCAAAGAACTGATGTTATTACTATAATTGTAGACAGTAAAAATCATATCAATGATACATCTGGGACAGAGCCACAACATTACCCTGCTTCTAAACCTCTAGTAGTCACATCCCCCCTGTAACCAACCACTAAGGTTTTGACACATTGCAACCATTCCTATCTGATACAAAGCTTATTCACCACAAGCTTCATGGCACAAGTTAACATAACATTTGTCAGGACTTGAATGCTCGAAGAAAAGATCTACAATAGCGTAGGGCTTTGAACCCCAACAACCGCAATACTATGTATCCCAAATTTGCAACCCAAATAAAAATAGATCGTTAGATAAGCGAGTGCTATCAGCTTTTTTAAATGGAATCCACTGATTCAATAGTCCTCCTTGATTTGGGATGCAAATTTGGGATATATAACATTACTCTACATAAAAACCCTCATATTCCTTTGTTGTTCTAATGTATTCCTTCAATTTCTATTTTGTATTCTTCAAAGATAAAGAACCACTGCCCTTGCTCCACTTTCTCCTTATTTCTACAGAGCTTATGAGCTAGGTAGCCCTCAGCATAATGACATTCCATTCATTAAATCACAGACAATAAATATAATTAGACCATGCAAATAGACTATTGTAAATTACATTCTCAAATGTACATGCCTCATGCAGGAGACGACTGTGTTTCTATACAAACTGGATGCACAAATGTATACATCCGCAATGTGAATTGTGGACCAGGACATGGAATCAGCATTGGAGGGCTTGGAAAAGATAACACCAAAGCTTGTGTCTCAAACATCACTGTTCGAGACGTCATGTTGCAAAACACAATGAATGGAGTCAGGATAAAAACATGGCAGGTATGGATACCATTTACAATTTATTGACTAGAAACTCTAGGAGTCGAACAACATCAGTTAAGACTGGTAGAATTCATCTAACATAACCAGCTTTTGGGACTTCAGAATATATAAAAAACAAGTAAATCCTTCTTGCTGATTATTAGATCAATGAATAAGGATACATGATCAAAGTTTTAAGTAAACATGAAAGATTGAATTTGGAAGGAGTTTTGAGATGTTGTATTGGTTTCACGGCATTAGAAAATAGTATCCAGTGTACAATGACTGACCAATTTCAACATCCTGACAAGTGCATTATGTACTGGATTCAACAACATAGGAAAAACTTGAAATCATATGTAATTTAAGAACTTGTCCCATTTCAAACAGAACAGAATTTCTTGTCAAAAAAATTCAGAACCACCAAACTATTACTAGTGCATGACTTAAGCACTCTGCCCCATTCTCAAACACTACTTTTGCAGGGTGGCTCAGGATCAGTGCAAGGAGTACTATTCTCGAACATACAAGTTTCTGAAGTCCAATTTCCAATTGTAATTGATCAATTCTATTGCGACAAAAGCAAATGCAAGAACCAAACATCTGCCGTGGCTCTATTAGGAATCAACTATGAAAAGATAAGAGGAACGTACACAGTAAAACCTGTGCACTTTGCATGTAGTGACAGCATGCCATGTACAGAGGTAACCCTAACTACCATAGAACTAAAACCATTGCAGGAACAGTACCACCTGTATGATCCATTCTGTTGGCAGACTTTTGGAGAGCTGTACACCCCTACAGTCCCTCCCGTTGATTGTTTACAAGTTGGCAAGCCGTCAAGTAACTGGATTCAGGCTGTACATGATTCATGTTCAGCATAGCCTAGGTATTTTCTGGTGTATTTCAGATGTGTGGTCGGCGCGTTCCCTGACCCCTTTCACACCGTTACCCATTGAGGTAAGGATTGCATATCTTAGTAACAATTCTTCTCTACTAGGACTAGATAGTTTACCTTGTGTGGGAGTGTACATACAATCTTAGCATCTAAGAGTTTGCTAGTAAGATATAAAACAGCCCTCTATGGAAGCTGCTTCAATGTTCAATATATATACCACTCAATTGCTAGATGTCCAATAAATAAATCACCATTTCAAAACATCTAAATCTCACTGCCAAAAGAGAATATACAAATATGATGACACTGTTGTGTGACGGTTCCTCTATTGGCGACGGAAAATGACAAGAACAGGTTAAATATGTTTCACAAATAATAAATGCCAATTGCTTCATATTTCACAGGAATCAACAGAGTACAATTGATAATTTATTGTATACAATGTGACAAGTTGCTTATGAACGAAGGAATCAATAATGGCACAAAAAAGAATGATAACATAAACTGGAGTCTGGAGCATAATTATCAGAACTGCCTCGGACTCAGAATCGGGTCAATGGTTTATTGGTTCAAACGTTGGGTCAACTGTTCGGACCGGTTGCATAATAAAAAAATAAAATATATTATTAATAATGAATATACCAAAAAATTCAAATAGGTATAAAAATAACATTTTTTATGCTATGGTAGATCAAATAAGAACACAAAACAAAAGGATAAAAAAGATTGAAAGAAGGTTATAAAGCAATGAGAGAAGACTAACAGTACACTGCTAAAACGTATCCCACATTGGAAAACAATTGCAAAAAAGATGCACTATGCTTCTATATAAAATAAACCAAAGCCTGTCAGTTGGAGAAGTGTGGCCTTGGCTGAACAGCCTCGTGCCAGTTAAGCATTAGTTTAGATGTTTTATTCCAAAGCAAAAGGTGACACGCTTGGATTGGTTGAACTGTCCGATTTACACTGGTTTTGTAAAAATTTGTCCAGTTCAATTAGGTTTTTAGCGGTTGGATTACTTGAGCGATCCAATCCTACAACCGGCCTGGCTTAGGGTCTAGTTCACCGGTTTACTGATTGAACCAGTCGGTCCAATCCGTTTCTATCAAGAGAATATCAAGGCAGAGCTACAACAGGCAAGATGCAGGTTACACAAGTCCGTGCGCCGAGACAATCAAATTCAGGCTCCAAAACTTAATACTTCACCTGTTTATTGTTCCCCTTACTATTCTTCCAGGCGGTTCAAAGTAAATGAGACCCTCCATAATTGCCCTTGGACACAATTGGAGCCTCCTTTTTTTACCAGCTCTCAGCAATCACTCAGATCCCTAGTGCTCCCATCTCCATACATTGTGCGACAACTTAATAATGGACCAACCCTTGAGAGACCATTAGTAGAATAAACAGATTGAATGATGGAAATGATCCGCAGAGGCATGAAAAAAATATATGTTGAGAATCTAACACCCCAATCCTGGGAAACTAAGATGTAAAAGATCACTAATAATGTCTTCACTGAATCACAAAAAAAAATTATACAACTACATACTTCAGAAAGAATTCAAAGATTAGTGATTAATATTATTATCAATCATGTAGAAGGAGTCAGTAGTACATATTCGAGTAATAGCACAAGAAGTAGCACTAGACTCATGACTCTTACACCCATTGAACTAACATACTTACCAGATGTCATAGTAACATGAAAAAAAAAAAGCAAAAGAAAGACAAACACTACATCCTACTGAGTTTCTACAGGTTTTGAAATCCCTCAAATTAAGTTAGTTTGCAATTCAACCACCATGATCTTCCGTATCTGTCATGTCGATCTCATATTCATCATACAGTTGCATTTGCAGATCAAGGCCCTAAAGTGTCGCCTCTCTTGTGGTCTTCCAGGCCGGCCATTCATTATACATGCAAAAAACATTGTAGCCCTCAAAGATATTCAATAATCATAAAAAATTGCAGTCATAACAGACTCACCAATTAGAATAGAAGTTATATAGAATGCGTGATGTTTGCCAAGATGGGATCGGCTATTCAGAAATCAGAACAATAAGAGACTCAGAATGGTAGCCTCAAATTTGAAGGACCCAGAATATTAAATCCATCTCTGCATCCCTGCCCTAAAGCAAACACCGTCACAAATTCACTTAGACTACCTCAAAACAAGAAACATACAGTTCTGCCAATCCCTAATTTTATCTTCTTCTTTAGTCCATAGACTCCATATAAGTTACAGCCCAGATCAATAACTGCATGCATCCTGTAATGAGTGGTGTCTTCCATCACTACATTAACACCTTCTTTCGTAAAAGATCCCTGTGACAGTTGGCCATAGATCCTTATCTATGGAAAGATCTCCCGCAACTGTACATGTATGACAAAAGTTCACATGGAAAAGATGTCACCTTAGTTTGTAAAGTTGAATTGTTTTTAAGTTGCTAAAACAGTTTTCAAATGCTGAACTTGGTTTGGTATTTTGTACGATGTCTTACCCTTCTAATGATGAAACATGTAAATTGCATCACTGATCCATCTCCCAAAATGTCACTAAGATATTACCACAAACCCACAGACATGCCTCCCCCCTGCCAAGCACCCAGCAACTTCTGCACATATTTCCTTACCTATGGCATTATGAGTTCCATTATCTGCTTGCAGAGATTTTCCTAACCAGGCATTGGCACACATTACTTTTTGAACTCTTCATCAGTAGGCTTGTGATAAACCAAATCTCCCCTTTTACAGGATCAATTATTCAGATTTCATGACCGGAGCCATCTTCATTGCATCCAACTAGGTCCATCGTCAAATTAATTAAACTGGAAGGATCCCGTACCAGGGCCAGCCCTAGGCATAGGCCACTAAGGCTGCCACCTAGGGCCTCCAAATAAGTAGTAATGTTTGGGGGCTCCATTTTTTTTTTTAAGATTCAATTACAATAATTTTAGAGTCCTCAATTATAACTAGTCTTGCAATTTTAGGAACAATCTATCAACCAATAAAAAAATGATACGACATTAATGAATTTGAGTCTAACCTTAGTAGATTTGCACGATAAATGGATGAAATTATTGGGCCCTTCAAATCAGCAAGTCAACAAGACCCCAACGAAACGCAACACAAACTTGTAAAACTATACATAATTATAAGTAGGACGGACATATATTAAGCAAAATTTGACACGATATAATTGCATGATTATTCTTATATTACCTTTATTTTCAATCTTACTTATATTTATGAAAATACTGAAAACATGAGTTATCTCCTCATGCAAATACTTTTAATTTATTACAATCAAAGTCAATTTGATGATTAATTACTTATCAACCAATTTTCATAAATAATAATTTTTCTGAACTAAACTTCAAGACCTTTTTTTTTATCTGGATCATTCTTTTGCTAAATTATTTTTGTAAATAAACAAGAAACACACAAAGAATTACAAACAAACATATTGAGTTTAAGTAATTTATTATTCAAAATTCTTATTGACAATCGTTTTTTGAAAAATCATTTAGTTGTATTAATAAATTTCAATTCTATTTTTCTATATTTTCAATTGATAACAGATTTAATTATATTTTTTTCTCCAAATTCATCTTCAATTAATAGATTTTTTATAACTAAAGCTTGAATGCAAAACTAGTAATTTTACATTTCAAATACAAGAAAAATATTTTTTACATGAATAAATGTTAATATTTGAATATTTGAATATTTATTTTGTCGTATCTATATTATTATATTTCATAGCATTGGGGCGGCACTAAATATTTTTGCCTAACGCCCCCATATTGGTTGGGCCCCTCCTGTCCCATACACAGAGATGTATGATCAAAGAAGTCAAATCGTCTAATTAGCACAATTGTCTTGTCCAACAAATCTTCGAAGCTACTCTGCCCCATGAAGGGATTAAACAAAAATACAGAAAGTCAAGGCTTATAACACTTTTTCTTTTCCTTTTTTTTGGAAAGAGGCTTATAGTTAGAGCTCAATCATCTTAATATTTGTTATAGATGTTTTAAATTGGAGAATCTTTTGCATGCCAAGCACAACATGAGGCCCATCATAGTCGGACCTTGGTTGCATACAGTTCTATTTGCAACATTGTTTTGACATTTCCTATCCTCAAAAAGGTAAATTGAACGTAAGGAAAGACATACAATTAAATGAGAAAATTTATTCTGTCATACTGGTTTGTTGCACTGCTTATATCATACTGGAGTAAGAAACAAGTTAAAAATCCAAAAAAAGAAAAAAGGAGGTAGGAATTACCATAACACATGAATGCATTATGATCAAGTGTGGGCTAGTCATTCTCTAGTACTATGAGAAACGGTTGTTGATCATTCTGGTTTCTTGTACAACTTATATCATACAAGCTTTAGGATTGAGTTAAGGATAAGAAAAAGGTAAAAATCACCATAAAGCATTAATGCACTATGATCAATTGTAGACTAGAGCCATTCTCTAGTTCTATGAGAAACAGTTGATTACTTGCAAAATATTCTTACATATAAACTAATACCACATTGCAGCATTGATGCATATTCGTTCAAAAAACATTCTGAATTTAATCAGCAGAAAAAGGGTACTCCAACGCATTTACACTTGAGCATTTAATGGTTTTAGATCCATATCTTCAAATCTACACAACACCTTCAACCTCAGCCTCTTTCAAACAACCCGAACACACTTTCATGTGAATTGATGCAAAAGTTTGTCAATTGATTAGATTACAATCAAATTCACCACGACTACGATGAAAAGAAAGTTAAATCATTATTCAATCGAACACCTAGTGTGCGTATGTACTATTGCAAGTGTGTAAGCAAAACAAAACAATTAAGAGACGTCTACAAACACACGCAATTTGTTGACGAGGAAATCCAACTCTGGAAAAACAGAGATTATGGGGGAAACGGAAGAAACTACATAGACTACTCAGCATACACTATCATGCTTATAATGCATCAAAACTCAATTAAACTTCAACAGGTATCATAAAACACATTAAGTAGGTACAATTCATAGCCAAAATGAATAAGAACGAGGAATGATAGCAAGATTCAGCAGAAAAACCTTGTGAGTAACAGTGAAGATAGCAGAAATTGAAATGATGAGTGGTTCTTGGACTCTTTCCGAGTTGTTTTTTCCTCTGGTTCGCTATTATTCCACGCTGTTCGGACCGGAAAACTCTCATGTCTAAGGTTCGGCAATGCCGCACGTCCAGTGGGGCTGGGCCTCGAGCCCAGCGGGCCGACGGTTACTGGTGGCCGTCGTTCTATGTGGCATCCACGAGTTGGGTATGGGCTGTGTTGTTCTGGCCCTAAGACCAATTAAGATCATCTTTAAACTTTCATTGAAATTATTGTCAGGAAATTTGGAAGTTGAACCTCCTATATGGACTTATTTAAAAATAAATTTATCAAGAAAATATATTTAGTTTTAAGTTCATTTTTTTATCAATTTTACTATTGTAATAATTTCTTGTAGGAATGTTATGAACGACACTTATATACACAATAACCAACCATATATATCTCTTTCATAATCGCCTTCAAATCCAGCTACAATCTCTCAAACCACAATATTTTCTTATCCGAAAAATAAGAAATCAACATTTACCAAAAACCGTTCATATTCAAATTTCAAATCCATCACATTCCATAAAATACAATTTCAATTTATTATACCAGTTTACTTTAGACTCCATTAACAAAATATTAATATTGAATATTAATAATATTTTTAAAAATAACAATAGTAACATAACTCAACAAAGACAGTAACATGGTCACTAAAAAAATAGTAACATGCTCACAAAATATAATAACTTGGTAAAAATGTAATAACAATTAGAGATTTAATTCTATCAAAGTGGACATTAACCTTGTAACTAAAATTCAAAAGAACTCATACATTAGTACTAAATTAAAATATTATAGATTTTAATTTTGTTGATTTTTTTGTTGCGCAAGACAATCGAATATTCTTTGGTTGTATTACTGTGAAAAAAGTTCATATTACTGTACTTGAATAGCAAGTTCATATCTCTTAATGATCTAACATATTTAACTTTTCATATCTTGACAAAACTAACACTGTTAAGAGTAATTTTGAGATTTAAAAAATAAGTGGATTTAAGCACATACATATAAATTTAAACATGGACTAATCCCCAAATGAGTTTATTTCTAGGACTTAAATCATTATAAATTCATCTATGGAACTCACCCTCAATTTTCACATTATTGTTTAGGGGATTTTGGAAGTCACTTCACCCTTGTTGACTTTTTCGAACATGAAGGATAGGCGCGTTCTTTTTAGGATTTAAAGGATAATTAAAAACATAAAAACTAATTTATCCTTAATGAAATAAATAATTATATTACAAATAGACAGTAATAGTAATAACGATACAATAACAGTAACAGTAACAATGACACAAAAACAATCACTTTCACAGTACACACGATCGTAGTAATAATAACATCAATGTCCATGTAGGTGGCGTGTACAAAGCAGTGGTTGGGAATGAAAGTGTTATAGAATGTGGTTGGGCTAGAACATAGAGTGGTGGTGAATTAAACAACAACACAATCACGATTACAGTAATAATTACAATCATTGTCAAAATTTTACGAAAATAGACAATAATAGCAACATAATAACAATAACAACGACATAGTAACAATAATAGTCACTGTCACAGTAATAACAATACCCATGCTAATGGGGTGTAAGGGGTGATGGTTGAGTATGAAGGTGCTATGGAACGTGACAAAGGTTACAACATAGAATGGGGGTGGACTAAACAACAACACGATTACAGTAACAATTATAATCACTGTCAAAATTTTACGAAAACTAGATAGTAACATGGACTAGACAACCACACGATTACAGTAACAACTACAGTGACAATAACATAACCACAATGAGAGTGACAGTAACAATAATATTCCATTGTTACTGTTCATTCTCATCATCCAAATTCTACATGACAATGACCGAAGACTTTGTAATTGTCTCATAATCACAATAACAAACATAATCATTAATAGAACGGTTCATAAGTTTTTTAAAAAAATCACATGCTTTTTCTATCCATCTCAAAACAAATCCAAGGTCAGTAAATCAAAAGAACCAAGTAAAAGAGGAGATCTAGAAAATCTTTGCACAAAAAATAATAAAAAACTTAATTCATGTGTTTTATCGAACATCATTTAGGCATAACCTATAAACTAAAGGTCCAACTCTCTTTCTTTCTTTGAATTACAACGTCGAAGATGCCTTGAATGTTCGTTTCTGTCTATTGTTGGTCTCCCAATGACATCGATTGTTTTGAAGAAACAAGGCCGACATGAGAGTTCATAGGGTTCTGAAACATGACTTTATCTATAGGAGGAGTTATCACTGATAAAAAAAATTAAGTGAAGCTACTTGGTCCTATAATCTGTTGTCAACCTGCAGTCCGAGGCGGATTTACAGTGTGGGCAGTTGCCTCCACTGAAATTTTAAAAATATTTGGTGAGTAAGATGAAATTTTAGAATCTATTAAAATTTATCCCCCACTGGAATTTTAAAAATATTTGGAGAGTAAGATGAAATGTTTGAAATTTTTGAATCTGTTAAAAGTTGTCTCCATTGAAAATATTTTAAACTCGAGCATATTTTTTTGTTGTGCTATTTTTGTATGTTAAATTAATATAGAGAATTGCAAGTTTTAAAATTTAATGGGATTGTTATATTTAGAATTTACATGCTATGGACTATTTTTTAGAGTAAACCATTTGGTTGGCTGGACTTGAGGAATCTGATTGTGAGAAATTAGGTTGTTGTATGTCTAAGTTTGATTTACTAGACTTATATTTATGTTACAAATTGTTTGACATCCTAAACTATTTTGATTGTTTGAGATTGAATAATGAATTATTTTCAATAAATACTTCTCAACAAGAAATATAGTAAAAAGTCGAGAGATCAATGGAAGAATTATTACTTGGCTACACATGTTGAAAAAGAATTTTCAAATACCATTTGTGAAAACTTGTTGAAACAATCATGAAGATTTTCAAGAATTTGGATTTTTCCATGTATTGAATCAATTCATTATTGAGCACTATTTTTTTTTATACAAAAGTATTTGTTTGGTACAACTTTATAGTGAACTTTTTTTGTCGATTCTTTTTGTATATTGTTTGTATATATTATTTTGATGAAATTATCTATATAATAAAATAACTCATACTTTAAATTTTATCCCAGTCATATTTCTCCTCTCAAAACCATCACCAATCACTTACCTCACCCATCATCTCTCTGTCAGACTCAAATGTAAAGTCGCATAACTCAATTCTATCACGTGTTTAATCAAAATATCACATCACTCATTTCTTTCATATGTTTAATCATTTAATATTTGATTAATTTGTAGTTTACATAATTTTTATTTCAAATATTATTCATATATAATAGTATACACATGTTGAAAAAATTTAATATAATGAGATCAATTTTTTGGGCGTTCGAATATTCTATTTTATCGTGCTTTCAGACACGAATTATGACTAATATTTTTATAAAATAGTTTTAACACTCCGATATATCGCAAGTTGCCCCATTAGAGTTGGAGTCCGGCTCCGTCGATGCCAGCGGTATCTACATAGACAGATAAACTAGAAGTCATTAAATAATGTTTTCATGAAGAGCCCACCCACCCACAAGTCATAGTACAAGAACATGCCATAGCTTCGATTCAGATCTACAAATTCAACTTCAATTGGAATTGGGAGAGATAGAGAGAGGCGTAATACATTGGAGAGGCCATAATAGAAAATAAAAATAAAAAAGAAAATATATTAATGGACCTACTCACAACAAAGTATAAAAAAATGTATTCTTAATAACCTAAAAAGATTGCGTCTGTCGTTAAAGTCAAAACAGTTTCTCATATTATATTTGGTTCCAATTTTTACTGTTATTTAAATATGAATCAAGGGAGCAAATTTGATGCATTGAATCGATAATATTGAATGATTTGAGACGTTAATAGTTTAAAATAGATTGGGATTGTGTCATCTGTCATAAGGGCAGAGCCAAACTCTTTTGGTTGTGGGGGCAACTTAAATTATTCGTTAATTTTGTAT
>CM042193.1:14846227-14873968 GCA_023539305.1 Ilex asprella | reverse complement strand
TTTCCTTGTTTTCATCATGTAAGTCACCACATGTACTCTTTGGAACTTTTGGAATATACTATACATATGAAACAGCAAAATGTATATGAGTCCAAACAAAGGTGAGGCCCCAAACCTTAAAGCAGATGACTTAGTAGATGAGTCTAATTATTGCAGCCAAAGAGTCCGGGAAAATAAGATGTATGTAAACTTCTATCACATATAGAAAAATTATTTTCGTGACTCATATAGAAGTAAAATTTAACTTTGGTACCAAAGAAAGTACGATACTAAAATCTACTACCTTTGTGTTTCAAAATACAATCCTTTAGGATCACATTAGAATTAAGAAAAAGTAGGAATGATCATAATAGTTTAAAATTTATATGAAATAAACAACTTTTAGGGTTAATTTTTTTCATTTTTTTGGATGTCAATTATAGTCTTTTGAGATTTTTAGAATCAATTCTAAATTTTAAAGATCGATCTCAAACACTAAAAAATTGTAAATAATCCTAAAGAAATTATATAAAAACCTCTAAAAAAAACTTTTACATAATGGTATAGGATATCAATTTTTTTTTTTGTGGATAAAATAGAATTATCTCCTATAGCACAAAGCAACAAACCCAAAAAATGTAACAATGCTATCAGACGACTAAATATTCAATGTAATGGTCACACCAAATCAATATAGGGTTGGTTTAGAGGGTAAACCACTTAAACCTCCACCTCAAACCCCCCAAAAAGAGGGGCTCCAATTTTATTTGTAATCTTTATCAAGTAGTTTTATTTGGCTCAATAAAATTTAGGATTAATAAGTCCCATACATAGCAAAGTTCATATTAAAAAAAGGAGGGTCCGACTTCTCTCTCTTCATTAATGACAACACTTCTCTATTTTTATTAATAACACTAAATAAATTCACATAATAAAAAATAACACACATCTACGCGATCAAAAAAACCCTATCTCTCTCTCTTTTTGTGTGTAGAATGTCACAATTTGAAATCTACACAACTATAAAAAGAAAAAGAAAAAGAAAAATTGCATTATCTACCTTACTAAGGAAAAACCCTAGTACTAGTATACCATCTCTCTGTCCCTTCATTAACAAATATATATACATATAGATCATCTTATCCCTACGTTGGATGGAAAAGACATTAAGCTTTTTTTTATTTAATATTTTTAATATTATAATTTAATCAAATTTTATTGTTCTTCTTATTGGAGATTGTCAGATTTAATATATGATTTGAAATACAAACAAAAAATCAAAATTTATATTTAATTTTTATTTATCAACTACTATTATTTTATTTTATTTTTAACAATATTCTAAAGAAATTGCAATGGGTTAGTCATATTATCAACTAAAAAACATGTATTAACAAAATTTGAATGCAGGAACTTAATTATTAATGTTACATCACAAAAAAGTTAGAACAATAATTTTTAATGAAATTTTAATCATATATCTTATATATTTATTATTAATTTTAAAGGGGCCTATTTATTATTTCTACTTAGGGCCTCAATTTTCATTAGGTTGGCCCTAGGTAAAAAATGTCACGTAATGTCACCGTTCAATGAAAAAACTGAGAAAATAGATAAAATGAACCTCATTTTTTTACATGGAGTAGTTATTACCCTACATGGATGGCTGATTATTAAATTTAGTGGAGTTCATCTGTCTGTGTATTTATTTATTGCATAATATTATTGACATAGTATAATCGTAACATTAAATATTTTCTCGTTATTGGCACCAATAAAGAATTCAGCTCTAGTAACAAAATTGGGTAACAATTTTATTTTCTCGTTATACAAAGAAACTAATGGAGGTTTTTATTTTTATTTTTTCCCCAAAATTTAACAATTTTTTTTTATAGATTTTTTAGTCCAATAGCGAGGGAAGATCAGTTTGTCGGGCGGCTTGGGCCAATGGGCAAAACACACGGTGACTCTACCTGTGGAGTAAATATTGGCAGTAACGGTAATACCATAATACCATTCAATAACAAACTAATAAGTTGGTAAGGTATGTCTTTCTTTTTTTTACCTAGTGTGATTATCTAAATCTATAATATAAAATAAGACAAATTTCAATAAATTTATCCAACGTTCTTAATTATACTCATCCATAGACTTACCCCTAATGTGCGAGTGAATTTCTGCACAATATAAGTGAGAACAAATCTCTCCCGTGGCGAACGCAAAATAGTCGAGGAAGGTGGTGGAGAATGGGAGGAATGCAGCCTGAGTACCTTATTGACAGCGTCAAATCACCTCTGGTGGTGTGCTTGTGAATCCCGTGGTAGTTGTCACTGCCTTGAATAGATTGACAAGGTCAAAGGCGCCTCAAGGAGTGGTGATGAATTGTCCCCAGCATCGTTCAATCGATCAATTCCAGCAAATCGCGGGTGGTGCCTGGATCATATAAAAGAAGTTAGAAGGGAGCCGGAGTGTTCTCCGGCGTATCCCCTCCGACAATCAAGTCAGTTCTTATCCGTATTTTGATCAAGCCCATTTGCGTACCTTTGCATTTGTATTTTTGGAGACTATTTATACTTTTCAAGACTCATCATTGTTGATAGCCTATGTAGTAGGTAGCCGTCAGAGATGGGGCAGTGTGTCCCTTACCTTTTGTGGGGAATGTCCCAACATTAATTGCTCAAATCGTTGAGCAATTAATGCCCTTCCCTCGATGTGGAGGCATTATATGTTCGATTTTCAGAGCATTAAATACTCTATGCTCTCGGTTTATCCAGGTCTTCATTCATGTCCCATCATTGGGACTTCATTAAATGCTTCCTGACAATAGTCATATGGGAGCATGGGCGTACCTTCTGTTTTAGCCCCTAACATGTACCTGTTGCCACGTGTCGATCCCCCTTGATGGAGTGTTTTCGATTTTTCCAGTCTGACCTCATTGGCAAGACAAGTCAATGATCAAGTAGGCAGACTTTGAGGTTTACAGCCGCAATCGTCAGTCTTAAGTAGGCAAATTTTGAGACCGAGGCTTACTGCCGCAAGGGGAGCCCTCGACATTGAGGACACGTACCTCGGGATTTGTCCTCGTACCGAGTTACATGGACTTCCCCCGAGGAGAATATGGCATTGGAGCCGAGGGCAGGTGGTATCACAAGAGAGGTGAATCCTTGGTGCCAAGGGTGAATGGTTCTTTTAACAGCCCTTTGCGACACCTAGGTTTATCTGAGATGACTGTGATCCTCGGGGCCGATGGCACATGTCGAGATCTTGTCCTTTCTCAAAAATATTTCATCAACTGTCTCCAGCCCTTTGATCTTCTTCCGGCGAGGACACGCGTCACCAGAAGGCGAAAAGGCTTAACTGCCCAATTGTCTTGTTGTTGCTTCCAGTTGTTTTCCATCTCTTTAGAAGTCGTGCGCATTAAATGCGCCCGTCATCCTCTCTCGTGTGCAATGATGATGGGGAACCCTATATAAACAAAACCCCATCTCTCTATCACTTTCTAGCCTTCGACTTTCCTCAGAAATTTCGCCCGAGAGAACATCTGAATAACCTGTTTCCTATCTGAAGAACCATCGTCTTTTCAGCCATTTTCAACGAAGAAAAACACCCTCATTGCCTTCTCCGTCGTCCGTCGAAGAAAGCGACCTTCGTTTAGTGTTTCAGATTCGTCTTCTAGTCCTTTTCCCCGATGAGTTTTTTGCTCTGCTTTTAGTCTTCTTTTTCACTTTCCCTGTGACTGGTCTACTTTTAGGCCAACATTGCCTTGACTTTTATGAATCAGAGGCCAAGAGTCTCTTAGACTCCCATTTCCTCGTCGCTTGACGTTCTGTAGAGTCCTTTAGGTTTCCCATCTGATTTAAAGCTCCTCTTACCTTTGTAAGGAATGTCAAGGAGTCATCGTCCTGCCGCCGAGGTTGATGAGGTCGGACCCTCCAGGCCGAGGAAGTTCTCGGTTCAGGTAGACCAACAGATAGCCAATTTTAGGGCCCGCTATCGCATTTCTCGCAGCGTCGGCAAAGAGGATTTTAAGAAAATAATCCATGATCATCATATCGGCGTCGAGGATGCTATGCCTTCATATACCAAAGCCATCGTAGAGGGTGGGATCAGATTCCCCCTCCACCCCCTACTTCTTCGATTCCTCTCCAGGTTCAACCTCTTCCCCGGGCAATGTTGCATTAACATTTTTTGAATAATTATGGAGATTGTGGAACTCAATAAGCGCCTCAGGTTCAACCTTGATCCTCAAGGATCTCCTTTTTTGTTACACTCTACTGAGGGTGATGCCCCAACAAATGTTTTACCTCAAAGTTCAGGATTCATCCATGTAATTTGTCACCCACCTTCCCAATTCTGACAAGAGATATAAGGATGACCTGCTGATCTACATCAGAGAATAGGAGAGGGAAGTCAAACAACGAGTACGTCGACTTCTCTCCCTCTCTTGGTTTGTCTTTAGCTTTCTATTATACAAGTCTTGACATCCTCCTTTTGTGCAGATCTCTCCAATCGTGAAACAACTCCTCCCCCTCGGCATCTAGTGAACTTTGATGATGTCGTCACCGTCTGGAGATATGTCAGGGACAGTCATGGATAAACAGGTCATATTCTGTTGAGCTACACCCCAGGAAATAAGAAATTTTCTCAACTCCCTCAACCCTACGATCCTTCAAACTGGTTCGAGTTCTTTGAGGAAACAGTGGAGCAGGAGTTGGAGCAAAACTTAGAGGAGGACCCCGATAGGGCCACTGAGGCTGAGGTAGAAGGGGTTTCTGAAGAAGTTGAAGTAGTGGCATCCGGAGTCAGAGAGCCTTCTACCACTATCCAGGCGAAGGCCGATTCCTCGAGGAGAGAGTTGTGGCTTTACTTCACTATCCACCGAAGCTGTGACCAAGATGACGCCCTCGAAGTTTCCCTCACTGACACTATGGCACGCCAACCTCAGATAGATCTGAATTTTCTAAGGCAAAGGGAAGCCCTGGCCGCTAGGCGTGGCAGGGGATCCCTCAACAACACACAACCACCCCCTCCCGTACCAAGGCCCACTAGTCGGGGGCAAGT
Source organism: Ilex asprella (assembly GCA_023539305.1). Classification (NCBI taxonomy): domain Eukaryota; kingdom Viridiplantae; phylum Streptophyta; class Magnoliopsida; order Aquifoliales; family Aquifoliaceae; genus Ilex; species Ilex asprella. The sequence goes on along the minus strand of CM042193.1, from coordinate 14,868,928 downwards.
GCGCGATAGGGAGCCAGAGATTGAGGAGAGGAGACTCAAACAAAGGCACGATGACCTGGGTCGAGGCAGGGCCTCCTCTTCTCAACAATAAGGTGGTAGGGGCTGAGGTAGGGGCCCCCCACTTCAGCAACAAGGCCAACAACAGCAACAACAGGATCAGCCGACTCCACCTCCACTGGCAGAGGTTGCCGAGGAGTGGCGCCCCAAGGCAGTTGACCAAATGTGAAGGGTCATCCGGGTCAATGACTCCATCCTCCAAGACCCCCATGTGGCCCATGCAGTAAATGAAACGCTCCACTTTGGGGCTGACATGGAGGCTTATCTAGAGCGAATAACTAATTCATTGTTTTGCACTATCATCTAGAACTCTTTGGTGGTAAGCCCAATTGTCTTTTTCTTTATTTTTTTTCCTTTTTTTCCTTTTATCGTCTTTAATCACCCTCAAATACTTTTCCTCGCAGGCCATTCAACAAATTTCTATGATCGTTGCGCGTTACCATGGCTCAAGGCAGAACTCTCAGCAGGCTGAGGAATGGAGGATCAAGGCCGAGGAAGCCCTTGCTGCTTTCAATAAGGAGGTAGCCACCAGGGATATCACGCTGGTGGCTCAAGCGGCCCAGATTGAGCAATTGATCAAGGACGGTGAATTGGCGAAGGTAAGCGCTAAAAATATAAGTGTTTCCCTAGCCGACACCAAGGAAAAAATAATCAAGCAGACACAGTGGTTATCTTTATCCGAGGCTAGGGTAGTAGGGTCGGAGAAGAGTTGCTTGGCTCTTACCCAAGAACTTGACAGGGTCAAGGTCAAGGTGGAAACCAACAACAAGTATGAGGAGGAGATCAAAAATGAATGTGCTGATGATGTCCTTGTTATGCTCAATGAGAACATGAGGGAGTTCTTTAAGAAGGGCTGGGATGAAGCACTCCAAGTAACAGGTGTTTCCTCTAACTCACCCCTATTTCAAATGCATAAGTACATGCTGTCAGAGGAGATGCTCCAGGCTGCTGTCAAGGTCGCTGCTGAGGAAATAGTCAATACCCAAGTGCAGGGCCCGGGGGACCCTTCTGAAGTTGCTACTGAGCCGCATGAGGCCGACCCTCCGCTTCTAGTCCTCGAGCTGATGAGTCAGCCTACTCCACCCGCTCTCGTCGTTGTTGCCATTGCCGACTCACCCAGCATTGAGGACCTTTATAGGGATCTTGTTGATGATATTATGGGTGAGGTGATGGAAATGCTAGGGGTAGATAAACTCTTGTTGATGATCTTGCTGATTTTTTTTTTTGCATGTAGCCTCTGGGACGCAAAGCCCCACTTTTTGGTAATGAAAGACGAATTTGCACTTCAGATACGCTCTTACTTCCCTATTACGTATGCTCTTACTTGTCGTATATAACTTCTAATATATCTTCTAACTTCTAACCGGTCGGGGTTAAGAAGCAATTTTTCACCTATATATCAGTCGGCTCTAATACGCCTTTTTACTCCTGTTAGCTTTATCTTTTTCATAGGTCCATCTGAGGAGGCGAGGTTTTGACTTGCTTTGAATAACATTTAAGATTCACACAGGCATTTCTGTGGTTGACCTCGGGGTTTGTAGAGATCCCCATGTGTCTTCTAGGAATCCTTAATGAATTGCCTCCCTTTACAAGATGCTATATGGCCAAGAACCCTTGTGCCAAGCGACTAGCCCCTAGGCCATTTGGAAGTTTTTGAGATTGCTTTCAGGGCCATGCCTTTCCTAGGAGACTTGTTCCTTTCCTTATTCGGGAGCAGGGGTCCTTGACTCTGCTTCTAGGGTCATGCCCTTTACTAGGAGGCTTGCTCCTTTCCTTATTCGGGAGCAAGAGTCCTTGACTCTGCTCCCAAGGCCATGCCCTTTACAAGGAGGCTTGCTACTTTCCATATTTGAGAGTAGGAGCCCTTGACTCTGCTTCCAAGGCCATATCCATTCTTTTTTTTTTTTTTGTAACTCAATAGTACCAAAGCGAGTGTTTGTTCATAAGTAGTATTTCTTTAAATTCATTACATTCCAAGGTCAGATTACAAGTATTCCCCCCATGTCTTCTGGTCTATATGACCCAGAACTTCCCACTGATATGACATTGTACGGACCTTCCCAGTTAGGTCTCATCTTCCCATCTGTAGAGCCTCGAGTATTCGCCACCACCCGTCTCAGTACTAGATTGTTAACTTGGAATTCTCGAGACTTGACCCTTCTATTATAAAGCCTAGACACCCCTTCTTGGTACTTGACTAATTTTAAGGCAATCACCTCCCTTATTTCCTCCGCGAGGTCCAGATCTAGGCTGAGCCGACGATCATTATCTCCAGTGTCGAAGGCTTACGTCCTTATGGTAGAGAGACCTACTTCCAATGGGATGATTGCCTCCACCCCATATGCGAGGGTGTAAGGGGTGTCCCCTATGGAAGTTCGTGGAGTAGTTTTTGTATGCCCAGAAGATGTTCAGGAGCTCGTCCACCCACTTCCCCTTGGTTTTCTCCAACCTTTCTTAATTCCGTTGATGATAGTTTTGTTGGAGGACTCTGTCTGTCCGTTGGCTCGCGAATAAGCAGGGGTGGAATAGTAGTTGTAGATCCCTAGGTGTTCGCCAAAAGAATTGAAATGTCTGCTGTTAAATTAGGTTTTGTTATTTGACACGAGTGCCCAGGGAACCCCGAATCAAGTAATTATGTTCCTCCATACAAACTTCTTTGTGTCTATGTCTCTGATGTGGGCCAGTGGCTCCACCTCAACCCACTTTGTAAAATAATCCGTTGCAACAATTAAGAACCTCTTATTTTCGGGTGCTTTCAGAAACGGTCCAACCAGGTCGAGCCCCTACTGGGCGAATTGCCAAGGGCTGATTAGCGGGTGTAGGTCACTGGCAAGTTGCCTGATCGTTGGGGCGAACCTTTGGCATTGGTCACATCTTCGGACATAGGCTTATGCATCCTTCTACATTCGTGGCCACCAGTACCATTAGGACATAATGCGGTGGGCCATTGATCGTCTGCCTGAGTGCCCCCCACATATCCCTTCATGTACTTCATAGAGGATGGGTTCTACCTTATCTTCCTGCACGCATAACAGGTAAGATCCGAAAAACGACCTCCGGTACAACTTTTGATTCGGGGAGACCCAAAATCTTGGGAATTTCAATATTATCTTCTTGCCGGTAGTCAGGGAGTTCCCCAAAGAGAAGGAACTTAAGGAGTGGATTGGTCTAACTGGGAGACTCCTTGATTTCTTGGATGACGACTACCCCAGGAACCTGCTCTATGCTAGAGTTGGGAAGGTACTCTACGATAATCCTCCGAGTAGTGGTGGCGTCCAACGTCCAAGCCAGACAAGCCAAGGCGTCAACATCAACGTTCTTGTCCCGAGCTATTTGCTTAAGTTCAACCTTCCTAAACTTGTGAAGTAAAATCACGGCTTCATGGTGATAAGCCTTCATTTTGGGATCTCTTGCCTCGAACTCCCCGTTGATTTGGTTGACCACTAGCATGCAATCACAAAGGATGGTTAATGTTGCAGCTCCAGCTGCCTCAACCAATTTAAGCATGGGAATGAGGTCTCATATTCTGCCTCATTGTTGGAGGTCTTGAAGCCTAGTCGGACGGCTTGTTCTGTCACTACTCCCTCCGGGATACTAGCAACACTTCAATTCCCGAGCCCTTACAGTTGGAAGATCCATCCACACAGAGGTTCCAGGATAGCTCCTAGTCGTTCGCCGAGGGTCCTTCTCTGGAAGGGGAGGTATCTTCCGGAATGAGAGGCTTCCCGGATAATTCTGCTATAAAGTCTGCAAAGACTTGGCCTTTTACGGTCGCGCGGGGTTTGAAGTGGATGTCATGTTCTCCTATCTCTACTGCTCATTTGGAGATTCTCCCCGAGAGATTAGCCTTTCTAAGAATAACCTTCAGGGTTTGGTTTGTCAGAACGATTATCGGATGTGCTTGAAAGTAATGTCTTAGCTTTCTTGCCGTTATGACTAGTGTTAGTGTCAATTTTTCCAAGGGTAGGTACCTTGTCTCTGCATCCAGCAGGACCTTGCTCACGTAATACACTGGTCTTTGTTTGTGATCATGCTCACGAATTAGTACCCCGCTGATGGCATACTTTGATATGGCCAGGTAGAGGAACAACATTTCATCTTCGGTCGGGACGGACAATGTCGAAAGGAGCCGGAGGTATTCTTTGATGCCCCCTAGGGCGTCCTCACATTCTTGGCTCCAAGTATCCTTCCCAGCCTTCTTAATAGCCCCAAAAAAGGGTTTGCACCTGTCCAATAATCGGGAGATAAAACGACTTAGAGCAGCCAACATTCCTATGAGTCTTTGGACCTGCCGGACTGTCCTGGGACTCCGCAAATCCAGGACAACCTGTATTTGCTCTGGGTTGGCCTCAACTCTGCGTCGGCTAACCAAGTAGCCGAGGAACTTCCTGGAACCAACCCCGAAGACGCATTTTACTGCATTCAACTTCAGGTCATACTCTCAGAGAGTCGAGAAGGTATCCTCCAGGACTGTCAAGTGATCCTCATTCCTCCTACTTTTGACCAACATGTTGTCAATGTAGATCTCCATTGTGTTCCATATTTTTCGTTTGAACACCTAGTTCATAATTCGTTGATAAGTGGCTCCGACATTCTTCAGTTTGAATGGTATGACTTTGTAGCAATAAACCCCTCTCGGAGTGATGAATGCAGTCTTTTCCTAAACAGACGAATGAAGGGAATTTGATGGTAGCCTGTCCTGGCATCCAAGAAGGCCATGCCCTGAGGCGTCCACTAACTAATCCATTTTAGGAAGGGGATAGTCGTCCTTGGTGCACGCCTTGTTTAGATTGGTAAAATCCATGCAAACGCGCAATTTTCCTTATTTTTTCTTTGCACAAACTATTTTTGACAACCACTTTAGGAACTAAACTTCCCAGATGATATTGGCCTTTAGGAGCTTATCGACCTCCTCATTTACCACCTGGGCATGGTGTGGCACCATGCGTCGGGGTTTCTGCTTCACTGGCTTGTGAGCAGGATCAACATGAAGCCTATGTTATTACTCTGAGGTCCACCCCCTTTATTTTTATTGCGCTCCAAGCGAACACATCTGCATTCCGTCTCAAGAAATTAGTCACCTCTTCTTGCTCAGTTGGAGACATGGTGGAACCAATCAGGAAGTATCTTTCCTCGTTTTCGTGCACCAAGAACACCTTCTAGAGATCTTCCATCGAATGATCTGTCGGATCCGTCTGAGGGTCATCCACTCCTAGATGCTCGATCTGTGATTTTTATTTATTTAAGATCTCTTTAGGGGCTCGCTCCCTCTCTTGGGAGAAAACCCCCGCCCTTACGGCTGAATAGAAGTAATTCTTTACAGACACTTGATTCCCTCAGATTTCCTTTACCCCCTCCAGGGTGGAAAATTTTAACTTCTGGTAGTAGGTGGAATGCACTGCCCCTAATGCATACAACCTGGCCCGTCCCATGATGACATTATAAGGTGAATCAGAGTCGATCACTACAAACTCCGTGTTGACAGTGACAGGCCTAGTGGCGACTGACAACGTGATTTTGTCCATGGGTAGGGCGAATGAACTGTTGAACCCGACAAGGGGCATCCTGACTTTGGTGAGGTCCTTAGCTCCAAGGCCCATGCTTTTCAGGGTCTTAGAGTAAATCACTTCAGAAGAACTCCCGAAGTCCACCAGCACTCTCTTGACATCGAAGTTGCCAATTTTCAAAGTTAAGATCAAGGCATCATTATGGGGGGTGACCACGTCTGTAAGATCCTCGCCGGTTCGGGCCTTTTGGCTGGGCTAGCCCCGATCTTCTTCATCCACCCTCCTGGTGAATGCTACCTCTTGAGGTCGGATTCTAAAGTCTTGGACGTCGGACGCTCCTGCAGGCATACATGGATAACGTCAATCACGCTGTTCATACCACTATCGAATTATCGGTGGCGTGACCCTCCTCGAATGCGACCTCATCGTATTCCTTTAGATATCTATCCTAAACTAATTTTTCTAGGAAGGATTTGTACGTCCTACAATCCTCGATGCAGTGATCGAAATCTTGATGATAGGAACACTTGACTTTTTTATTCTGGGTGGACGAATCACCCAGCATTTTGGGAGCCCACTTGAAGAAGGGTTCCCTCTTGATCTTATGAATCAACTTGTAGATGGGCTATTTGAACATAGTGTGGACTCCTTTAAAGCAATTCCCAGATGGAGATAGTAACCCCTTTTAGGGAGAGGCGTCCTCTTTCAGCTTGGCTTTTTCGAGATGAGAGACATGTCTTGGACACCCATCATCTCATCCTCGATTCGGGAGTACTTATTTATTCGGGTCATTAGCTCGCCCATGTCTGTTGGAGTCTTCTTGGTGAGAGATCGGTAAAGATCAGTGTCTCGGGAGAGGCCAAGTCTGACGGAGGCGGCAGCCATGACTTTGGAACATCCCTCAACCTTATTTACTTCCTCCCAGTACCGGGTGGCATACTGGCGGAGGGATTCCCCCTCTTTCCCTCTCAGGGTTAACAGGGAATCTATATCCTTGGTTCGTCTATTGCTTGTGACAAACTAGGTGATAAAGTGTCTCATAAGTTCTTTCCAGGACCCAATGCTGCCGGGAGGAAGGGTCTCAAACCATTTCATGGCCAAATCTCCCAAGCTCATTGGAAACACCCGGCATAGCAACCGATGGTCCGAGTGGTATATAGACATATCTGCTTGTATTGTTTGAGATGGGCTTCGGGATCAGATCGCCTATCATAAGTCTTGAACCTTAGCACCAAAATTTTTTTAGGAATCTCCATCTCTGAGATATTTGTCGTAAAAAGGGAGTGGATAGACTCGTCGTCGGAGTTATCTCCATGGATAGTCTTACTCCTCCTTTTGGAATTCAGCCGAGCTCTCAGGTCGTTTCCTCACTTGGGGGAATCTCTTCAGCTCCTCGTCGTCTGTCTACGAGGTCCCTCGTCCCCTGGTGTTGAGTGGAGAGCGTTGATCCTTCCTTGGACTCCTCCAAGCCCCCTCGCCCGGACAGCCACTGCCAGAGGTTGTTCCATGCCAATGACCTTGCCCTCTTTACTGGAATCTCCGGGAACTGCCCCTTGGCCCTCGGGCGTTTTGGAGCCTTGGAACTCTCTCCCTTGATGTTCAAGTGGTGCCTCAGGTCCTCGGGTTTCACCTCCCTGACGGAAGGTTCTTGAGACCGCGGTAAGCCTCGAGGTCCTCCGCCGGAGGCCACAAACTCATCTAGTCAGTTGAGGACATTCACATTGTCCTTCTTTAATTGCCGCAATCGATCTCCAAAGTTTTCCTCAATCACTTCTGTTAGTTAGCGGGCTAATGGAGCCAGTCCTCCAGACTCGATACCCATACTAGTTTGACTAGCCCGACTCTCTGAATGGACAGAGAGTCTCTTGTCAACACTGTCAACGTGATCCCTCGTTTTCAAACAAGACAGAGCTGGTAAATCAAGATTGCGCTGGTGGGGACCCTTCCCCTTTTGTCGAGTATTCACAATGGTCATTGTTCTTTTGGAAAAAAAATTAGTCATTTTTCACAGTCGGCGCCAGATTGTGCGAGCGAATTTCTGGACAATATAAGTGAGAACAGATCTCTCCCATGGCGAATACGAAACAGTCGAGGAGGTGGTGGAAAATGGGAGGAATGCAGCCTGAGTACCCTATCGAACAGGGTCGAATCACCTCTGGTGGTGTTCTTGTGAATCCGGCGATAGTTCTCACTGCCTTGAATAGGTTGACAGGGCCAAAGGCGCCTTAAGGAGTGGTGATGAATTGTCCTAGGGATCATTCGATCGATCGATCAATTCTAACGAGTTGCGGGTGGTGCTTGGATCACAGAAAAGAAGTTAGAAGAGAGTCGGAGTGTTCTCTGGTGTGTCTCCTCCTACGATCAAGTTAGTTCTTATAGAGAGAGGGGGAAAAGAAAACACCATATTTTGATCAAGCCCATTTGCATACCTTTGCATTTGTGTTTTTAGAGACTATTTATACTTTTCAAAGCTCATCATTATTGATAGCCTAGGTAGTAGGTAGCCGTCAGAGATGGGGCAGTGTGCCCCTTACCTTTTGTGGGGAATGTCCTAACATTAATTGCTTGAACCACCGAGTGATTAATGCCCTTCCCTCATCGTGGATGAATTAAATGCTCGGCTTTCAGGGCATTAAATATTTCATGCTCTCGGTTTATCTAGGTTTTCATTCATGTCCCATCACTGGGGACTTCATTAAATGCTTCCTGACAATAGCCATATGGGAGCATGGGCGTACCTATTCGTTTTAGCCCCTAACCTATACCTGTTGCCACGTGTCGATCCCCCCTTGATGGAGTGTTGTCGATTTTGCCACTCTGACATCATTGGAAAGACAAGTCAATGATTAATTAGGCAGACTTTGAGGTTTACAACCATAATCGTCAGTCTTAAGTAGGCAAATTTCGAGACCGAGGCTTATAGCCGCAAGGAGGGCCCTCGACGCCAAGGACACGTAGCTCAGGATTTGTCCTCGTACCGAGTTACATGGACTTCCCCTGAGGAGAATAAGACATTGGAGCCGATGGCAGGTGGTATCACATGAGAGGTATATCCTCAGTGTCGAGGGTGAATGGTTCTTTTAACAGCCCTTTGCGACACCTGAGTTTATCTGAGATGACTGCGATCTTCGGGGCCGAGGATGCGTGTCGAAATCTTCTCCTTTCTCAAAAATGTTCCATCACCTAATTTTCTTACATGTTCAGGCTAATTACCAAACTAGGTGTGATTCATTTGGTTACACATGTTAGATTATTATTAGATTGTGACAGTACATAATATAATGTTATTGTTACATTTAATATTTTCTCCTACTCGTGAGCCTGTTGGCCTATAGCGGTCCGTCACATGGTGGACCGACTTAATCCAGACCCTGTGGTACGTACGGCTAACATGCTAGATTGTGAGCCACACAGGCTATTGGTCTTCTAGTTTTTATCATTAAACTCACCACATGTACTCTTAACAACCTGTGGAAAAGAGTATACATGTGAAGAACAAAATGTCTACGAGTCCAAACTCCAAGGAGGTGAGGCCCCAAACCTTGTATCACTACTATGACTAGTCCAGCAGACACTGCCCCACCTTTGGTAGCAGATGAATATTTGCAGCTAAGTGTCCGGAAAATAAGACGCATGCAATCTTCTTGCACATGTAGAGAAATTATTTCTATGATCCGTCCAGAAGTAAAATTTAATTTTGGTACCAATGAAAGTACGATACCAAAATTTACAACCTTTGTATTTCTAAATTTTAATGAACAAACTCAAACACTAAAAAATTATAAATAATCCTAAAAAAGTTACTAGCATTGGTATAACCATGACATTGAACATACACCAATTAATTGACCCTATTTTTGGAGTAAATATTGAGTGTAACGGTAATACTATGTCATCATTGGCTCGTGATATTATCATCTAATAATAAACTTATAAATAGACAAAGTGAACCCCATATGAGTGGTTATTAAACGACATGGTCGGGGGGTTATTAAAATAGATAAGATTCACCTGCTTATTTATTATATTTTTATTAAATAATAACACATCGTTATAATAATGACGTAATATTACTTTTATTAGGTGTAACTCGTGTCTGAAAGCACAGTAAACGAAAAGTGACAAATTTGAGATGAGAGAAAGGAGAGAATTCAATGTGAATAATTTTAAAAGATATTTTAGTATTAAACAAATGGCTCTATTTGAAACCGTATTTTAAATCGATAACTTATTTTTTTGAAATTGTCTCATAATAATAATAATAATATTATTATTATTATTTCACTTACCGAAATATATATATATATATTGCTGCTTTGGTCCCCATGCAGATACTAATATTTTTTCGTGCTTCTGGACCCCATTCCCTGAAGGAGGCAGAGACACCCACTGTCTCCAATACTAAGTCAATGCCGTCACTGCTTCCGTCACTGAACTTCTCAAATAGTGACCTTACGTTGTGTAATCGTGGCCGTTGATTCTGAGAATAAGGCTAAATTTGGATGGTAGATAGAACAACATAGAGTTTCCATGGGTTCCTCCGTACAACTTACTATTCTACACTAAGTTATTCATGGAATAAATTCCCATTATATCCCTCGTAGTTCCTAATGGGTGTGTTTGGATCACGGTGAATGGATTGGATTTGATTCTCAACCCAGTTCAATCCAATGCAAAGTGATTAAGATTTGAGGATTATAAAGATGAGATTCAAATCCTATTCTATATTTGAATAGGTTTCATTTGGTTTGTAGGCTTTATTCACATGTGAAGATAAAACATATTAAAATGACAATTTCACCCTTGTGTAAAAAAAAAGTTAGTCAATCTTATACCATGTTCGGAATTGAATGAAAAAAAGTTCAATTGATTTGGATTGTCTTATTTACGAAAAAAAAATATGAATCAATAAATTACGTTTTTTCACAACAAATTTTAAATAAAAATATGTTTATAATTTATTTAATTTAATTTGTACAATACACAATTAATCAAAACAATCATATGCATCATGCAAAAATAAAAAATAATGTACAACACAAACGGATATTTGTAGTCCGAATATAATGCTTGTACATAAAAAAAACGGTAGACAAAAAGTTCATATTTTGTGGTCGATCATACACAACGTATAAATTGATTAGTGCAACACTATAGTCTGTTTTTATTCTATATGAAATATGTGGTAGTGTTTTGTCCCTTTTTTAACAACACAACCTTCTACATAATATTTTTAAATTTTTTTTTTAACTTTTGTGCAATACACAATTTATCACAAAAAAATACAAATTTCATCCGATTAATGTTTTTAATATGACCTATATACATATATGCCTTGCATATGTCAATACTAATCGAACTAAAGATGAAAAATAACCTCTAAATAAGACTTTTACACGGAAAGAATTTGATATGATATAAACCTAACTATAAAACAACCGATAAATGGGTCGGCGCATCGTCAAAGATTCGGTCAAAGAACCTCGTTTGAACTCATGAATCAATGGTTCAGGGAAAAGAAAAATACAAAAAACTTATGAATCAATAATCAAAGAAGTCATATGATTCTCCAATCCAAGTGACAACATAGAATCAACACCTTGGTGACACTTCCATTCCCGTAAAAGCAAACCAAACCACAGCTCACCTTCTATTCTAAACCATGAAACCAACAAGGACACCAACTTCTCGTCACCTCATGAAATCTGCCTCCTCCATTGCTTGCAACACTCTAAAACGTGATCATAAATTGCCTCTTCACACACTTGTGTCTCACTTTCTCAGTCTAGCACAAACTCCTTTCTCTTCTCTAAATTTTCAAAGCAATGAATCCACTGATACCCACATCGTCGAGTCATCAATAGAACCAAAATCCATTAACAAGTCTATATCTTTTCATCTAGTCCATCCTCTAAATCCCCCAAATGATGAATTTGGCAATACCCACTTTCATAAATCGTCACACCAACCAAAACCCACATCTTCAAAACACCAAAACAATGATCTCTTTCATACCCACTTGGTTGATTCAAAGAAGAAATCAAAAGCCAACATTAAATCCACTTCTAATTATCCAGTACTTTTCAATTACAGTCAGGCAAGATCATTTTCAGCTGCACCTTCAGACCTATTTCCCAAACCCATTGACACCATGCAACCAAACTCCTCTCCTTCCACACAGACAACAACAGAGGAAGAAAAAGGGGGAGAAATAGAGATATAGCAGATCGGAAGGAGAGAGAGATAGCAGATCAGACGAGATAAGCTTCAAGCCAAAATTCCTGAGATGTTTGTTTCGAGTATTCCCTGCTACACAAACATACGAAAAGAGAGAGAGAAGTATACCTAGTTGAGCTGGGACCAAGTGATATTGACGAAAGACAGAGGGAGCGGGTGAAAGTGAAAGTAGACAAAAAATCTAGAAAAATTATTGTGGAGGATATTTTTGTAATTTTACAACGAATCCTACAGACTAAATTTTGAATCCCACACATCACATGGGATCTAGTTATCTGCCTCAGAGTGGATTATTGGCTTCAAAAACTACAGACGAGTTTTTGAAGCCCAACGAAAATCCCATTCACTTTTGACATGTCCAAAGCAGGGATAAGGAGGGATATGTGGACCCTTACACAATTTTAACCCAATTCCACCTCTAATCCCCCAAATTCGGTGATCCAAACACCACCAATAAGTACAGAAGGTAGCCTCATTATTTGTTTAATTCTATTCTACCCTATCAAACTTTCCTGGCCAATGGGAAGTCAACAAACTAATTCACTGAGCCACTAAATTTATTAGATCACTCAAATGAAAACCATAAAATTCAGCAAACACACACTTCTACACACAAAACCCCTTAGGGAATTTGCCTTAATTTCGATGCACACAGTTAGAAATTAGGTTGAGAGAGAGAGAGAGAGAGGGGGGGGGGGGGGTGTGTGCATGTGTGTGTGTGTGTGCACGTGCGTGTTGGATAGAGGTGGGAAGGAGGTTACTGGTGATTTTATGCCACTAGATAGCGTTAAACCAATATGCTGAATAAATGAAAATATTTGCAATGATTTGACCCATTGTGACGACCAATAGTTGATCATTTTGATCCTCAATTATTGACCAGTCTTGATCCTGGTTTTTGGAAAATTAAACAAATTAATTGATTTTTTTTAATGATATAAAGATATTGTTTTCAATTTTTTATTGATAAACTCACCAAGTAATTTATTTTTTATTTAATTGTTACGATATAAAGGCAGTTTTTTACTTTTTTTTATATATATTCATATTTGGTGTCCTAAGGATAAAATTCATATTTCCTAGACATAAATGGATCGTGCCAATAGATTTTGTTAGTCAACCTAACCGTTGACTATCATAGGGCCATAAAATATAAACTCAAACAACAAGGGTTACATTATAATTTTAAAAGTGACGAAGGCCTTCCCTTCAATTGTCAGAAAATGAAGCCGACGAGATATCCACCAGAAAAACGTGGGAAACACAATGAAGCTATATTTGAGTTTAATTTGGAGTTCATTTGGCATGCATGTAAGTTTCATTTGGTGTTTATTTAAGAAGCCTATGTGCCATTATTATTCAACACCAGTCAATGAGTTTTGAGAGGCGAAACCAAAGCACCTGACATCTATACAGCCTTACTTCCAAAGTTCGTCGATCAATTTCCTTACCGTCTCCACTGCGACTTCCCCTCTACACCCTACCCCTAAAGCCTGGTAACTCGAGAAAAAAGAAAGCTTAATAATGGCACAAGCACCGTTAGAAGTTTTCAATGGTATTAGAAAAGTTACGAGTCTGAATAAAGGCTACTCGAAGAGGGCCTATGTAACATTTTTAGCAGGTAATGGTGACTATATAAAAGGAGTGGTTGGCTTGGCTAAAGGTTTGAAAAGGGTGAAGAGTGCATACCCTCTCGTGGTTGCAATCTTACCGGACGTCCCAGAAGAACATCGTGAGATTTTAAGGTCTCAGAGTTGCATTGTTCGAGAGATTCAACCCATCGACCCACCCAAAAACCACATTCAGTTTGCTATGGCTTACTACGTTGTTCTCTACTCGAAACTGTGTGTGTGGAATGTAAGTGAAGCCAGAACACCATACTACAATATTTAGAATAGTGAGAAGTCTACCGTACCGAAAAACTTTTTTTGTGGTTTATTTTTATAATTTTTAAGGGTCTTTTATAATTTCTGATGACCATTTACAATTTTTAAACATCATTTATAATATTTGAGAATTATTTACAACTCTCGTGGTCATTTACAATTTTTGAGATTATTTGTGATCAATCTTAAAAATTTTATGATCGATCTCAAATGACCTTGAAAAGTTATAAATAACTCACAAAAGTTGTAAAAGAAAAAAAAAACTTAAAAACTTGTATTTTAATCACAAAACTTGTAAAATTTTGGAAGTATGGTATCGGTATCGGTACCGTAGTCGACTCCTTAGAACAGAAATATTGTAATCATCGCATTTTGTTTATTTGATGAAACAGCAACACCATTTTATCTCCAACAATCGTATCACCTTGGAGTATCGCTATTAGGACCTAACAATTTGGCAAAATACTCTAATTTAATTATATATTAGTCAACATATTCCAATAGTACTGCAAAAAAAGTTGAACTTCATCCTCAGAAACATGTCAGCTGAGACATCCTTAGAGCATGGTTTTAGTTCTCTAACAGTATTATTGTATCACCGACACCCGATATCATAAGCGAATAACAAGAAACTAATGTGAATACTGTACACCATATTTGTATATGTCGTAGTCATGGAATAATGTAGGTTATATGCATATACATTGTGTGAATGTGTGTGTGTGGCACACCATTCATATATATGATATTTTGTTATCGTATCAATACAATATAGAGTATTAATAATAACACGTTACGACCGTCATGATCAATATATGTTCACACATGGACATTCGTTTTCACAATCAGCTTGAACCATCTTAAGGCAGAAAAACTAATCTAATCTATCATTGTTATTGGATTGATAGAAAGTCTCAAAGTACTAAAATCCACTATCGATCTGATAAGAGTGTGCAATTAAATCAACAAATTAGGTACAAGTTCATAAAACATATTTTTTGCCAAGTTTTTAATGTAAAGATGCTAATGTGTATATAATTGCAGTTTGAGGAGTATAGCAAGTTGGTGTATTTAGATGCAGATGTCCAAGTTTTTGGCAACATCGACAATCTTTTTGACTTGCCAGATGGGTATTTCTACGGAGTAATGGACTGTTTCTGTGAGAAATCATGGAGCCAATCACCACAGTACTCTATTGGATATTGTCAGCAGTGCCCGGACAAGGTGAAATGGCCGGTGGAGATGGGTTCACCTCCTCCCTTGTACTTCAACGCCGGGATGTTCGTTTTTGAGCCTAGCCGTTTGACTTATGAAAGCCTTATTGAAGCTCTCCAAATCACTCCGACAGGACCGTTTGCAGATCAAGTGAGTTATATGCATTAGTTTGTGCGTGTTCATATGATCTGTCAAAACAGGGTCTCCTAGTACATGAGTTTTTGGTTATATTGAGGTCCGGAAAGAGTTAAACATATACAATTTTACTTCCAACATATAAGGAAATTATTTTTATAGCTCAAACCGTTGATGCTAAAGTTATAATAAAATAATTTTGTCGTTTTATACCATCTACTTAAAATTCCTAATATTATGACATGTAAGAAAATAGGGAAAAATTCAGTTTATCCCCTTGTGGTTTGAGTGTTTTGCACATGATCCCCTATGATTTGAAAATCAGCACATTACCCCTTTATGCTTTTGGACTAAAATGTTACCGTTAGTTTTTTCGTTAGATTAGACTATCTGTGACATACAAGTGTCTAACAGGAGATTTGACATAACAAAACGTGTTTCTTTTCTAAAATAGACACAATAAAAGTATAACAATACCCTTCTTCATTCTTCATCTTCCTAAGCAATTGACTTTCATATTTTTTCTGCAATTGTGTCGCCCAACAACACCACTATCACCACCATTCCTACATTCCTACTATGCAACAACACAAATTGTCACAACTTCTGCGCACTCCACTAAATTACCACCCTACAGTGCACCACCACCATTGCCACCACTTCAAAACCAAGTTCAATCAACAAAAAAACAACAGTAATAACAGAGATCATCGAAGACCAAGAGGAAACAAAGGAAAAAACAAAAGATTCACCTCTGATCCACGAATTTCGACTAGTTGCCTCCACCTTTGATACTCCAGAATCCTTGCTTCGATTATGGTGATTGAGGGTTTGAGTTTGTGATCTGCAAATAGGTAGTAATGTAAAACCCAAGCAAAGAAAAGTTTAGTTACAAGACATCATCCACAATTCTGTGATAGGGTCAGCTTGTTTTCATATTCTGTAACAATTTTCTAAAGTTTCTTTAGTGGACGTGGTATATAGTGAGAGAAAATCAAAACTCTTGTTTAAGCTTGAAAAACTTGAATTTTTTGGTATTCAAAATTTTGAATTTCGGAGGTGAAGGGGGGCCTGATTCACCATTTTTAGAGTCAAGGAATCTATTTTTGAAGTTAGCATCGAGAAAGAATGAGATTTGGTAGGTGAAAATTTGAATTAAAAATCATGACAATTTTTAAAAACGATGAACCTGTCACTTTGGAGCTCAATTTTCACTTACCTTGTGCATGATCTGGACAAACTAAACACATGGTTAGAAAGAAGGTAGAAGCAGGTTAAATTTAGGCATTTGAATCACCCAAAAAGGTTGAGAAACAAAGGAGAAATTAGGGACAAAGTTGGCTCAAATGTTAAAAAAAAATCCGGTATGTACATAACCTGTCAAAATAAGTTTGTGATTACATTTGAGTTTAAATTCGTTGGGTCATGGGGGCTATTTAAGGAAACAAGTCTATGAAGTTTAAAATTAGGTTGAGAGTGGAGGATATTAACATTGGTTTGATGAAGTTTGATGTTTTTTAGAGAGACATAAAAACTTGTAAAGTTGGGTGGTTAATTGATTTTTCAGAAAATTAGGCAACAATTGAGAGGAAGGAAGAAGATGATGAATAGATGAAGATACTAAAGTCATTTTATTACTTCTGTTTACGGTGTTAATTGTGCATATCGGTTCAAAAGCATAAGGGGGTAATGTACTGATTTCCAAATCATAGAAGGGTCCTGTGCAAAACACCCAAACCACAAGAGGGTAAACAAAATTTTGCCCAAGAAAATATAGAGTACTCTGTATAATATGAGCAATGTTATTAGGACTTAATTTACTGACTTAATTCACTGTAACCTTTGAATTAACTGTGGACTCCATCAAACATTGAAATTTGATGTTAATCTAATTATTCCAATGAAGTCATGTTATTAAGTCAACAAATTATGTCAGATTTTTAAACTCAAATAACATTTTTCGTATAATATTTAGCTTCTTTGTAAATATTCAATAGAACTGTCATATCACATCATAATATTAATTCACCCATACAATCACTATCCAATTACGTACAGACACATAGGACAGCCCGTTGGTTGGTCTATACAATTTTGGTCTTTCATTCAAAGTGTTCCTAGTTTTTACCAAATCTATTCTGGCAGTATAAATATACATATATATCCTTGTGTGTGCTCATAAAAATATTGGATATATATATATATCCAATATTCTCGCAGTTCTACAAGAATTTCCCATGACCCTTCTACCTATGGAAACCGCACAGCAGAAACTAGTTAGCATATAGGGTGAAGCAGCCCCCTTGTGCATTAAATCAGCTATATAAGATGCTGTGACAAAAAAAGATGCTGTGTGTGTGGGCATCGGGCCAGGCCACTGATTCGGGCTGACCTGGCCCCTTAATCAAGGGCCTAAGTTTGGTCACGGATTAGAGTAGCTTCCCAATAAAAAAAACTATGGCCCATGGCCTGTCTATGGGCCAACACCAATAGGTCTTCATCAGGCTTTTCCAAATATTTTGATTTTTTTGGTTCTAATTTGACATTTTTTTAATTTAATAGACCAATGGGCCCATACACGGGCCTACTGTTTGGACCAAGCGGTCCAAAAATCACAACCCGGGTTTTAAAAAAAAATCTATTTTTCTCTAATTCCTTTGTTCACCTTGTATACACTGCTAGGATCTGCTGAACACATTCTTCCAAAAGATGTTCAAACCAATTCCTCTGGCCTACAACCTGGTTCTAGCTATGTTATGGCGCCACCCAGAGAAGTTGGAGCTCGAGAAGGTTAAAGTAGTGCACTATTGTGCAGCAGTAAGGATTCTCTCTCTTCCCTCGAAAATATCATGTATTTAATTAAGCAAGGATAACTTGATTGATTGGGGCCAATCGATGAATAACAATTCTAAGACGTTTTTCATTTTCGGTATCTGAATTTATTTTTGTTTTCTTAAAACAGGGATCGAAGCCATGGAGTTATACTGGCAAAGAACCCAACATGGACGGGATGGACGTCAAGATGTTGGTTAAGAAATGGTGGGATATTTATAACGATGAGTCACTTTAAAGCACAGATATGCAAGTCGAGATTGTCCTAAGTTGTAGTAATTCTATGTTGTTCTGTTTATGCTTCACTTTTATTATGGTACTTGTCCTTTGGTTCCTTTTGGTGTGAGATTTGACAAATTAAGTGTAATTTTTTAATAGGGTTTGTTATTATCCCTATGTAACCATGTATTCTGAATAAAAGATCTATCACGTGTGCAAAGCTTCCTTCTTCTAGAGTTCCTTTGCAAAAAGTGACAAAAAGTATTACCCGTATTCTAGAGTTCCTTTGCAATGCAGTCCATTCAAAATTTTATATAATACATACAAAACTATATGGACCATTAATGAGTTTATTGTGAACTACGTGTTTGGCAGAAGAAAGATTACAGCAGGAAATATTGCATTTTGTCTATCCTGTATCACATAAAGATAGAAAATATGGAAAAAGAAAGAAAGAAACAAATAAAGAGATGAGAGATCGCTGTTCGTAGCGATCGTGAAAGCAAGAAGGATGACACTGTGAAATGCTTCTTCTACAAGTATATTAATTTCAAATCGAGTAAGAAATTAATGAAAAAATAAGCTTTAAAGTGATTTATTTGGATTATGAAAATAAAAATTGTGTAATATAAGATTTGACACCAATCTCACATTAGTTGAATTTTTTTTTTTACTTGTGCATATATATGCTAAGTTTATTCTATGAGTTCGGTCCCAAGGGATACCACACTTTAATGAGCGGAGTGAGCATCTACATGTCATCGGTTCAACTACACAAGCATGCAACTTGCCCCGACCTAGCTCGGGTGTGAGCGTAGTCAATCCTTATCTTTTTGGAAAAAATTCATTTAACGAATTGGACTAGAATTTTTTAATCTGAAATTTAATTTTTGTTATCCGTTGGTTTTTAAAATTCACAATGGTTCGAATTTTTGTTTCCCTCCAATTCTGAATTTTTGAGTAAGAGTGTTCAAATTTCTGATTACTTGCAAATTTCGACACTATCCTACCCTATCCGACTCTATTGATCAATTACCCGAAAGAATCGGATATAAATACAAAATACCTACAAAATTTGTGTATTCCTACCCTACCTACCTACCTACCTACCTACCTTCCTACATACATACATACATATATATATGGATTTTTTTATGTATTATATATTGTTGTTTATGACTTTCTTGTTGTATTTTATTGTAATTGTTTATATACCATTGAATTTATTATTTTTTCTTTAGTATTATTGATTTATTGTATTAGTTAATTAGTGCATGCTACTTAATTAAATTATTAAAAATATTCAAAAATTAATAACTAAAAAATATGTTCATCCGATTTTCTACTCAACTATCTACCCGATTATTTTGGACGAAATTTGGGTAGGATTAGTACACTTGATCGGGCAAGGTAGGCCAACAAAAATTCTTCCTTAAAGTATTGGATAAAAAGATGAAACATTATAATTCTTACCTTAGAGTACGGTGAACACCCTTATATTTGAGTCTATATCTATTCATGAATGAGTAGTTATTCAATGGTGTCTTCTGGGATGCATGTGTTTTCTTGGTTATGTCTGTTCACATGGTGGTTATCCGAAACAATCACCAATTTGTCTATATATAATAAACTCAGAGTCATTAGCATTTTGCATCAACTTCATTATTGTCATTAAGGCATAATTTTGACATTAGAAAGTCTATTTATCAGAGAGTACACAACACAGTTTTTTGTTCGATGGACAATTGAATTGGAGTGCTACTTTCAGTTGCGTGAAGATCATTGTATCCTAGGAGGTAGATATTTTGATTTCCATAAGCACCAAATACGGGGATAAAATCTATCTTAAGGACATAGTATCAAACACTTCTTGATCTGCAGCAAATTCAATAACAGTTATTAATCTGCAAACGAGTCAATTTATATATTAGTTTAATTACAGATTTATGTGTTACTATTTCATTCCTACTTATAACTGTTTCGTTCTTGACTATCGCTATTTTATTCTAAATCGTATGATACAAATAAAAATTTTCAATAAATAATTTTATTATATTGAGAAACCACAAACAACAACTGCGACTCATGTTTGTAATAAGCAGATTATCAATTTTTGTGGTTTCCGGCTTGAAAAGTATCTCCACCAGATTATCAATGTTTTTACCAATATTTGCCCTAACGTTACCACGGATTGGGTAAGAACACAACTCTTTTTTATTTTTATTTTTTAATTTTTTTGGGGGAGGGGGAGGGGGAAGGAAAGGGGAGGGTGACTAGTAAGAACACAACTATTTGGGTACAATTAACACTTTCAGAGGTAAATTACCATCTTTTGGTATAATTAACACAGGTAAAATTACTATTGATTGGGTAATGTTACCATTTTTTTTGGGTATAATTACCTCTTTTTTGGTAACTCAAGACTTTGACAAGTAGTTATACAAATTGTATTTTTTTTTTTTTTTTTTGCATTTTTTTTGTTTGGTAGGGACTAATATGATTAGATAGAGACTAAATATTCTACCTCTATCTATATAACATAGTGTAACTATATTGCTTTTGAGATAAATTCTTTTCATTTTCATCGTCCAGACGCCTATAGTTAACAGAAGATTTGAGTTACTTATATAAAACCTACACCTCAATTGGCCTACAAACATATACAAATGGCAGTGTGCAAGCCATTTTGAGTTGTAGGTTACATATAAATAGTTTTATTCATAATAGTGACAATGCTAAAGTGGTGAAAGTTTGATGTTGATAAGATATATTTGTTGAAGGTATCTGTTTTATGATAGATTTTTTTTTTTTCATAATATGACTTCATTCACATTAATATGTGCATATCGTAAGAACAAGTTCACCAGATTTCATGCTCATCTAGTGTACCAGTGTTACGATAGGAGAATTATTACACCACGTCTTGCCCTATTTTCGATCGATTAAAGGACATTTTTTCTCCACCTTCGAACAGTTCAACTAATTTCTAGTAAAAAAAATGCAAATTCAACAACCACCCAACCCAAATGTGAATTAACATTAGCTTTTGAACACAAGTGAGAAACTAACATAGATTATCTATTTTTTTTTTTTAGAAAGGAGAAGTTTTATTGCAAATTAAACCAAAGATTTACAAGAAGCCACAGGAAAGAAAAGAATTCCAATTCTTATTTACATGGCTTTAATCCTTCAAAAAATGAAAAAACCAATAAAATTTCCCCATGGCTCTTCGAACTGCTCCCAGCTAGACCACCAAACTGCTTTGAGCACACTTTTCATTATGGAAAATGCTATGTATCCCAAAATTCTAACCCAAATTCCTATCCCAAATAAAAGGAGATCATTGGATGAGTGGGTCCCATTAATTTTTTCAAATGGGACCCACTGATCCAATAGTCTCCCTTGATTTGGGATGGAGATTTTGGTTAAAGATTTGGGATACATAACATTACTCTTTCATTATTATCCTTTATCATCAGCATACTTTCCATTATTACCCTTATTGAACAACAACACCGTTTTTCTTCTGAAGAGGTTGTCCATTGGTTTGCAAAGGGACCCTAGAGTTGCTGCCAACGGATTAAAAATATCCACAATCCACCCAAAATATATCTTACAAAGTATCAGTTTTCAAAAATATTTTATATTGTTGAACACTATTGCCACCTAAAAAAACTCGTCAATTTGAAATAAATTTTCTTTCATTTGCTTTAATTAAAAAAAATGAATCAATCGAGTCTCCACTATTTTTTTTCAAAAAATTTCAACAGAATTTCTTATAGGTACAGAGCTTATATATCTCATTATATATATATATCATTGCCCAACACAAACCATCGGATAATCAATCTCAAGAAAAAATTACTCAATAAACCAAACAAATCAAAAAAAAAAAATTCACAACTCACTGCATAATCCAAACCAATCAAAAAACCAAAATTCACAGTTCACAATCATATATAAAAATTATCATAATTCAAACAAAACATATAACCATCAAAATTATATATAATAATCATCACAATTCAACTCCATTTTTCACAAAATCACCATTCCAAATAACCCAATTTTGTGGTCAAATCTAGTTTCATAGGAGAAGCATACCGTCTGAAGTGTCATAGGAAAATGTTGAGATTCGCTTAATTCTTCAAAACAAAGGAGTTTGTTCTAAAGACGATTCTTTCTTTGAATTATCCTCGCCTAAGGAAAATTGGAATAGGTTATTCTATTCCGATGGCGAAGATGAAATTTTCATTCACAAGGAGAATTTTCAATCTTTTATGGCTAAGTCTAATGAGCTATTAGTGAAGCTAGACAAAGCACACCAGAGAAGAAAGAACAGAGATGCTGAGATCGCAACAGTGCAAGTAGCGTTAGGAAAAATTCAGATTCCATCAACTTCCAGATCTTCAGTCCATGCAAAGGGAGGTTCTCCAATTGTGATACGATCCAAAGCTATGACGAAGGCAAAAAAAGAATATTTGGGTTTCGAAGGTATTAAAGTTTTTATTATTATTTTCTCTTCATTTTATTCAAGGGAGGATAAATTCAAGTTGGCAACTCTTTCTTGGATCGGTATGTTTGGAGAAATAATTTGGTGATTGCGTGTTTGA
>CM042193.1:14816631-14841227 GCA_023539305.1 Ilex asprella | reverse complement strand
TATATATATATATATATATAATAACATTAAAAATAGAAAATAGAAGCATTCAAATACAAAAAATAATATTATTTAAACACAAAAAGTAATATCATTTAAACATAAAAAATCAGTAACATTGAAGCATAAAAAATAGTAACATGTTCAACAAAATAAGTAACATACTCAACAAAAACAGTAACATAATTAACAAAAACAATAGCAAGTTCAACAAAAAAAAATAGCAATATGGAACATTTAACAAAATTGAAAAAAATAGCAATATAAAATATTGAACAAAATTAAAAATTAAAATAAGAGCATTCAAACATATAACCAGATAAAGAAGTCTCATATTCTTTAGCATCCAAAAAAATAATAATAAAAAAATAATAACATGCTCAATAAAAAAATAGTAACCTGAAAAAAAAAAATAGTAACATGGTTAATTAGAAAAAATAGTAACATGATTAACAAAAAAACGTAGTAACATGAAACATTGAAAAAATTGGAGATTAT
Source organism: Ilex asprella (assembly GCA_023539305.1). NCBI lineage: Eukaryota > Viridiplantae > Streptophyta > Magnoliopsida > Aquifoliales > Aquifoliaceae > Ilex > Ilex asprella. Next base: position 14,840,729 of record CM042193.1, on the reverse strand, counting down.
TTATCAAAAAAATAAAAATTAAAATAAAATTAAAATTGGAGATCAAATTAATAACACATTGAGTAAATTTTTTAATTTTTTTTTCAAAAATTAACGAAATAGAAATTCATGATGACCAGAACGCAATAGAAAATACAATAGTTGATTATGTTTCAAACTCTACTGATTTTGATGCTATGCAGAAAGAAATGATATCTAAAAAGAAATATTTTATTGTATTGGAGTGATAATTTTCTTCTAACGAAAAAGAGATAGAGAGAGAATATAAACTTTAGTGAGGCCCGTTTGCTAATTTATTTATCTATTAATGAACCACTATATCACATGACACTGTTGACATAGTATAATGGATAGACCCAAAAGACCTGAAATAGAGGAAAAAAATATTTGATATAACTGTTACACAATATCAACAGTACCACGTAATGTAACGATCTACTAATAAGTAAACAAGCAAGCAAAAAAGCCCCACTAAAACTTATAACCACAAAATCATGTAATGCATAACCATCTCCATGATATAACGTGAACTCTATTTTATTCTATTTTATTTTATTAAATAATTATACCATGTCAACAATATCGAGATACTGTTGGGCCAATATTTACTCGAAGGAGAGAGACTGGTAGCCATCACTGTACGTCTCTAGTATGACCTCAGCTTATGTAATCGTGGCCGTTCATTCCATATTCTGATGATATTGGAAGATCAGATATGATGAATTATTGGTTTTTTTTAAGCTATAAAGATGTTGTCTTCCATTTTTATTTTTTATTGACAAACTCACCAAGTAATTTATTTATTTATTTTTAATTTTTATGATATAAGGACGACATTTCTTTTCTTTTCTTTTCTTTTCTTTTCTTTTCTTTTTTCTAATTCAAATTTTGTGTTCTAAGGGTAGAATTCATATTTGCCAGGCAAAAGAGATCATCCCAACTGAACTTATTAGTCAACCTAACCGTTGACTATCATAGGTACCCCGCATAGAATAATGTTATTTTTTATTTTTTTATGTTGGAGGTCGGTTCCTATATCCAATAAGATTTTTAAAAAAACCTAGTCACTAATTTTCTATTGAATTAGGGCCCTGATAAAAAATTAAAGCAATGGACATTACTAATGCCTTTTACAATTGCAAAAAATAACAATAATGTCATCACCTAATTTAAACACTTATTTTAAAAAGTTACATTATCATAATGTGTATTTTTCTCCGTAAACACAAATCATAAGAGCCCTTTAGAACTAAAAAATAAGTACACAATTTAAAATATATATATATATATATATATTAGAACTAAAAAATAACAAGTAAACAATCAAAAAAATAACAAGTAAACAATCAAAAAAATAACAGGTAAGCAATAATTGTAAAAAGTCATGAGAGCCCTTCCTTCAATTGTTAGAAAATGAAGCCGACGGGTTATCACTAGAAAAAAGATGGGAAACACAATGAAGCTAGATTTGAGTTTAATTTGGAGTTCATTTGCCATGCATGTGAGTTTCATTTGGGGTTTATTTAAGGTGCAATTGTAGAACTCAAGGAACAAAGGCAAGTAAGGTGCATCCTTAGTTTTCCTAGATTACTTCCCAACACACTCCTCACCCTCCCCAAAACCTCTCTACATCATCCCATCACTCGGATATCTTCAAAAGCTAATTACCAAGCTTAGCAATGGCAGAAACACCATTAGATGTCTTCAATGGCACTAGGGAAGCTACAAATATAAACACAGGCTACTCTAAAAGGGTCTACGTAACATTTTTAGCCGGAAATGGCGACTACGTAAAAGGGGTGGTCGGATTGGCTAAAGGTTTGCGGAAGGTGAAGAGTGCATACCCTCTTGTAGTTGTAATTTTACCGAACGTGCCAAAGGAGCACCGTGAAATTTTAAGGTCTCAGGGTTGCATCGTTCAAGAGACTCAGTCCATCTATCCACCCGATAACCACACTCAATTTTCAAATGTCAACTACGTTTTTCTCTACTCAAAACTTGGTGTATGGAATGTAAGTGAAGTCGGAACATATACTATAGTAACTATATATACTACTGTAATTGCTTGCATGCTTTTTGGTCAATGTAATTGAAATATTATGTCACCATGGATGATTAATATTATTAATACTTAATTATTACAAAACAATATTTTGATATAATGATGTATCAATTACTATGCATATATGGTGTTTTGTTATTATATTATGATAGAATTTATCAATGATAATGTATTGTCACCGATAAATATTTATTCATCCACATGTATATGCTTTCACAACTAACTTGGACCATTCCAAGGCACAAAATATTTAGTAAACAATCATCTATTCCAAAAATTTAAGTTGTTAAAGATGATGTAACTTAAATATTAACTAGTTATAACACATACCTGAAAACACGATAAAACATAAAATTTGATCATTTAAAAAATTAATCTCACTATACTAAATAACAATTTTTTTATTTCTTCGTTTATTTGATTGCATCATTTAAAATTAATTTATATCTATTGTTTTTTTAAAAAAACATCAAAATTTTCTCAAAATGTATAACCCGACAAAATTTTTTCAACACGTGTACATTATCGTGTATGAACAATGTATGAAACAATAATTGTGTTAAACTACAAATATTAAATGATTAAACATGTGATAGAATTGAGTGATGAGATGATTTTGGGAGGAAAAATATGTGTGAGATAAAAATTCAAACTCTTAGGTGTTTTATTATATAGATATTTCAACATACACTTGCACGTGTAAGCAACATTTTGGATTTAGCACGTAGAATTTTTTTAAAAAAAATAATCAGAATAATGGTGAGATTCAAATACATGACTTCTTACTTTAATACCATGTTAAACAATCATATATTCCAAAAAAATTGATTGTTAGAGAAAGTATAACTTAAATATTTATATTTTAAAAAATACACCCAATTGTGCCAAGTTTTTAACGTAAATATGCTCATGTGTAATTGAAGTTCGAGGAGTACAAGAAGATGGTGTATCTAGATGCAGACGTCCAAGTTTTTGACAATATCGACCATGTCTTTGACATGTCAGATGGGTATCTCTATGCGGTGATGGATTGCTTCTGTGACAAGACATGGAGCCATTCACCACAGTACTCTATTGGTTATTGCCAACTGTGCCCGGATAAGGTGAAATGGCCGGCGGAGATGGGTTCACCTCCTCCCTGTTACTTCAACTCTGGGATGTTCGTTTTTGAGCCTAGTCGTCTCACTTATGAGACCCTTCTAGAGACACTCCGAATTACTCCAACCGGACCGTTCGCAGAACAGGTGAGTTATATGTATTAGTATGTTTGTGCATGAGTGTGTGTATGCGTGCTCATACGATCTGTTAAAAAATATCGTTCAGTGAGTATACCAGTTTTTAATTACTGTAAAAATTATAGAGGGTTAAACATACATAATATTATTTCCTCATACGAAAAAGATATTTTCGTAGGGAAATTGCTTAGCAACCTGCACATAACAGTACGGGTGGGTAACCGGCCAGGCCTCTGAGTTGGGCTTACCCGACCAGTCAGTCAATGACCTAGGGTGGGCACGGATTAGAATAGCTTGCCAAAAAACTGGACCACGACCAATCTATTGGGGGAACAATAATGGGTCTTCTTTGCCCTGTCCAAAAAACATTTTTTATATTTTCCGAAAAAATTATTTTTTATTTTTTTTGATCAAATTTAACATATGTTTGTTTTTATTTTTTCAAATTTATTGGACCAATGAACTAAACCATGGGTAGGGTTGATACTCGAGCCAAGCTACTCTGGCTCGACTAGTATTTGGCTCGTATAGGGTTTAACTTCTAAACGAGTTGAATTCAAACAATTTTTTTAAACTCGTTTATATATAAAATAATTGAGCTACTTGGGTTCAACTTGTTTTTTAAATAAATTAAATTTAAATAATTTTTTATACTCGTTTAAAAAAATGAGCTCGACAAATCGAGTTTAGCGAACTCGCAAGGTTCGACTCAATTACCAACCCCAGCCACAAGCATACCCATCGGCCCTAACAATCAAAAAAACAATCATAATCAAGGGGAGGAAAAAATGCTCACATTAACTTATCAAGGGACCCTATTTTGCTCTAATTCCTCTGTTGTCCTTGAATACACATGCTAGGATTTCATGAACATATTCTTCCAAAAGATGTTCAAACCAATTCCTCCGACCTACAACCTGATTCTACCTATGCTATGGCACCACCCAGATAAGGTTGAGCTCGAGAAGGTTAAAGTAGTACACTATTGTGGAAAAGCTGTAAGAGTTCTCTCTCTTCCCTCAAAATACAGTAGTGATCTCCTCCAATATTTTTTCACTTCAATTCCTTTCTTGATACATCATCTATCACGCATTCATGTAGGACTCATTTATACAAGTGGGTCGTTCACTCATCAATAGTAGATCCTTCCGTCATTAATGGTGGATGATGTGACAAAAAAAAATTGAAAAAAAAATATATTGGAGAGGATCTAGATCCTAGAATACATAGTTTTGATCCATTTTTAATGCATGATTTCTCTTTCTTGATCTTATTTTCGTTTTGGCAAAAAAATAGGTGCCAAAGCCATGGAATTATACTGACGAAGAAGCAAACATGGATAGGGAGGATGCAAAGATGTGGATGAAGAAATGGTGGGACATTTATAAAGATGATTCACTTGATTTCATGCAAGGCCTCCCTTCGGAGCCTGAAATTTCAAACCAAAGAGATGAGGCTCAAGAGTGTTGTAGGTTGGAGTAATTCTATTGTGGTCTAAATTTCTAATTATGCTTTGATTTTCTTTGGTTACCTTGGCCCTTTTTTCCTTTTGGTGTGAGATTTGGCAAGTAAGTGTAATTTCTTAAATGTGTTTTGTGTTATTATCTCTTTTTTTTTTGGTTCTATGGTCAAAGATTTTCGAACCAACTTATATACACCTCGACTAATCCCGTCTCCAACCCGATCAAAGACAAGTCATCTACAATCCCTCATAACCTAGTCCTAAGAGGTTGTCAAGATTCGAACTTAACTCATATTGCCACTTGATCTATCCATTTAGATTTTGTGTTATTATCTCCGTGTAACTATGTACTTGGAATAAAAATGTCTTAACAGGTGTACAAGACTTTTCTCAAGATCTCAAATACTAAGTGACACAATACCTTATCTACATTTTACATATATTGATTTTTTAACTCAAATCCATAACATATCAATTGAGTACATAAACATTTGTCATCACTTCAAATCCAACGTTTACTTGAAAAAAATGTAAAATCTCCTTTCATAACCATAATCAAATCTCTCTGTCACTCGTGACAATTTCTTGAAGTTGTAAGAACCCTACTGCATTAGGTGGCTTCTCAGAATCTGTGCAACTCTTACAGTGTTTTGATCCTATTTCATATGCTCGTCCTCCAAAATCTCTCTCTCTCTCTCTCTCTCTCTCTCAATGCACAAGTAATCAAGACATCTCCCGGGGCCTAAAGGTCCAAATTATCAGGGAAAAAAAAAACAGAGAATAGCAAACTATAAACTTGCATTTTTCAGCACCCCGTAGCAATTAAAATTTAAAATGGCATTCATACTATATTTCAGAAGTTGATAGGATGCATGATGCAAAGATTACCTCATAAATCTAGAGAACTAAAAGCTTCCTCATCTTCTTCATATTCCTCGGCTAGATCATCTGGTTCCGGGATGCATTCGTCCTCAAAAAGAAAAGGTGCATGTTCTCTGCTTCTCTGGGGCTTCCTGTCATTCAGTTCTATGACAGAAATAATCCTTTCTTTAATGCAATTTTCAACAATTTCTTTTTCCATGTCTTGACTTTGCAATCCAAGTAGAGAAAAGCATTCTCTTTGAAAGTCTGAGTCACTGGAAGATAAAACCAGGCCAGCAATTGTTGTTGCAAGATCAGGGGCATAACTGCGGATCTGCAAAAAGAAATGAAATGAATGTCAGAACTATGTAGAAAACATTGACAGATCAATGTGTTACCCAGCCCATAAAGCTCTTGCCCATACCAGAAAAACGAACTGCTGCAATAGGTGCATGTGCGAGAGAGAGAAAGAGAGAGTTACCTTGAGTGCATGTGCACTGAGAAGAACTCCTGCATTTTTCTCCTTCAAATCGTCTAAAGCAAGCTTAATAGCTTTTCTGGCAAGACTTCGATCAAATTCAGTCTTTTGCTTAGCGGGGGGGATGATGACCCTGGTAGCGAGTCAAGAAATAGGCAGATACAAAGACATCATGCAATGTATGACCTTAGTTAAGTATATTTATGTATATTCCCAACCCAAATCAAATAGACAACGCATATGAAACGATGATGGATACTGTTTATGGTAACAGTGGAGGACAATATCAATATGGGAATATGGTGACAAGTTCTCCCATTCGAGTAATGCATAGCCATCTTGTTCCCCTATGCTCCTCAACATCAGACCATAACTTTTCCAGTCTATGCTCGCCAATGCACGCAGAGATGACTGGGAAATTGAACAGGCTGAGAAGTCCTTGAAATATAAAACCTGGAAATGGATGTTATGAATCATCTTAATTTAACACAAAAAGAAAGTAATTGCATAAAATAGTTACAAGGAAATTGTCCTACTCTTTGCAAAACAGATTTAGCCAAACCAAAAGTTACAAATAATCATCATAGCGATTTGAGAATTTAGTTTTCATGATAATTATGCAAGTGTAAAGTAATAGTTATTTTACTTTGACCTCATTGGCTGAATGAGAATGACAGTGTAAATTGGAAAGCCAATACTCTGTTTCCCATGTTAACAAGTTAAATATAGCCTGATACCCTTTGACCTGTTAGTCTTTTTAAGAAGCTCATAATACAAACATTTAGCCCGTAATAACAGACCATTTTGCTCAGCAGTATGAAGTAAAACTACACCACGTTATTCCTTATGCTAATGCAACAGCCCAGATAATCTCTTCCTTCACTAACATTATAGATGTGTTTCAGTATTGACCAGATTCAGGAAGATAAAAGCTAAAACACCAACCTCTGTTTTTGTCCCGCATGCCCTGAAGCAGGAAGGACTTGTTGGCTCTGATAACTGACTAATAATAATCACTGCTTCCATAACCTGTCCAGTACTTCTATGGTTTTCTTTACAGCAGGCTAACCCACTTCCGACCTTCAAATTTTCCCTTCTAGAGAGAGCAAAAACAAGTTTGAAACTTCAATCAAGATTTAGGCTATATAAAGAAGCAAAACTTGAAATGTATTATACCAAAACTTGGACGAGGACCTGACAGCCTCCCTAGAAATCATTACGTTTCTCTATTTTCAACAAACAAAAAATAAAAAAAAATAGTAGCATTCCCGAATAAATAAACACACACCAAACAATGATGGCACTAGCTTTCCAAATTGTAGAAAGGAGTAAGATTAATGTAGATGGCACAGCTGCCAAAAAATCAACGAAGAATAGAGCTCTAAAGATTGAGGAGTAGCTTTAAATGGATGTGAAATCAGAGTGTCCATAGATTTTGATCAGGTGATCATCAACCAGTAGTGTAATTACAGCACCCTGTCTGATTCTATTACGACCAATTGAATATGAGTTCGACGTAATTAAAAGAACAAGAATCTAGCAGTTGTCTATTTGAAACTCACCCACTTGAAAAACAAGAGTGACAAATATGTTTTAGACTATTTGCATGCTTGAAGACATAATCTTCGAGGCCTGACTTCAGAGAATCAATATTTGATGAGGGTGAAGAAGCGAAAGTAATGCCCTCATTTGCTGAAACAAAATTCTCAAGTCGTGATCCATGACTATCACCACAGTCAACCACCAGTTCAATTGCAAGCTTCTGCAAAAGAGTCAAGATATGATGAACTAGTAAGCACCAATATACATATCGTTGAACATAACAATAACATTGTCTTACGTAGATGACGTGGCTTAGGAAGCATAACAGACTGTGGAATAATCAGATATTATGACGAAAAATAGAAAAGAAGAGTAGAATTTCAATAGGTATTAAAGTCAGTCATCCCATTGTCATTTGTCAGTAGCATGAATCAATCTAATAGATCTCTCATCAGCAGGCATGACTGCTAGAGGCTAATCTTGTGTGTATTGCAGCTTTATACCTGGTATGACCACCAATTGTTTAACTGGCAACACTGGATCAAGAATGAAAGTATGCACCAATCAGATTATCTATCACCACCACCCACAATTTCATGGAACCTGGGATGGCAACAACTTGCTTAAGCAAGCAATGCGCGCAGATCATTCCACCATCAAATGTGCATTGATTTTTCAGAGAAGGGTCCTAAAATGTCAGATCATCTTATCTCTTGACAGGCAGATTCAGTGAACCAATTTAAATTAACATCTACATGAATAAGGAAGAATATGGTGCATTCAAATATATCTGATGCCTTTTACTGGACCACAAAGCAAGCCCCTTCTAAAATGGGTGTAGGCACTTGTGCCAAAAAACTTAGGAGTAAAATATCCAAATACGGCTAACAGACTACTAAAGTAGATTTTGGCAGGAGATTCAATCAAGGAATTTTTTTATGGAATTCGCGGGTAAGACACAACTAGGGCAATATATTTCCAGATGTCATAATGCATGAGCAACAATGCCAGTGTTCCCAATATTTGTTTTCACCTTCCATATTGGAATAGTAAGGGACTAAAATAGCTCTAAAATGTACCACAATATAATTGTCTCAAGTAGAGTCATCAATATTTATGACAACACTTAATCTCCGAGAGCCAGCGAGCATTAGTAAAAGCAGATTGATTTATTTTTTTGCCCATCAGTAAAAGCAGAATCCAATTCATGATTATTCCAGAAAAATGCACAAAGGCCCCTGACAAAAGGAAACAAAATTTGACTTTTCCATTAAGATCTTACTTTTAACATGAACGTAACATTGAGGATATGAAGTACAAAATTGAACTTACAGGGATCTTCAAAATGAGCATCTGCACAAAAATCCCAATGGGAGAATTAGATTGAAATAAAGGGAGAATCGGTAGTGATTCACTAATTAAGCAACCATTCCCTCTCTAGATAAGGTTAAAAAATAGGTCTGGAAGTGCAAATTATCAAGAGGGTTGCAGCATTCAACCTTTTGAAGAAAGCAAGTGACTAAGCCATCAGCAGTTTCGAGTGTGCTGAGCAATACTTCAGTCCCACTAGAAGGAAAACAATCAAGCAAATTCACATCAAGAGAGTGCTGAAATGATTGACACAAAAGTTGGGGTCCATATCATGCCTGAATTTTGCACCATTCTTGGGTTTTGATGGTAGCTTTGTCAGCCTTCTCGAGGAAACAATTTCTTTTACATTTAAATTGTATTGATGTATCTCATTCTCATGAATACCTGCCATAGTAAAACACAATCACAGAGGAAGGTGAAGGACTGATGCAAAAGCTGGATACTAAAAGTAATCCTACAATTTTCGACTATTTACTCTGGATGGTAGCTTCAAACTCAGAAGTACATGTAAACTGCTACTTGACAGTTCAACAAGGCTAAAACACTTTCCGGAGAGAACTCTTTCCAGGGAACTATTTCTACCAAGTTTACAATGGTGAAAACATCTGTATTTTACAAATTGACATGGATACCATTGCCAAAATCCAAGCTCAGCCTAAAACTAAATTCCAAAAAAATATCATAATATAAAAATCAAAGTCTAATTAATTAACATGCACAAACCAGTTGGCTTGGCTCTGTCACCAGAGCATAGAAATCCTTCAAATTCAAGGAAAGAGGTATATAAGCAGGGAAATGCTGAATTATACATTTTTAAGTACTAAATACACCCGAGGATGAGGAACTTACTGGTAGTTGCAATAGAGATCAATCCATCTGCAATACAGAGAAGGCCACCAATCAAATAACCAATCCAACAGTAACATGAAAATGTATGATAAAAATCAAACTGAATTGGCATCAAAGATAAAGCACCGCCAAAAAAGATAGTAATAGTTAAAGCTCGGCTATGTTCTAAAGTATCCCAGACTTGGGGGGGTCATTAGGGACAACATATAAACAAAATTACTTGGCAGTGGTCTGCATATCCGAAGTTATGTAACATCACAAATTTTGGACAAGAGATCAGTTGAAGAAACAGTAATAGTTGGGATAGAGGAAGACCAAACTAACTGACTAAAATAGTTAAAAAGGATATGATAGCTTATGCTTTTGCAAAAACATGATCCTTAATAGAACATAATGGTGTGTCGGAATTCATGTAGTCGACACCAAAAAAATTGGGGCAAAACTTTGTTGAGTTGAGTTGAGATCAGCTGGATAAATCTCAAAAGCTATAAAAAAGAACATGACAGTTTATAGTTTAACAGAAAGTATGACCCTGAATAGAGTATAATGGCAAATCGGAATTCATTCAGCCAATCCAAAAAAAATTAGGACAAAGTTTTGTTGAGTTGAGTTAAGATTGGGTGAAGAATTCCAAAAGTTATTACTTTGCAAACAAGTGTTCTGAAAGGCAATAAAGAAATGGCAATGCTTGATTGCCCTTATAAAAGGACTTAGCTGCCTCAGAATCTAAAGTAACTTAACCTCAGGCTTAACTGAAAAAGAATGAGATTACATTGCACATCTAACAAACATAGAGGGGTATGCTCTGTATAATCTTATACTTCCATATCTACATCAGATGGACTGCAGAATATTCTAGCTGCATAAGACATCATTTTCTGAACCGGTCTGCTCACTTTAGGATCAAGAAATAAAAAAAGCTAAATTGGGGAGGCCAAACTCTTGCAAATTGTTGATCCACGTCACATTTTTTCCCAGGCAGTTGACTGATATGAAAACATTGGAGTGAATTGAAAGTACAGTCAGTGTAGGATTCTTTACCCCATTTTTCAAGAGAATTGGGACCGCAAGTGTATTTTAAGTCCTGATATTCCTCCAAACAGCTTCCAACACCCGTGTCTGAAACTGTTTCATCACAAAAACAACTTAACTCTGGGTTTTCCTCAAAACTCTAAATCTTAAACATCAACCACAATACTTATTTTCAACTGAAGAACTGTTCAATCTCTCCAATTTCCAAAAATTCAATTGTAGTTGGTTTGTCCACAAAAGACAAATTTTGGAAGTTTATAAACAAATGACATTGTTAATTTGCATTTGTATTTGTCAATGCTGTATAAAATCTCAAAATGAAAGTAATTGTTCACTTCCAGAAATTGTAGAAAACCATGAGCAACTGAAAACCATAAACGAAAAAAGGCGAACCGGCATGTGAAAGAATAGTGAAGGCAGAAATCATGAGTGATGTGATGATTTCTCTTCATTAATGCTGAGGAGGAAAATCAGGAGACATAATAATGAGGTAGAAAACAAAGAAGAATTTTCCAAGCATGTCTTGGCTTGCCAGTTTTCCCATTTCTTTTCTTTCAGACTCAGGCTACTTTGAAAGGGAGAATCTGATCACCCGTTTGTCTCTGGGAAAGGCAATCAACATGTAGAGGGAAAAGCGTAGAGAGAGTGACTGGGAGAGTCAGGGTGGACATGAATTTAAGAGGTTTGGTGCAGAATTTCATGCTCCAAACACTGACTATAGTGTTCCATCCTCCTCAACAGGCAAACCTCCTGGCTGTCTATGCACCCTGACCTCCTTTATCATTGAGCGGTCATTTAAAGGCCTTAGCAGGTGATCCAAACTGTTTCCCTCTCAACGATAAAGCTTATCCCCCTCGTCTCACTGGCCGACCTTTGGGTGCAGAATTTCATTCTCCAAACACTGACTATTGTGTTTCGATCTCTAAACAAGATGATGCTTAGTGTTTATCACACGCGGACGACTGACATCGTCAACTTTTTCCTTAATAGATCTAATCACGCTGAGGAATTTAGGCAAAATTTTGCCAGCAAATCATTCGTGGCTTTGAACTTGTTTATTTATTCCTATTTATTTTCTTATTTATGTCAATTTTCAAAGCTGGAACCCGGCACAACCAAAACAGATTATGGAGCAGGTAGTTTCTAAGAAAAATGTTCAGACGTACATTTAGGTAACACCGATTAAATCTGATTCGTAGAGAATTAACACACGCATGTAATTAATTTGATACTTGAGAGAGAGAGAGAGAGATACTTGAGATTCGAAGAAGAGGAGGATTGGATAGAGGAGACGATTTCAGAAGAACGGATAATCTGCAAAGCTCATCGGACATACGGCATCTTTGAATTGCACACGAAATTAACTGTGAAAAACAAGTAGCAAAAACAGTGAACTATAAGAAAAGAAAATCATGAAACAACGGATTCGAAATTGCTGAAATGAACAGTTACTCTGATTTCTTTTAGATATACACTCACATATCGACAGAGCTCTTGAACAGAGGATATCTCCATTACTACGCCTTAGCAGAGAGAGAGAGAGAGTTCCCGCGCACTTGGAAAATTTAACCTCTTGCTTTTAGTTTTTTCATTATTTAAAGCAAGTTGAAACGACACATGAGTCATGCCAAAACCCACATAGTCCCGGTCCTTATCCGCATTGGTATGTTTTGCATGTCACATTTAAAAACTATACATACAATACAATGATTTCAAATAACACCTCTTTGACTGATCCTTTTGGTGAGGAAGGACCCGTGGTTAGGACATTCAGTAATGTTATTTGAATTTAAAATTTTAATAATGATGGTATAAAATTTTATAGGTGAACAGAAGACGTGGATGATTTTATTTTATATGGAACTGAGCTACAAGACTCGTGAGAATAGTCGTAAAAACTCAAGGAACAAATGGGAGTTACACAGTAAAAATAGAGTGGTTCACCGACTCAAGGAGCTCAGCTAGTCCGCTCGTTAAGGGAGGCTCTTGCTCATTTTCTCTTTATTGATAACTTGGGCAATTTACAGTATGTCGTGTGCGATGCTCCGGTCCCTTTCTCAATGGAGGCACCGTTCAGTATATATAGACTAATTCCTACTTCTAAGGGATCTATCCCGAGATCTTTGTCTTGCATCCGTGAAATTCTCTTTGATTTAAGGAGAGGATCTCGGTTGGCAGAAAATTTAGCGTCTTGAATTCAGCTAGGCAATTGCTCGGGGAATGTTCATGGTTATTTAGTAGTCTTTGGATTACTATCGCTACTGCCTCATCTGAGGGAGAGCTCTGATCGCGCATTTCTGAGCTCTGCATCTTTCGATCGAGCTGTGGACTTGACCTCCTTTCCTGGACGTTTATTCGAGGCATCATCAGTTGCCCCCCAGTCCTTGGTTCAAGCGAGCTTAGTGGCAAAGGCTTAGCTGTACTAATCCGAGCTGGACCTACACGTGACTTTTGCTTACACATGGGTAACATTTTTTGACGATTTTTAGTGTTCATGGCTTCCTCAATTCCTGCGCACACTTCAACCCACGTCCATCAAGCTTTAAATGCCTCAAATGGCTACTAGGAACGGCTTCTTCCATCGTTCATCTTCTCCTCTGTTTTTCGACTCTTCTTCTCCTACGATTTCCTGGTTTACTGGCTCGAATTTTTTCTGACTCCTTGTTCAAGACCGAGTTTTCTGGGTTCAATTCGAAGATTCGCATTCTTTCCTTCCTTCAATCTGGTTCTAAGCCGCCGTTCGTTGGTCTTCCTCAGTTAGGTATGCTTTTTTGGCCCCTTCTTATCTTTTCGCGTTCTGGATCCCTCGAATTCGAGGTGGTTGCTGCATTTTTGCGTCTATTGGTTCTTTTACTTCTGGAATTGCGACCACTGTTTATCTCCTATTTCCTATTTCGTAGACTGGGGTTTCATTGTAAGAATCCTTGGCGTCGGTAGCTACTGTGCTGATCCTAGAGTTATTAGGGAGTGTTTAACCAGTGTCCCTCTTCTTTAATGCTCTTTTAGTCTTCTTTTTTCTTACCCCGCTATGTCTGCCTCTCTTAGAACCACGCGCTCCTCTATTTCTCTTTTAGGAAGTAGGTCTGCCGAGGAGGAGACTAACTTAGGTGAAGTGGGTGACGAGATTGACAATTTCCCTAGCGTCGATGTCGTTGATGCCGAGGTGAGCTCCAAGGGGCTCCCTTCATCGTCTTCTTGTATGCCTCCCAAGCCTAACAAAGGCAAAGGCAAAGTTTACAAGATTGGAGTCTCCGATGATACATCATACCTAGGAGCTTCCTTTAGACATGCTAAGCTCGTGAGTCCTAGTAAGGTCGACCCTTCCTCCATTAAAACTTTTAGTGCTCGTTATGGGTTTTGTGTCAGTGTCCAACTCTGGTGCCCAAACAAATCTACCCCCTATGTCGCTCAAGTTCATAAGAGAGTCTGTTTCTTTGAGGTCGCTTTTGAGAATGGCTTGCGCTCCCCTCTACACCCCTTCATTAAGAACGTTTTGCAGTATTTTTATGTCTACCCCTCTCAGCTTTCTCCTAACTTCTGGGGTGTCCTTATGGGTCTCCTGGTCTTCTTTAAGGATCAAGGCCTCGGGGTTTCCAGCATCCCTTTGCTTTTGAATCTTTTCAACGTCAAGCTGACCTCTTTTAAGGGTTTCTTGTATATCTCCAAACGATCCAACGCTAGGCAGGTCATTTCTAATATTCCGTCCTCCCATAAACACTTGAAGGAACATTTCTTCTTCGTTGGGGGCACCAATTGGGAGTACAATCCTGCTGATAGGACACATATTCTTGGTAAGGCTCAGGTCAGCTCTGGAAGTGGTCCCACTACCTGGGCTAAAATCCCCAAGTCGGCGGTGCCTCCTTCCTTTAAGGCAACTCAAGAGCATGTTCCTTCATCCAGCACTCCTCAAGTTGTAATGACCTCCCCTCCTCCAGAGACTCAGCTTATCTCTATACATGACCCCGTGGAGGGCCAGGCTTCACCTTCTTATCTGAGGTCGAAAAGGCATTGGGACTGATTCCCGACCTCCAACCCAACCCTGTGGCATACAGCGCTTCCGGGAAGACTGTTGAGCCATCTCAGATAGGGATTGGGACTGAGGGAGGAAAAAATCCTGAGGTAAAGGAGAATGCGGATTCTTTCTTTGAGAACATGGAGCTTGCTGCAGGGCTATGTGCTCGATTCTTCCTGATTTTGACATCCAAAGGGCCGCCTCTATGCATGTTGAGGAGTCCATCTCGTCGACTCTTCAGGGAGAAGCTACTGTAAGTCCTAGCTCCTTGGTACGCCTTTTTAACCTTATGTCATAGCTCCATGCAACTTACTTACTTTTCTTTGTGTCTTCAGATGGCTATCCATGTGAAGGGCTTGCTGAGGAGGATTCGATCTTTTAAACTTTCCACTAAAGCTTTGAAGGCCTATGAGACCAAGGTTGCAGAGCTGTGTTTCGAGAACGAGGACCTTAAGTCTCAAGTGCAAGGCCTCAACGAACAGATGCGAGGCCTTAACGAATGAGCGAAAAAGCAGGACTCTGACCTCAAAGGTTCTCTAGCAGCTAAAGGCAGAGCTGAGGAGGAAGAGGAGAAAGCTCGTGATGAGCTAAGGTTAGCCAAGGAGGAATTGAAACTCAAGGTTGAGGCCTGGACCAAAGCCAGTCAGGAAGCCTTTGACATCAAGAGCTCCCTTAAGTAGGCGAGGGAGGACTATCTCACCCTCAATGAGGCGAATGGTAAGCTTTGTGAAGATTTAGAGGAACAGAAGGCCCTAATCCAGCCGAGGGACAGTGAGATCGCAGAGCATAAGGATGAAGCCACCACCTTGTGGGCCTCTGGATGACTAGCCTTTCAGCACAAAGCTTCAAAGGCCTTCGCAGACTTGGACTTTAACTTTGTTATCCCCATCGAGGAGGAATTGGAGGAGTCTGAGTTTGACAACGAGGAAAATACCTTGGCCCCTCTAATTAAAGGCTTAAACCTGGAAGTTCCTACTTCCCTAGTTATTCCACCTGCGACTGTTTTCTCTGTCGACCTCGTGACTGAAGCTCTTACCTAAGATTTGCCACTCGACAGGGTGGAGGCTCCTAGTATTAGTATTTCCGAGGATTCTACTCTTCCGATTTCTGGATCCTTGCCTACTGAGCTGTTGGGCTTCTCTTCTGCTGCTGGGATTCCGTCTATTGAGCCTCAGGATCCTTCTTCAGAGACTTAGGACTTTTTGTAATCCTGGACTCATACTGATTGTATTTTTGACTTCATGTTCTAAAATATAATTTTTGTTTTTTTTTAAAGTGGAGTGCTGATTCTTCGTTGCTTTGTCTTTGTATTCGTCTTGTATTTTTCCCCTTTGTATTCCTCCCCTTCCCCCCTGCTTTAGGAAGAACTGAAGTACTTCTTTAAGCACAATTGTTGAGTCTAAAGGGCCAATTGGGGTGTTGATATGTACGGAGGATTTGGGGTTTTCTTTTTGGTCTGCTCGCCCGTAGATGCTTTATAACTTTTTACGAGAGGTCTGCTAGAGTTGTCAATTTGACGCTGAGGTCTTTATTGTTGTTCGAGCTGACCTCTACTCCTGAAATCTTGATGGAGTACCTTAGGAACTCATCCCCTTCGAACAGTGATCTCCCCTTGCCATAATTTCGGCTTCTCAATCTGATAGATTCAGGCTGGCATTAGGGGTTGTTTTCCTTCTAGCGTCAGAGCTCATCTACGGACTTCCCCATCGAGAGTTTGAAAGTAGCCCTGCAAAAGCAGGCCTCTCTTTAACTCTCTGAGCGTTGAAACTGCTTGAGATGGACGAGGAATATCAGGGGAATGTTAAAGCTATTGGGGCAGTTTCCTTTACTAGGTCAGTTGACCTCAAAAGGCCTTCTCGGGCTCCCCTAGATGTTGGCTGATGGTGATCGTATCCTGATGCCTTTCTTTGAATCTTGGGCCTTTCTTGTTCCTTGTTTCCTTTCTCCCTTGTTCTTGCGTTCTCCCTTGCAAAATTACTGAGCTTTAGGAGGACCTTGCTGCTCTTTGAGCAATCTGACCTGTTGATTCTGATCTTCTTTTGGGGTGTCTTAAAGATGTCATCCTTTTTGCTTTAAACCATTTTTGTCTCCTTGTCAATCACTGCCTCCATTTATTCGGCTATATTCCAAAACCGTCACTGTCCTTATTAATTTGGAAACCCAAGGGACCACAGTTTGACTTCATTTTTCGTGAGGCCCTTGGTTCTCTGAATCTTGTAATTGCCCCTACAAGCCTTTAAAGCTTCTTGGTTTAAAGCTTCCTTTTCTCGTGTCTTTTTCCCTGAAGATCTTCTTTGTCTTCTTCTTTTCCCCAAGAACTCTCATGGCTGCTCCACCCTCTCTTCTCTTTAAACATCGCACTTCTTTTGGGATTGCCTGGGAGTTCGAATCTCGCTTCCTGGTTCCCTCCTCCATGACTTCCCCAAAATTGGATGAAGTCAAGAAACGGTTCTTTCCTGAGTTGGACATACCTCTCAAGGTCCTTACTCCCAATGAGCCTCGTAACTATCTTCTTCGAGGGGAAGCTTGCTTTTTTGAAGGCGCCTTGGAGATGGGCCTTCGTCTCCCTATCCATCCCTCCGTCTGGTGTATTCTGGCGTATTATGATCTGCCCCCTTCCGTTTATCTCTTCGAGAATGGGTTGTGCTAATCAGCTTCTTTTTTGTTCTAGCACCTCTAGGACAATGACCAGTTCCCCATAACTACCGAGTTTTTGTACTTTCATAATCTTGAAGATGACGATGTCCACTACTTTAGCAGTTTCAGATGGAGACACTCCTCCGAGCATCGGTTGGTGCTTGACATTCCTTCCCCATCCCAAAGGTGGCTCCGCCCTTTTTTCTTTGTTTCTGGAGATTCTTGGAGGTCTGTTAAGGACCGCCGTCAAGAAAACAGGGTCCCTCGCTCCTGGAGGAACTTTGATCACATAGGTAAGGGCATCGACAGTTTTCTTGATCATTTCCTTTTTCTAACGCTATGTTCTGATTTTTGTTTTATTGTGTAGTCGCGCCTGATCCAGATTTGTCAGAGGCTATGAAGATTGAGCAAATGAAGCAATCCGCCCCTATGCCCTTCTCAGAACTGATGACGTCTGACAACCTTTTTTTGTTCTGTGCAGAGGCAGCTTTCATTGACTTTCACTTCGATTGCAGCTCGCCAGACTTTTCTCCCTCTGAGTCTGAGGAGGGTGAGGGGGTTGGACCATCCTCCCAAAGGTACAAGTTGTGCGAGTCTCCTTCATTATCGGATTTCTCTCTTAGCGCAGTTTGACTTTCTTCTACTGGAACCAGACTTCTCAACTCACTTTCGAAGGTCGAGGATGGGGAGTAAGAGTTGAAGGAAGAGAACGCTCGTCTGGAGGAGGAGGTGGCTGTGTTGAAGAAACGTTTAGGGGATAACTAGTAGTTCTGTCTAGAAACTTTAGAGGCCTTCTTTATGCAATTTCTTTTCAACAATTGTTTAGTCCTTTGATGTAATTCGAATAACTTTTCTTTTTGTTGCTTATCTGCTATGTTTTGGACGCTTCATGGCGTATTATTTGTTCATCCTGAACCATTTCTCTGAATCTTATGGTCTGGATAACTAATCTTGATCCTCAAGGTCTGGTGAGCTCCTTTCACCTTATAGAGCTCATCAAGATCTGCATAATTTACCTCTCTTTATGAACTGAGTAGTCCATCCGAGTCGCTGTGCTCCTTCCACAAACTATATAATTCATGGTTAGCTGCATAGTTTTTTTTAATTTTTTATGAGCTGAATAGTTCATCGTGAGCTATTGAGCTATTCTTTATTTTTACGAATTGAATAGTTCATCGTGAGTCGTAGAGCTCTACTATGAGTTATGAACTGAGTAGTTCATCATGAGCTATAGAACTCTTCTTTGCTTTTTATGAACTGAATAGTTCATCGTGAGCTATGAAGCTCTTCTTTATTCGAATAGTTCATCGTGAGCTATGAGGCTCTTCTTTATTTTCATGAACTAGGTAGTTCATCGTGAGCTATAGAGCTCTTTTATATTTTCATGAACTGAGTAGTTCATTGTGAGTTATAGAGCTCTTTTATATTTTTATGAACTGAATAGTTTATCGTGAGCTATAGAGCTTTTTTATATCTTTATGAACTGAGTAGTTCATCGTGAGCTATAGAGCTCTTTTATATTTTCATGAATTGAGTAGTTTATCGTGAGCTATAGAGCTCTACTCCGAGTTATGAACTGAGTAGTTCATCATGAGCTATAAAGCTCTTCTTGACAGTTTGTTCAAGGTTATATAAAAAACTGATCATTTTATTGATAAATTATTTTATTACAAACGAGGCTTATTGGAAAAACCTTTTAAGGTGCTCTGCGTTCCAAGAGTGAGGCAGGATTTTTTCTTCCTCCGTTTATAACTCGTAATTCCCAGGTCTGACCACCATTGATATAATGTAGGGTCCTTCCCATTTAGGTCCTAACTTCCCATGAGTTGGGTCCTTCCTTGCAAGCAGAAGTTTCCTGAGCACTAGGTCCCCAGCCTTAAAGCTTCTGTGTCTAACCCTTCTGTCATAATACCTTGCTATTTTTCTCTGGTAATCTCGGATACGGTGCAAAGTCTTATCCCTTTTTTCGTCCAAGAGATCTAGATTCACTAGAAGTGATTCATCGTTGCGTTTCACATCTGCAAACTCAGTTCTGGGTGACAAGAGTCCCACCTCGACTGGAGCTATTGCTTCAGTACCGAAGGGCAAAGCAAACGGGATTTCCTAGGTTGCAGACCTAGCTGTGGTCCTGTAGGCCCATAGAACCTCAGGGAGGTATTCCACCCATTTACCCTTCAAGTCTTCTAGCTTGGTTGTCAGAGATGTTTTTATGGTCCTGATGGTGACTTCTGTCTGTCCATTGGATTGAGGATGAGTCGGAGCTAAGAAATAGTTCTTTACCCCGAGCTCAGCACAGAAGTTTTTAAACTTCAGGTTGTCAAACTATTTTTCGTTATCGGATACAATAGCTCTTGGAACTCCAAACCTGCAAACTATTGACTTCCAAACAAAGTTCTGTACTTTTTGCTCAGTGATCTTTGTCAATGGTTCCACCTCTGCCTATTTGGTGAAGTAATCCACCCCAACTATGACAAACTTGCCCTAGGGCCCAAGTATATCTAAATCTCATTGCTGGAATGGCTAAGGGCTCACCACCGATGTTAACAAATCAAGTGGCTTGTGAGAGATTTTATCGTGTTTTTGGCAGATCTTGCATTTTTTAACCAACTTTGTGACATCCTTGAGTATGGTGGGTCAATAGTATCTCTGTCTTAGGGCATTTCCTGCCAAGGTCCGAGCTCTGATGTGATTATCGCAGATCCCCTCATGAACCTCTTTGAGTATATAGTTAGCATCTTCATGTCCCACGCATTTAAGGAGAGGTGTTGAAAAACCACGTTTATACAATTTCTCCTGCAAAATAGAAAATCTAGCTGACTTGGTTCTTAGTTTTGCAGATTCCTTGGGATCTTCTAGCAAGGCTCCGTCCTGTAGGTATCCTATGATAGGATCCATCCATCTCGGCTGAGTTAAGATTGGGAACACTTCTCCTCACTCGATTGTGACTGCAGGCTCTGCTAAGTGCTCCACTGGTATCAGCCCATCCAAGTTTTCTTGCGAGGCGGTTGCCAGTCTTGCCAAAGCATCTACTCGTGAATTTTCTAACCTAGGGACATGTCTGATCTTAACCTGCACAAACTTTTTGATTAATTCTTGTACTTTTCTGAGGTATAGGACTATCTTCTCGCCTCTCGCTTCATAGGACTCCTTTATTTGCTTTACCACCAGTTAAGAGTCACTGTAGATCTCTAACTGTTCCGCCTCTATATAGTGAGCAAGATTGAGCCCAGCAATAATAGCCTCATATTCGGCCTCATTATTTGAAGCCTTAAACCCGAATCTAAGGGTATATTCAACGTCTATCCCATCAGGAAAAGTCATAATTAAGCCTGCACCACTCCCTTGGGCATTAGCAGCTCCGTCTACTGAAAGTTCCCAAATAGGGAGGTCAGGTACTAGCTGCGTGGCCTCCGTGGGTGTTGCTGTTGTGAATTCTGCAATGAAATCTGTCAAAATCTGCCTCTTGATGGCTGTCCTTGGCTTGTATCTAATATCGAATTCGCTGAGCTCAATAGCCCACTTAACAAGTCTCCCTGAAGACTTCGGTTTGTATTGCACCTACTTCATTGGATGTTCTGTCGGGACTTCTATAGTATAAGCTTGGAAGTACGATCTGAGTCTCCTGACTGCCGTTACCAAAGCTAAAACAAGCATCTCTATTTTTGGATATCTCTCTTCTACCCCCCCTCAGAGCTCTGCTGCAGTAGTAGACTGGTTGCTGAGCTCTGTATCGTTCCCTAACCAGCGTCGCGCTAGTTGAGAAATCTAAGACAGCTAGGTAAACGGTAAACATATCCCCCTCCAAGGGGCTCACCAGTATGGGAGGGCAGCTCAAGTATACCTTCAAAGCTACGAATGTTTCTTCACACTTAGCATCCCACTGGAATGCTTTCTTCAAAAATTGGAAGAAAGGCTGGCACTTATCACTCGATCTGGATACAAAGTGACATAAGTCGGCTATTCTTCCAGTCAAACGGTGGATTTCTCTCGTATTTGAGGGGGGTTGCATATCCAACACTGCTCTTACCTTCTCAGGATTAGCCTCTATTCCTCTGTTGTTAACTATAAAGCCCAAAAACTTTCCTGCAGAGACTCCAAAGGCACACTTGGAGGGGTTAAGCTTTATCTTATATTCCTTCAGAATCTGGAACGATTCAACTATGTGCTCTATGTGGAGCTCCGCTTTGAGCGAATTGACTAACATGTCATCAATGTAAATTTTCATGGACGTCCCAATCTGCCTTTGAAATATTCTGTTCACCAACATTTGATAAGTGGCTCCCGCATTTTTCAACCCAAAAAACATGACCTGGTAGCAGTATGTCCCCTGTTCAGTCATAAAAGAGGTCTTCTCCTGGTCATTTGGGTCCATCCTGATCTGATTGTAGCCTGATAAGGCATCCATGAAGCTGAGCAGCTCATGTCTAGCTGTGGCATCTACTATGAAGTCAATCCGAGGTAGGGAAAAGCTATCATTGGGGCATGCTCAATTGAGGTCAGTGAAGTCAATGCAAAGTCGCCATTTGCCATTGCTCTTCTTGATAAGGACCACATTGGCTAACCAGATAGGATAGTCTACCTCCCTGATGGCTTTTGCATGGATGAGTTTGATGACCTCCTCATTGATAGCCTTTTGTCTTTCAGGGGCGAAGCTCCTCCTCTTCTGCCTGATCGACTTGTAGGTTGGATTTATGCTGAGCTTGTCTATGATGACTGCGGGATCAATGTCTCTCATGTCTTCTTGCTTCCAGGCGAAGACCTCCGCATTTTTCCTGAGGAACTAGATGAGGAGATCTTTAATTTCGTCACTTAGCTTAGATCCCACATAAACGAGGTGCTCCGGTTCTTCGTCGAGCTGTACGGGCACCAGTTCCTCTGATGACGTTGGTCTGGTATCCAGCTCGTCCCTCATGTCCAGCTCATCTAATTGGATGTTTTCCACATCTTTCTTCTTTACCGACGCCATATAGCACTCTCGTGCTATACGCTGGTCTCCACGGACCACTCCAATTCCATTCTCAATTGAGAACTGTACTACAAGGTGATAAACAGATGGGATTGCTCTTATAAAATTGAGTGAGGGTCTGCCTAGTAGCATGTTATAGGTAGAGGGTGCATCAACTACTAGGAACTTGACGGTTGTTGTGGCTTGGCAAGGTGGGTCACCTAGAGTGAATACGAGTTGGATTGCTCCAAGGGGTAATACTCTCTCCCCTACAAACCCTAGCAAGTGAGCACTCACTGGCTCCAGTTTCTCCCTTCCTATGTCTATCTTATCGAAGAATTACCTTTAACAGTTTCAATTTTGGATGTATTCTAGAGCAACAATCTAACGACCTCTTTACACTAAATAATTCCTCGTCATTATCTGGCTCAGAATATCAGTTGTCAACATACACCTCAACCCCCAATGTTGGTCTTTTTCCCTGGCCATGGTCTTGGACATTAACTGTGGGATTAAAAATGTCATCATCATCACCTTCAAGATCTTCATATTGCCAACTTGGATCATCACTAACCTCATCAGTGTAAGTTCCATCAGTAGAAACAGCACCACTTGGAACATAATTTGGGTCCTCAGAATCAGTATCTTCATTTTGAGGACCACTAATCTCACTATCAGCATGAATAGCTACATGTTGTGAACTAGCTTCAATCAGCCCATCACTCACACCCTCAATACCAGTTTCATTGTGCCACACAGTCTGGCTCTCTTTGGTTTTCATGACACTAGGACTTGGCAAACAGTTAGCATCTGCAGATAAAACAACAATAGGATCCTCAACCTACTCAGCATATATCAAAATTACTAGAAGCTCTGTTTACCGATGAATCATTTTCATAATATCATCATCTGTCAATATCCTTCTCAAACCCATGTCCAAACTGAAACCTGGTACCCTATACTGTGACATATATATCTGCAATCTCTATTAATGATAATTTATCTCCGTTACAGTCTTCAACATAAGTCACCTTCCCACCTTCATAGCTCAAAGAAGTGCAATAATATAGTGATTATAGTGATTTGTCAGACTGAAAAACTTAGTTAGTCTATTCTAATGGAGACTTTTGTTCTCTAGTTTGTATTACTTAGAGAAGAAGGTTGTTATAATAAGATTTTTCGATATCTTCCTTGATGGTGTATTCTCTTATAGTCCGATTTATAAAGGGTTAATTTTTTGTCTTTATCCTAAATTGTATAGTTTCCTCAATCGATTAGAGTCATTAGTGTTATGTATAGGTTCTTTATTCAATTTTTTTTCGTTGCGGGAAAAAAAAAACACAATTGATCAACCAGTACTAGTGGAATAATCTCTACCACTAGACAAGTTGATGGAAAATCTCTTTTGGTTAAATTTATTCCACTAGTAGTTGATGAATGATTACTTTTTTTACAAGAATAAAAATAGGAATTTTTATTCTCTTAATTTACCTTTTTTTTTATTATGCTTAATAGTATATATAACTAGATCTGGTAATAAACCGAATTTCAGTTCGAATCCAATCCATTTAACTGGATATTGACTAATATTTTTTATCAAGTTATCCAAATT
>CM042193.1:14780343-14811631 GCA_023539305.1 Ilex asprella | reverse complement strand
TTTATGTAGTTTTATACAAATTTTGGGAAGAATATAGCCGTTAATGAACAGTGGACACCAATAGCTATTTTGCAAACTCTCACATTCTCTCTCCAAATGTTGCAAATTTGCCACCCCAAACCCATAATTGCCATTTTGGCACCCCAAATACAACCCCCGTTGGAGTAATTTTTTTGATTTTGGGGTGGCATTTAGGCAATTTAGAGTTTGCCACCCCATATAACACTCCCGTTGGAGTTGCTCTTAGTCAAATTGATGCAAGTAAAAGTAATTAATATTCTCAAGCTGTAAGATACCCTTTCTCTATCCAC
The DNA here is from genome assembly GCA_023539305.1 of Ilex asprella. NCBI lineage: Eukaryota > Viridiplantae > Streptophyta > Magnoliopsida > Aquifoliales > Aquifoliaceae > Ilex > Ilex asprella. Next base: position 14,811,320 of record CM042193.1, on the reverse strand, counting down.
TTTTAGGGTGTAACTCTGACAGATTGGACAGTCAGCGCTAGCTCAATCCTAAGTATATAATTTTTTACTCTAACTCTAACCCTAACCCTAACTCGATAGACTCAACTGGAGCACTGTCTGAATTTAATTCGGGCGGACTCTGGTTGAATTCGAATTTCTAATTTTGGGATGACTTCAGGTTGCTTTACGGGTTGAATTCGGGTTTAGCCAAAATAGGCTTGTTGTTTTAAACCTAATACATATATTATAAAATATTCAATTAAATTAACAACCAACAACTTCAATAAAGTTTTTAACATAAAAACCATAATTAGAACATAAAAACCATTGCCACCAGTCCACTACGAGAGAGATAGAGAGAGTGGAGAATAATTATAAATTCATAAAACATAATTCATATATTTCATTCATAACAGTGTATGATTATTGATCATCTTCTTTTGTACAAAAAACTAGTGATTACAAAGCATAATCCTAGAAAAAATATAGAAATTAGACTCATAAAAATATTAAACTTAAAATATCATACTATCACCACTAATTACGCATAACAGAGTAGCAAGAAACAAGAAACAAAGAACATATCTATGAACCTCAAGCAATCTTGACCTTAATGGTCTTGGGATTCTTTAACACAAACAAAACACATAACAAGATGAACATTATTGTCATTGCCACTAGTCCACTGCAAGAGAGGAGTCTGAGGGAGGCGAAGATGAATAAGGCTGAGAGAGGGCTGAGACTTTGAGATGACGAAGACAAAGAAGGCTGAGAGAGGGAGGAGGTGTAGGGGGAGAGAAACCTGAGAATGAGAGAGACTAAGAGTGAGTGAGGGAGGTCGAGGTGCAAAGGCTCAGATTAACCCTAGGATGAAAATCTAAAATTGTATTTATATAGTTATTAATTCGGGTTGAGCCGATTTTAATATTTGAGTTTAGCTTGTGAATCCCATGCCTCAACCCGAACCAGCCCAAATTCAATCCGGGTTAAATTTTTTTTAACTCAAGCCCAATCAAAGTATTAAAAACCCTAGTCCAAATACTATTTTTTTTCGGGTTGAAATTGGGTTGGTCTGCCCAAGTTGCAGCCCTATCCATTTCTCCCCATCACCTCTATCTCCGCTCCCCTCCAACCAACATTATTAAAAAAATATTTATATAAATATTAAATTATTTTTTAGAAAAATATAAATGTGAAGTTACAGAAGATAGTGAACATATTTAAATATAGGATAATTAAGAAAGATGATAGAAATAGTTACTTAAACCACATAGAAAAAAATTAATTAGAGAATTATATTTAAATAAATTAAAATTATTAAACTTTAATATTTAGAGACCAAAACTTCTCAAGTATTTTTTTTATAAGTTAAATGGTTATGTTATATATAATAATATAAATTAAATAGGTACTTGGAGTTCACAATATTACTGATTCCAAATTATCTCTTAAAAAAATGAGTAGATATTCTTGGATGAATGAGTCTCGTTAAAAAAAATTAACGAGATCCATTAATCCAAAAATTATACTAATTTAGAACACAACTAGAATCCCTAACATGGCTTCTATATTTTCTCTTGAATTAGCTTCTAGGCAAACCATTTATAAAGTGAGGGACTCACTTAAATATGATGGATCTCGCCTAAATACAAGATAAATGATTTATTATATAGATCATCCACCATTAATATATGAAAATTTCACTTATATACAATAGGTTTTAATTTTTTTATTTATGGAAACAATAGAAATTCTTATTAATCAGAAATACTTGAAAAGAAAACAAACATAATAAAGTCAGATATCTGTTTCAACTAAGCAACACTACTATCTGTTGAAAGAAAAGATAACAAACTAACTCATGGGTTACTTGCTTTTCGATCTGACGAACTGTGGACACTTCAAACATTCAAAACTATTTCGCCTCACTATGGATATCATGTAGAATAACACCCAAAATATTTAATTCAAGAGTGTATTTGAGATGACTTATAAAATTAAAAAATTATTTTTTAAATAAATATTTATCAAAAGTTTTTATACGAAAAATATTTTTTATTAAATAAGTATTATTTGAATATTCAAAATTCAAAATACTTAAATTAATGTGATAAAAACTTATAATTAAAATAGAATTAAAAAAAAAAAAACCATGGACATTTTCAAAAATGGTAACCTAGCGAAAAGGCCGACAAAAACCCATTGAAAGCTAAAGTGGAGGGCCAAACATTCGCGGCTGCTGCAGCATCCTTACGACCCATGGGAAGCAACTTTTTATACAACTGAACAATACCAAATCAGACACATCAATCCCAACCGATTCAATAGATTAAATATTTAGTAGAGTTAAGTGACCTATTAATCTAATCATTTACCTTGATTTGGTATATAAATTTTAGGCAATAATTTGATGAAAATAACATTAGTTTAAAAATTATATCACATTACTTAAAATTAAACATTGGCTAAGAAATTTGGTAAGTATAATAAGAACCTACTAATCTAATCATCTACCGTGAGGTTCCCTTGTTAGATGATGACACGACATCATGGTAATAAGAAAGTCAGAGCCTCAGTCAGAGAAGCATTGTTGGCAATAATGAGGGATCAGAAAGCCACCAAAAAAGTCCACACTCAGTTTTCACGCCTATTCTTCCCAATCCCGGCGCTACAGATGAGTTCGCAGCAGAACTGTAGTAGAGAAGAAACATTGAACCGTTGAACAAGACCAGACCTATTTTTTGTATATTCTGAGTTTTGAGTTATCAGAGAGAGTCTGACCAAAAATAAAGTTCAGAGAGAGAGAGAGAGAGAGATGGAGGAGAGCGGGATTAGAGGGAAATTGGAGGAGAGAGAATCAAATGATATGCCATCGACACCGCCCATCGATCAAGTTTCTCATCTGGCTCTCGACATCGGAGGTAATTTCAGACTCTTTTTTCCGTTTCCGAATCTAGAATTCAACGTCATTTCATTTCATTCTCTCATAATCTCATTGCTTGATTATTTTTATTGGACACGAGTTCGTTTTTTTGGTTATTTTGACCAGTATCTGTTTTTTCCCCGCCTTTTTTTTTTGCTGGAGTGCTTTTCTTACTTCCATTTCTTTTCTTGATCAATCTTTCATTTCAAGTGCATTTTGAACACAAACCTGCTTTGTGAATTGTGATTGCTCAATTTTTTTTAGATAAATCTCGTTATTTCATATCGGTAATAGCAGTTTAGTTCTAGGCATATCTACTAACAATTTTGCTTATTACTTTTGATGATATGGATTATGCTTTCTTTTGATTGATTTTTAGATGCATTTATTGTGTTTGTTTGCAGGCTCTCTCATCAAGGTTGTGTATTTCTCAAGTGATAGTAACTGCTCAGTTGATGATGATCAGGACAAGAGGCTTCCTGAGAAGAACTTGGATATTTCTAGTGCTAATAGAAGCTACTGTACTATCAGTGGGAGGCTTAATTTTGCGAAGTTTGAGACGCACAAGATTAATGACTGCTTAGAATTCATTTCATCCAAACAGCTTCATCGCTGTGGTATGTCTCTTTATTTGGGCTTCTGCTACTCCAAATTTCAAGTGTGCCAACGACCGCAGTTGAGCTAATCATTTTTCATAAGTTAGTTGAGCCAATCGTTTTACTGCTCAGTATTAGCTTGTGGGAAGATCCTGAGCTTTTCTTTCCTTCTAGTTTTTTCAAAAGTTTGCTCAAGCTTGTTTATTAGGAACAAGTTGTTAAAGTACTGTAATATGTACTTTAGGTTTATGCTGTTATCAGAAACGATCCACCTTTACCTTTCAATCTGGTATTTGCAATATAATTCAATAATTTCTGAATAATTGTCATAGTTCTGCAGGAACACTATTATCTGTCAACTTCACTATAAATTTTCTCTAGGCCTCTCTCTCTTTCTGTCTCTCTCTCCCTAAGGTGGGGTGATAGTTGATGTCTGCCTTCTCAATTTGAAAGAATGTTACATTAAGGGATGGTGCTGCACAAAATGGTTAGTTAGCTATCACATCTTCATCAATAAAGAATGGATGTAAACGAGCCGTAGATTGCTTATTTTAGAGTGCACATAGAGAAATTAAAAGTTGTTTGTCTCCGAGGTCCCCAGAAATGGGCATCTTTTCATAGTACTGTTTTGGTTTCATTAAATCTTTTAAAGATAAACCAACTTCAAAGGACATTGACTTTAAGATTACACATATCTAATTTTGCAATCCTTTTAATACGAATTGAAACCCCTTTTTCTGTTTGTTAGGTCACAACACAATTCAGAGTATTAATATAAGATCTTTATGTTATTGGTAAACTGAACTGTGTCCAAGTATTACATTTTGCTAAGATAGGCAGTTGCAACAATATGAAAAACTAAAACTAAAATCTGTGATACATGTCCCAGTGAGGCATTTGATCTATTTATTAAGTTGATATGTGTTTTAATGATTCAATGTTGGACAAAGGGAATGGTGTTTGGACTCTTATATGTCCCCAATAAAAAAAACAGGGAGCTCTTATATGTCAGTATTTATTTGTCTGCATTCATCAGATTGCATTCTTCCCGCTGCTTCTCGGTGCACTCGTAATGTTTTGTACCATTGTTTTATAAATTCTATCTATAGTTTTCTGTAATGTAAAAATTATGAAATTTGTTGCCAGGGATCCAGATGAATTCAAGTGGTTGGCAACATGAGGCTCTTGAATGTGACAAAAATATTATTAAGGTACGGATGGCTGCCAAACATGTAAACCTGTTATTTTGAGAAAGTACAGCCCGTGTAACTTATTTTATTAGCTGGATTAGAGTCAGGCATATTTGCCATCATGTAAATTAAATAATGATAAGGAATACACGTGGGGTTACAGTAAATTTAGAGAATTACCAAGTTTTGCATTTGTATGTGGGTCCTTTTATCCAAGAACTTCTTCAGCAGAATATTTCCAATAGGTTTGCATGCAGAATAAATTTAGGCTAGGAAAGTTCCTGACATGATACAAAGAAAGTATCAAGCTTTGTTGTGGACTGCGTTGATTCAGAATTTCAGATTCACAGATCTAATTAAGATACTAAGGCTTTCCCCCATTTGCCATAATGTATGATCTTCTCAACTAGATTGGTATCCTGGACTAGAGTTTTAAATTTGGAAGCTCACCAGTTTGCAACATGTTACTTCCTCTATCTTTCCCCTTACTTCCTGAACCATAGTATGTATCTTAGCTTCCATAACTGTACATATCTTTTGTGGTTAAGCTTAGAGAAATTGGAGGCAGACGTCCTAAAGTTGAAAGTCCATGTAAAAACAGTTCATTGCCTATGGGAGCATGACCCTGGTGACCAGCCATTGACAATATAGCCAAATTTTCAAAGTGGCATCCATTTATGAAATCCTAAAGCTGTTCCAATGTCCTCCAGTGCCTATTTTAAATTCGTGGTTTTGAATCTTAGAGGCACTATGCAAAAGTTTCTGGAGCAATTCAATTTTTCTGCGATATAAACAAATATTCCAGCTCTATTTGTATTATCATTATGTGAAGGATTTGTTTTTTATCTCTAAGAGACATACATTTATTTTACATGCTTCTAAAGCATGCATATCTATTAAAAAAATTACCATGCATCCTTTTGAAGGCCACAGGTGGTGGGGCATTCAAGTTTGCAAATCTATTCAAAGAAAAGCTTGGCATTAGTCTTGACAAGGTAGACGAAATGAATTCTCTTGTTGCTGGAGCAAATTTTCTTCTAAAGGTGAGATTCTAACACCGTAAGGAGATATGTGGCATGATACGTTATCATATTTATGTAGAACTATAAAATGAAGTACATTTATGTAATACTAGTGGTCTTGCATGTTTATATCTCTTCCGCATAATTCTCATCTAGTTTTTGGATTAATGGCTCAGAAAATTGAAGTATGTCATATGTTTTGCTCTTTTTTTTTCCTTGTCTTTTCCCTGTCCTCCTTTAGAAAGATGTTTAGTGATATGTATGTGTAAAAGGCATTGAGCTACTTTTATTTGGAGCACTTGAACTTTTGCCACTTTTGCATCATCATATTTCAGTAAACATTTTTTGCCACTTTGGAAGGTTACAGGCTCTGTCTAACAAGAGAACTCCCAGTCAATGTGCTGCATATATTGCTCTTGAATTGAGAGTGCTAGGCACTTGTCAATGTCATATCATTCGGGTTATTATGTGGCCCCCTTAAGAGACACCCCCCCAAAAAAAAAAAATCCCCAAACTTTTTCCGAATGGCTGGGTTTTTGCGTTGCTTCTTTTGTCTTGTTTGCTTTGAAGATGATTTAACTGACAATTTCAATGGGCATTGTAACCTTGTTTTTTTTTTCCTGAATAGGCGGTCTCCTCCGAGGCTTTTACATACAGAGATGGTCAGAAGGAGTATGAGCAGATTGACCATAATGATTTATATCCCTATCTCCTTGTTAATATTGGCTCTGGTGTCGGCATGATAAAGGTAATGTTCATTATGTTCTTGCAAATTATTGAGTGTATCTAAAATAAAATGCTATGGTCTTTAGAAATGAATAGGAAATAAAAAGAAAGGGAGAAATTGAGAAAAGAAAGGTGGTGAGGAAAGTTTTATTACATATCCTTGTTAAAACCGTTGTATATATAGTATATACTTCCAAAGGACATCATTGACTGTGCTTTAGACTTTAGTTCCACGAGCCCTATAAAATAGAGTTAAATTCAACACACTTTTAATGCATACCTTGTACATTAAGACACCTACCTTTTGATCATTTGTCTTGATAACAGGGTTTTCCAATTAAGACGCCTTTAATGATATAAACAAAGCGGCCCAAGCTTAGTGCATTGCTCAAACTTGGTTTGAAAATTAACAAGCTTTAAAATGACGATTTTAACTTAGATTGTTAATTTTAAAATATTCTCAAGCAAATCTGTTCTGAGCCTATCTTGGTTGGAGTTCAAATAACTTGTTTAGTGTTATATAGTCTCTGGTAATGAACCCTATAAGTTATATCCATCATAGTGTTTGATTCAATAGATATTATTTAGATCTTTTGATTGAAGTATTACTCTTGTGCCTATAGGTAGATGGAGACAACAAGTTCGAGCGAGTCAGTGGAACCAGTGTTGGTGGTGGCACCTTTTGGGGTTTGGGGAAGCTTTTAACCAAGTGCAAGAGGTTGTCCTGATAGTTTTCTCATGTCAATATAATCTTCAGTCATTCAATCATTGTCAGTCTGTTTAAAAGACTATAACGCATTTTTCATTCAGTTTTGATGACTTGCTGGAGCTTAGTCATAAGGGAAACAATAGAGTGATAGACATGCTTGTTGGAGACATCTATGGTGGAATGGACTATGCAAAGGTAAATATTCTTGTTCTATTTATGTAGTGCTGTAGAATAAAGTTCTTGTTTCTGGCCTTTATCTTGTGCTGGAGCCATAAGTTATATAGGGGGAGAAAAGATGAGAAAGAAAAAGAAGTAGCTTTTCAACATTGCATGGAATATATGTATCCAAGCAAATCTTATGCCAATATGGCTAACTTTCTAATTTGTGCAATCAAAGTTTCATGACACATATAAGATTGTACAGCAAGCCCCCCCCCCCCCCCCCCCAAAAAAAAAAAAAAAAATCCTTCTATGGCAGTAATTGATTTTTCAGTCAAAATCCTGTCACTGCACATTTTCTCTTAGAATTCATAAATTCAGTGAGATTTGTTATGTCGGTTCAGAGGTAGCTTTAGTCTACAATTCATTTGTTCAGTGAGGAACATGGTACAAATGTACAATAGCTCTTAGTCATGGAATAGGTTAATTGCTCCTGTACGTGTGCCTAAATCTCAAATTTGGGGAATCTTTTCTCATAGTAAAAAAAGCTGCTGTGATGCTAAGGGAGGAATTTCAGTAATCTATGTTCCCTGATGCTTATCCCAAATGAACGTATATTTTTTCGTAAATTGGTCATTTATGTGTCCAAAAAGGATTCTTCTTTCTCTTAGGTTGATGGGTGTGCATAATTGGTACTGTTCAGATGAATAAGTGTTGCAGAGAGTCCAGCAAGATAATACAACTTTTGTAATTGACGTGTGTGCCTCCGTGAAGTTAAATCTATGCCTGTAATGTAGGGTTTATGTTTCAGGCTGATGACCAAACGAACTTTTAACTTTTGCGATGGCAACAGATTGGCCTTTCATCAACAGCCATTGCTTCTAGTTTTGGCAAGGCGATTTTTGAGAATAAAGAGCTTGAAGACTACAAACCTGAAGATGTTGCTCGGTCACTCTTAAGAATGATTTCAAATAATATTGGGCAGGTAAGTGATTGTACGACTGATTTCTTGAATGTAGTAAAGCAAATGTCAATTTGTGAAGCAGATATTCCCATGGTATAATAACATTTTATAGATGTAGTTTTTGATGTTGTAGATAAACCTATGGGCAATGGTTGTGATCATTCCTTTCATCACATCTAAATTTTTCCTATGTCAAGAATGGAGTATAAATACATGATGCTTAGTAGTAAATACGCCAAACTTGCCTAAAAAAAGTAATTTCTTGTCATCATGCTTAGTAGTATTCCGGAAGATCTTTCTGGCATCTATCATTGGGGTATTCTTTGGACATTCTAATTCATAGGGTGGTATTTTGCCAATTCACTTGCAGAATAAGCATGGGACTTATATTTCTTGCATTATCGAGATGCAGTAGGTAAATCTTGTCATATTATTGGACAGGACAGATATTTAGTCATACATCCCCCAATGATGATATTTTTCCGCTAAAGATGATTCTCTTTTGCATTATTGCCACCATAGGCATTTAAGTCAATAAAGATGTATGTAGCATTCACCTCACATTGCTTCATTGAATGGGTTCTGTTTTGACCGTGTGGTTCTCGAGCTGTATCAAACATAGTTGTCAAAATTGAAAAATGTGTCTTGCATTTCTTTATTGTGGTATTTGATTTGTTTCGCTTAATTCTCACTCCTATCAGATTGCTTACTTGAACGCTCTTCGGTTTGGACTGAAGCGAATATTTTTTGGAGGATTTTTCATTCGAGGCCATGCTTATACAATGGACACAATTTCCGTCGCAGTTGATTTCTGGTAATTACGAGGAAGTCTATTTTCCATGCCTTATGATAGCATGAGTGATTTGTATAAGCAGTGTAGTTGTTCTAGCTAGGTAAGAGGATCATTGAAATTTGGAAATTTATCAAAATCTCATTTTTCTTAAATGCAAAATGACGACACGCTTGGAACAGAATAGACTCGATTGGTTTTCCATGTTAATTAATGCACAAAAACATTGCCATTCGGGTTTGTGTCTCTTTCCATCCTTGAACATAGCTAGAATTTGGTTTCCAGCCTGTCACTGATTTTAATTACATGTATCATAACCCATTATTTTCAGGTCAAAAGGTGAGGCAAAAGCAACATTTTTGCGGCATGAGGGGTTCCTCGGAGCATTGGGAGCGTTCCTGAGCTACAAAGGGCATGGTCTTGATGGCTTGATGACCCATCAGCAAGTGGACTCGCTCCCCAAAAGTGTATGTTGGAATGGAGATGAGCTTCGCAGTTCAGTTTTTGGGAATCTGAATGAAAGTGGGAGTATCGAATGCAGTGTGCAGCTTAGCAACTGAAGTATCTAATTGGACTAGCACAATGACACCGTGACCCCACAGATTTAAGGTTCGAGTCTCACCAGTCTCCCTTCTTTGTATGTACTTTGACCCCCCCCCCAAAAAAAAAAAAAAGTACCTTCACTTCGTAACATTTGCCCTATTGCTGACGAACAAGTCAAAACCAGTAGGGCTAACTAATGTTTTTATTTCATAAATAGTGATATCAGGTGGATGGGTTTTTAGGGAAGTTGATTCTGATGTCACAAAATACTTGTCTAAACAATGTTTGTGATCATACCTTGCTGTCCTATCACTTCTTCCAGGCTGAAATGCCCATTATGTTGTATCAATCTCCCAGATCCTCTGTTAATTTTAAATAATAAAGACGATGTTGATTAAAACAACATCATTTTATTTAATAAAATCACATTATTTTAAATAACAAAAATGATATTATTTTAATAAACAATACCTCTGCTATTAATTTTTTAAAAGTCGAGGATCCTCAGCCCATTATTACCTAGCAATGATAAAAGTCATTGAAATTGTCAACTAGACCTAACAAATGGAATTGTCATTTGTTTCCGGTTGCCAACAGATTGTGGTGAACTACTCTCGAAGCAAACTATATTGTTTAACAGCAAAATTCAATTAACCATGAGTTCCACACACTTTAGTTTCATCCCCCAAAAAAAACCCAAACTAGTTTCTCTTATCGAATTGTCTCTAAATACGATGTACTTGAATTATAAAATAGCTAGAGATCATTATCAATCCATTCAATGTCTTTAAACCTTGACAAGATAAAGAGAACGAGCCCATTGCCTTGCAAGATTTCAGAGTGCATGACCCATACAATCAGATATGATTGACCCAAAACAAAAAAAATCCTGAGAGAGAGAGAGAGAGCATGGACAGGAATAACCAAGTCCCTTCATTCCAGTGAAAACTTCTCAGCTAAATTCTTCACTGAAGCAAATCAGCGCATCTCATAGACAAAATGAGACAAAACAGGCGATTGATGGAGCAGAATATGCTCTGTTGAAGCTACTATTCCATGCACAAACCTGATACCGGACGAGCTCACCTCGTTGAGCAAATGCTTTACCTTCTCACGAAAACCCTTTTCCATCTACTGGTATTGTTCCTCGATCGCATTGAAACCCTCCTCAATTAAGGAAAAAATGTCTTATATAACTTGACAACATAACTATCACCTATAAACCCAATGTACGTATGAAGACCTTTAGAGCTTACACAAATTAACAAGTGACTGATTTCACGAATGCAACCTTTTATGACATTGCTTTGCATTTCTTCTTCGCAAGGCCCATCTTTCTTTAATGTCACACAACTTATTTACTTGGCATTCATCCAATAATCCATCAGATACTCCAAGCTCTCCTTTTGAGTTTTCAGTGCTATAAACTCCCCTAATTCTGGCGGCTTCAGCAAGCAAATCATATATCAGCATCTCAGTGGTCCTTGTGGTGATTCCCCGGACATACCAGGAAATGGGTGGGGGAGGAACAAGAGAGGGTTGGAGGAGTTGCTCCAAGCTCACCTTTGACCCAATTCTTCCTTTGCCTTTGGTGCACGAAACGTAGTCCTCCAAAGTTTTAGGTTTGAAGGGGAGACATGATTTTTCATCAACAAATATAGGTTCCACTCGCCAACAACCCTCAAATCTTTTCATAAATCCAGTTTTCACTTGCTTGAATTTCATCTGACAAAGTGAGCAACAAAGACAGAAAAAGCATTAAAGCTTCAGCTAAAAGACATCAACTTCTAACACACTATTTATCTGTCATAGCATCTAACCCAAAATCAATTGACAAGGAGTGGAGTAGCCCTTCAAATATATAAACCAACAATGGGTGGTCCTAATTATTCAATATGAGATACAAGCTCCCTTAACAAACAAACAAACAACCATGCATACTAGAAAATTTAAACATGTAAGAGACTTGACCAACTGACCAGCTCTAATACCATATTAGACCATCCGACCCAAAATCAATTGGCAATGAATAGAGCGAGTAACCCCTCAAATAACCATGGGTGGTCCTAATCATTCAATGTGGGATACAAGCTCTCTTAGCATTATCAATTTGCATAGCTATAACAATTGTGCATAACAATTAGGTGAGATTTAATGTAGCTTATCTTTTTGAAAAAAAAAAATCTTTGCTTTTGTTGGGGGACGTGGATGCTCTCCCAAAGACCCCTTCCCTTCATCACCATAGCGTCTTGGACTCTTAGAGAAGCAACAAAATTCAAAATCAGCAGTAGTGGACCAATTATAGAATAGATCCAAAAAAAATCATCCGTAGATCTAGGACCAAAACATGATGATTCCCAGCAAGAGAGGGAAAATAAGGGACAGTGGGAGGGGGAAGAGGAGGGAGGGAGCGAATAACCTGATTGCTACAAAAGGGTAATAGCATATCACCTGGCCCTACAAACGAATACCAGAGTGACGGAGTGATTTAGAGAGAGCTTAATCATTAATAACTAAACAGAATAGGAAAAGATGTGCAGAAAATGAGAAGGAAACCAAATTGGAGTAAATGAATATTTGGGGGGCCATGGTTAAACAAATAAGAATGTGACATTGGTGAGAACAAAACAAAACAAAACCAAAGGCATAATATGTGCAACTACAGATGCTTCACCATAGTTGTTCCTTAAATCCATTGAAATTATATAAAGCAAGGTATTTCATTCAGAATAAACTCTAAAATAATGCATAATAGAAATGACAGTATTATAATTTATAAGGGTCAGACCCAGATGTATGATCCAGTTGTTTATGCAAGTGAACCACAGTCTGTTCATCTTGTACTCAGAAAACAACAAACTTATTGCAAAGTGAGCCAAACCGATCCAGTGAGGTCACTTTGGTTCACTACTCAAACTGACGAATTGTGACCTGCAACCAGTGTCAACATTGAAGACCCACCTTGAAATGTTGTAACTTTCATATAAGGTTCATGGTTTCCACTCAACAGCCACCTCCTCTGTCCCCACTCTACTCCATTGCTTAGGGGAAAGGACTTCTAACTAAAACGAAGTCATCTTCTGAAAGTAACCTTTACACTGAAAGATGATTAGTCCTTACCGAGTAATCTTCTCTGTTCTGATCTACCAAAACATGAACTGAGATGGTCCCTGACCACCAAAGAAACTTCCATAATGCTGCTTGTTCCAATTCGACCACCTGCCTTGAGCCTTCATCAACCAAGACCCTCCTGGATAGTACTTCCTAGAAACATTGATATTGTATAATCAGAGTGACAATAAATGCAATGCTGATTTTCAATACAAGGAAAATACTGCCAACAAAAATACTTGGAGATAAACCATCAAAACAACGATTGAACAAGAGATTGAGAGAAGTCACAAGGGAAAAAAATGGGAGACATGACAATCAGATGACCATCTTTGATAGACATTCAGTAAACCTTGATATTTTTGAAGACCCTCCTATTATCAGGATCTGTGACGATGTTGTATACTGCATCCGGAGGCAATCCAACATTGACTTTCACATTCAGGTTGCAAAAAGAGCCTTTTGGTACACTGACCTGCAAGAATTACATTGATTTAAATATTAAGATTTTGTTGACCTCATGATGCATACACTCAGCAATGTTAACTTTATCAGACGATGTTACCTATAAAATGTAACATAATGGGCATCCCTCGAAGTTGTGATGGATCCATCTCAGCATGTTAACTAATCGATATGGCCTTAGACTATTAGTGGTATTGTTAGTATGTGATGATCTACATGACCTTGATCAGATTAAATCCTACATAAGCATGCTATAAGTCGAAGAAATAGAATTGCACTAGGATTATTCCATGTTATATAACATCAAAATAGTGACGAACAAGATTAAGATGCATAAACTATTCACCTTTCTACTGACTTTCATCACACACAGATTTGCCATTCACACAATCCAGGTGTATGGCAAATTTAGAAGAGTCTAATCACCACTGGTTAAAAAATAGCACGCATCGATATATACTGCTTAGAATTTCCTTACTTTTATATCTGGGGATTGATCATCCCAAACAGGATTCTCTCTCCAAGTCTGAAGTTGCTTCTCTAGGTTGACCTCCCAGATAGCAGATGACTCATTATCCCTCGCCAAGGGGAATGTTGAGTTTATCCCGTCATCATCTTTTGTAGACTTCTTGAAAGGTAACTGACAGTTCAGGAAAAGAAAGTCACTCCCAACTCAAACATCCATGAACTAATTACAGGCTTCAAACAAATGTCCCACCTTTCTTTTCACGTTCCTGCGTTAGGGGAAAAAATGTCTTACCTTTACATACTTTTGAAGTTTCCCAGGGATATTCACTAAAAAGGTACTCAATGCTGGAACATTCACATCCGGATGTTTATTGTGGTCAGTATTTTGGATGTCTATGCTCACTTTCGTCACTTCATCACCACCCATTGAAGCCTAAATTAAGCACAGATGCTAGTCTACAGAGAGTTTAGTAGAGGCATAGATTAACATTCTTCTTCCAAAACTACCGTTTTTTCCACAACACAAATAAGTGAGTTTGATATCAACAGAAAGTGGCATTTTATTGCAGAGTATCTTGTGTTGGTATTTGGAAAAAGCTGTCATCATTCAATAGTAATTGAGAGCAAAACATCAATAACACAGATAAGAGCATGTTTCTTGACAGGGTTTTGCCATTTTTTCATAGTAGTGGCTGTTTAAAGAAGGTTTTTGATCACCTTTCTCCCGAGTGTCTGTCCTTGACAAGCCAAAACTAGTTGAATTATGATTTCTTACTGAAAAGGTGGCTTCAACATGGTAAGCACAATCATACAAGATTAATAGATGATCAATGCATCAGAATGGACTAAATATGATAACCACCCTTCATTAGGTATATCATCTGTTGCTTAGAGTTCAATTTCAACGCCTGACAATAAGGATGAGCAAGAGACTAATGAAAAGTGGATCAACATAGAGAAGAAAGACCGCCCATAACATTCCAAGCATATTATCCAAGTGAACAAACCATTTATGACAAAATCAAAACATTCCCTTTTAACATTAATATAGCCAATAAATGTCCTCAAGCCACAATGCCATCCCTACCTTATAACCCTTACCTTTTTTGTACCCAAATTTAAATTTGGATAAAAATGGTCTAAAATGCTTCACCGGTGCTAGACCCATACCCATACCAAATAAAGAAAACCCTTTTTTAAACTCAAATATTTTATTGTGAGATTACACCCTCCTTTAACGACCCAATAGTCATATTTTATCCTCTTTTAAATTTAGATTTCTCATCATTTAAATTTGAATTTCTCTTCCTTTAAATTTGGATTTCTCAATTAGAGAGGTTCATACCAAATCAAGGTTTTTACCCTTTTTTTAACTCAAATTTGAGTAAGGGTTTGGCATTGGAGAAGCAAGTATCAATCCAAAACCACAAAACCCAACCACCCCATCACATCCAAAATATGGACATATTACAACCCAAAACACACAAAAAAAAGAAAGAAAGAAATAAAGAAACTACTCAACCCAAATCAAATAACTTGCAATAAGCTCTCCAGACATATATTCCAGCTAGAATAAAGATTTCTTTTTTTTTCTCTGGCAAGTTAGAATAAAGAAAATCATCAGTCTACATAAGGCATAAACTTCGACTCAACTCAACACCCATTAAGCACCAGAATCAAAAACAAATTGCAATGAATTGACATGAGCATGCAAAGATAAACTAATTACAGAGAACCATGGAGAAAAATAAGACCCAGAAAAAAAAATAGAAATAGATCTACAGAGAATACATTCACAGAATTAATATTATTGCAGATATTCAGAGAGCAAAATCACTTACTGGAATGTTTTATTTGCAGACTATTCGTTCTACTTAAGATTTGAATGTGAAAAAACACCCAGAACTTTTATGTTAATAAGCTGAAAAGTTGACCACTGGACATCAGGAGATTCTTCCCTCTATCTTCTTTCTTCTTCCGTGTTCGGAAAGAGCAGTTGTGGCACGTGATCCACCCTTCTGCACGTGCAAGTGTCCCTGAATTTGAACCAATTCTCTTGTTAACGTGGTGAAATCGAATAATATTTACAGGGACTTTCTTTTTTTTGAATTGTCAATATTTTTTTAATATTTTGTTGTATGGTACTTAGATTTGCGTCGGCTGTTTTCCAGAAGTCATAATTGACGATTGTGATTCAAACTGACTTAAAGTATATTTCTAAAGAGATAAAAATAATTATTTGAATCTAATTTGTTGAATTAACTACCTAAAATTATCACATTAACTGTTATACTTATTTTGTTACATGAATTTTGTTTTATAAGTACTTTTTTTCCCCAGTGCATAGTGACAGAGACTTTTCTTCTGTTGAATACTTTAACTTGACTTTTCTTCTGTTGAATATTTTAGCTTAGGATAACGCCAGGTATCAAAAAAAAATTTTTTTGATACATATACCTTTTTTTTTTTAATTTTTAGAATTCTTGTGAATAATTCTAAATATTTGTGATTGATCCTAAAATTGTTAGGATCAAAGGTAAACCCACACAAAACTAACTTGACCCCTCAAAAGTAATAACTTGGACCATAAAAAAAGTTATCATATAACCTCAAAAAATTATAATTTTTTTAAAAATCGATCCTAATTTTTTTGATATAGAATTAGACCCTAAAACTTATATGATAAACCACAAAAGTTATAAAATTCAGTACCCAAGTCAAATTCTTATAACTTATCATGCTAACTATTTTTTTTTCATCCCAATTTGTCAGTGTCAAAATAGCTCATTTGGGATTAGTTTTCATTCTCTCAAATATAATTTTTCTCAATTTCTCTAAATAATAAATCATTTCTTCGTAAATTCAAGTGAAACTATAAAAAAGTGTCAAACCAGTATATTGTAAAAGCAATTTACTTTATTCTTCTTTGCAAGAGGAATATATAGAAGAATACAAGTAATACATTACCTTAAATAGGAGATTACCCTAAACTATGGGATTACAATTACAATCAATTATCCTAATATTTAGCCTGACTAATAGCTATTCTAAAAATAAGAAATACAGCTCATACTGACACTCCCCCTCAAGTTGGAGCATAGATATCTATCATGCCCAACTTGCTAATTGCATCATGGAACGCCCTTCTTGAAACTGTCTTCGTGAGTACGTCAGCTAACTGATCTTTGGGTCGAACAAACGAAAATTGTATAACTTTTCGATCAAGATTCTCCTTAATAAAATGACGGTCAACTTCAGCATGTTTTGTACGATCTTGTTGAACCGGATTATGTGCAATTTCAATGACTGCTTTATTATCACAATGTAGACTCATAGGTTTCTCATAATCAAACCCCAAATCTTGTAATACACTTTTAACCCATAGCAATTCGCACACGCCATGAGCCATACCTCGGTATTCAGCTTCCGCACTTGATCTTGCAACCACCTTTTGCTTTTTGCTTCTCCAAGTGACAAGAGTACCTTCTACAAAAGTAAAGTAACCCGATGTGGATCTCCTATTAGTCTGATTCCCTGCCCAATCAGAATCTGTATATCCTTCAATTTCATGGACCCCATTCTTAGAGAATAGCAATCCTCTTCTTGGTGCACTCTTCAAATACTTCAAGATTCGATACACTGCATTCATATGTTCTTCACTCGGCGATTGCATGAATTGGCTCACCACACTTACTGCATAGGCTATGTCCGGTCTTGTATGTGACAGATAGATTAGTTTCTCAACTAACCGTTGATAATGCCCCTTGTCAGTTAGGACTTGATCCACAGACTCTCCAAACTTGTGATTCATATCTATAGATGTCTCTACAGGTTTGCAGGCTAACATTCCATTCTCAGTTAAAAAATCTAGCACATATTTTCGTTGTGATAAAGATATTTCAGCCTTCGACCCTGAGACCTTGAGACCTCGATTCCTAAGAAGTACTTAAGTTGATCGAGATTTTTCATTTCAAATTTTAATGCCAAAAACTCTTGTAATGCTTTTCTCTCACCTGGATCATCTCCTGTCAAGACTATATCATCCACATATACAATCAATGTCGTTATCTTCCCCTCTTTGTGTTTTATAAACAAAGTGTGATCCGAATTACTTTGCTTATATTCATTGTGGAGGAGATCCTTCGGAGCCAAGCCCAGGATGATTGCTTTAGACCATAAAACGCCTTCTTCAATTTACATACTTCAGTTCTACACGAAGATTTGCGTTTAGCTCCAGGTGGTAACTCCATGTAGACTTCTTCCTCTAAATCTCCATTGAGGAAAGGGTTCTTGACGTCAAATTGTTGCAAAGGCCAATCTCAATTTACTGCTATGGATATAAGAATGCGGATGGTATAAATTTTTGCAACCAGAGCAAAAGTCTCTTGGTAATCCACTCCATATTTCTGTGTATACCCCTTCGCAACTAACCTCACTTTGTACCTATCGATACTGCCATCAGCTTTGAGTTTCATTGTGAACACCCATCTACACCCAACCATCTTCTTCGCTTTGGGTAATGGACAAAGTTCCCAAGTGTTATTCCTCTGAAGAGCCTCCATTTCTTCATTCATTGCCCTAGTCCACTTTTGATCTGCCAATGCATCCTGTACATTACTAGGAATAGACACAGTGGACAATTGATTAACAGAAAATGCATACGATTCTGACAACTTATGGAGGGAAACGTAATTACTAATTGGGTGCTTAGTTTTGGATTTGGGATCAGGTTCATATTATTTTTTCGGGACTCCTCTATTTGACCTTTGTGGATATTTATTGGTTACATCTTCTGCAAGGACAGGAATTCATTAGGTTCATCAAGAATGGGATTCGGATTTACCTGAGGAAGAACATTCTGGGTTGATCGTTCGGTTAATGGCGTAGATGTAGGCAATTTTGGTAAAGAAGAGGGTCATTGCTGAAAATTCTATGATCTGTGTCATTGGTGGAAATTCTTTGATTTGTGCACAATTCCTGGTCAGCGCCACGGCCTGGGATATTGGGCGCTACAAGGCTTGGTCCTATTTCCTTAAAAAAACATCCCCCATTTTCCTCCAATTTGAATAATTCTTTTCCACCATCTTTATTCTCTTCATTGTGACTTTCCCCTTGAAGAGAAGACCCTGAAACTCCAGCTGAATAGTATGGTTCCAATTCACGAAGCGAAGTATCCAAGGTCACATGTAACTTCTGGGTTTGAGGATTGTAGCACCGATATCCATTTTGAAACTCCGAGTAACCTGCAAAGACACAACATTTGGCACATGGATCAAGTTTACTCCGCAAGGCTTTAGGCACGTGAACATATACTGTGCATCTAAATACTCATGGTTCCAGATTCGAGAGATGAGGAACGAAAAGGAAACATTGCATCTTATGTTGGGGATTTTGGAACTCTATCACACTAGATGGTGTTTGGTTGATTAAATAGGCAACCGATTTCACTGCCTCACCCCAATAGAATTTTGGCATATTCATGCCAAAGAGAGAGACCTGAACTGTTTTCAGAATCTGTTTATTCTTTCGCTCTGTCAGTCCATTTTGCTGTGGAGTATAGGTGCAAGAGGTTTGATGTCAAATTCCATGGTGGCCCAAAAAAAATGCCTAAAAAATGATCTACAAACTCTTTACCATTGTCAGATTGAAGCGTACGAATCTGCCTTTGGTATTGAGTCATCACCATTTTATGATATTCCTGAAAAATTATACCTACATCATTCTTATTTCGAAGAAGAGATATCCAGGTCATTCGAGTCCATTCATCAATAAACGTAACAAAATAACGAGCATTAGAAAATGAAGGAATTTTTTCAGGACCCCAAACATCTGAGTGAATAGCCACGAAAGGTTCTGCACTTTTATTCAAACTTGGTAAATAAGAAATACAATGGATCTTGGCCAGTTCACAAATTTCACAATGAAAATCTAAATTACTGAAACCTGAAAACAAATGCAGTTGTAACTGTTGGACCAAAACAGTTTTTTGGTCAACTTTGAGCCAAAATTAAAGTAGGACCCAATTGTTATTCGAATAAATTTTTGTGGGTTCATATTCTACTCAGTGAGGAGTATAATGTAGTATATTCACTTGCTCAAATCGAGTAAGAAATGAATGAGAAAATAGGCTTCAAAGTGACCCTCAAAAAAAGGTGGTGCAATGTGGGATGTGACACCAATCCCACATTGGTTGAGGAAGAAGTTCAACATGGGTATATATAGGCCAAGTTTGCTCGATGGGTTGGGCCCCAAGGGGTACCATAGTTTTGTGAGCGGAGCGAGTGCCTACATGTCGTTGGTTCGACCACACACACGCGCGCGCCGCCCACCCGCCACAACCACGACCATACCCGGTCGGGCCGGGCTTGGGCTCGAGTGTGGGCTTGCCCTATATTTTTGGAGAAAATTCATTTAAATAAATGAATTAATTAAATGGTCATTAATTTCGTAACCCGAAATTAATTTGGTGGTATCTGTGGGTCGATTTATTCCAGTCCAAAAATTTGGACTGTGTCTGTTCATGAAGAACACAGTTATTCAAAGGTGACTACTGGCTGTTAGAGGTTTTATTTCTGGGTTGTGTCCTTTAGTATTTCTGGGTTGTGTCTTTTAGTGTGGTGACCGTCCGAAAAGTCACCAAAATGTCTATAAATACCCAGGTTCATTTACCATTCTGGATAATAATAAATTCGGTCATTCATTAAAGCATATTGCAGTCTATATTTCGGTATTAAGTTTGTGTGTTTAGAGAGTACACAACTCAAGTTTGGTTCGCTGAACGGGGAGATTGGAATGCTACTTCTACCTGTGTAAAGATTATTGTATCCTGGGAGACAGACGCTCGTGATTCCATAAGCACCGTGTGTGGGGGCGAAATCTGTCTTAAGGATATAGCGTCAAACACTAGCCTTGATCTAATTGAAGTTCAATTACAGTTCTTGGTCTGCAAACGAGTCAGTATTTATTTTATTTAGACAGTATAGTTACGTGTAACTATGTACTGTAACTCTTTTGCGAAAGTTTGTCACTGTTACTCTTTACTGTATCTCTTTACTGCAACTCTTTCGTATAAGATTGTTTCTGTGCAACTGTTCACACCAAGTTGTTACCGTTTTATTCTATGTTAAGTTACAAAATATCATAAATATCAATAGGTGATTTTACTATTTTAGAACACCGCAGTCAACAATCTTAAGACAAACTTCTTTACTCTATTAGTTTAATTACTTGTTGTGTTTCTGATACATGTTTAGTGTTCTAAAATATTATAAATTGTTAAAACTTATTTTTTCAATCTGTGATAGTTAGAAAAGGCTTGAAAAATTTTGTTACGAAAATTTTCATGTTCTGTTTATGTGATTAATTTTAAACAGTGACATTGTTTTTGAATCTGATTCAAAACAGTTACACCAAATAGTGATTTTGTTTAAACAGTGACACCAAACTGTTACAGTTACACCAAAATTGACTTTGTTTCTGTGTATGTTTTAAAAAGTTATACCACACAGTGACACCATACAAAAACGTTAAAACAGTAATTTCAAAACAGTGACACAAAACAGTGACACCGAATCTGTTTTTATAACTTGCTTTGAAAAGTGTTGTTGTTTTCCTATTTTGAATTATTTGTAATCTTTGTTGATCAGAAATGGATGCAAATGATAATAATGTTCTTGTTACTGCAAATTATGTTGTGTCTGCGGTGCCTATTTATGTAGGCAAGTGATATATGAGCGATGAACTCTTTAAGATGAATATAATGACCATTGTATCGAATTTTAATAATAAGAACATATCTTCTGTTTATATGCTTGAGTCTTAAAATGTATGACATGGTAAATTGGGACATGTTAATTTTGATACTTTGTGTAAATTAATGAATTTAGAATTATTGCCTAAATTTAATATTGATGCAAGTCATAAATGTGAGGCATGTGTTGATTCAAAATTAACAAGAGCATCATTTCATAAGATTGAAAGAAGTACTGAACCTGTAGAGTTAGTTCATAGTGATACATGTGATTTGAAATATGTTCAAACTAGAGGTGAAAAGAAATACTTTGTTACTTTTATTAATGATTGCACAAGATATTGATATGTATATTTGCTAAGGAGTAAAGATGAAGCATTAGAAAAAATTATGCATTATAAGAATGAGGTTGAGAATCAACTTGGCAAAAAGATTAAGGCAATAAGAAGTAATTGAGGTGGTGAATATGATGCACCTTTAGATCGGTTCTTTCAAGAACATAGTATTATTAACCAAACTTCTGCGTCTTATACACCTCAGCAAAATGGAGTTGCTGAACCTAAAAATAGAACATTGAAGGAAATGATGAATGTCATGTTGATTAGTTCGGGATTACCTCAGAACTTGTGGGGGCAAGCTCTGCTTTCAGCAAATTATATTTTAAATAGATTACCCCACAAGAAGTTAGATAAAACCCTTATGAATTATGGAAAAGTCGGAGTCCTTGCTACAAATATTTAAAAGTGTGGGAGTGTTTGGCTAAAGTGATGGTTCCTATTCCCAAAAGGATTAAAGTAGGACCTAAGACCATTGATTGTATATTAATTGGTTATGCAATAAATAGTAGTGCATATCGTTTTCTAGCGCATAAATCTGATATTCCTGATATACATGTCAATACGATTATTGAGTCAAGAAATGCATCATTTTTTGAAAATGTCTTTCCTTGTAAAAATGCATATGATGAGAGTTCTCTTAAGAGAACTCATGATACTGAGACTAGTGATATAAACCATGAGTCTATAAATAATGAAAGTGAAGAAACACTTAGACGTAGTAAGAGGGCAAGGACTTTCAAGTCCTATGGTCCAGATTTTCTAACATATTTGTTAGAAAATGAGCCTCAAAGCTTCAATGAAGCAATGTCCACTCCTAAAACACCTATGTGGAAAGAAGCTATAAACAGTAAAATTGAATCCATCGTGCAAAATCACACCTGAGAATTGGTTGATCTTCCACCAGGGAGTAACCATTGGGGTGTAAATGGATTTTCAAAAGGAAAATGAAAACTGATGGATCAATTGATAAGTACAAGGCTAGACTTGTAACTAAAGGCTATAAACAAAAGGAAGGTCTTGATTACTTTGATACATATTCTCTTGTTACGAGAATAACATCTATTCGTATGCTTATATCTATTGCAGCATTGCATAATCTTGAGATACACCAAATGGATGTGAAAATAGCTTTCCTAAATGGTGACTTAAATGAGAAAATTTTTATGGAACAACCTGAAGGGTTTTTTTCTCCGGGACAAGAGAAGAAAGTGTGTAGACTTATTAAATCACTTTATGGTTTAAAACAAGCACCAAAATAATGACATGAGAAATTTGACAAGATAATGATGTCAAATGGTTTTACAATTAATGAATGTGATAAATGTGTCTATGTTAAAGACACGAATAATGGATATGTCATTGTTTGTCTATATGTGGATCATATGCTTATTTTAGGTAGTAATAATAATATTATTACAACTACCAAGAAAATATTATCCAGTAAGTTTGACATAAAAGATTTGGGTGTTACAGATGTTATATTAGGAATTAAAATTTCTAGAACATCTGGTGGACTTATATTATTTCGATCACATTATATTGAGAAAATACTTGAGAAGTTCGACAAAGATGAAAGCAGCGTTGCTAGAACACCAGTGATATAAATCTTCATTTGTCTAAAAATACTGGCCAAAGCATATCACAATTGGAATACTCTCGTATAATTGACAGTCTAATGTATGTCATGAACTGCACTAGACCGGATATAGCATACTCAGTTAATAAATTGAGTAGATATACGAGTAATCTAGGAGTAGACCATTGGAAGACAATTATCAGGGTTCTTAGATACCTAAGATATACCCTGAATTATGGATTGTACTATACAAGTTATTCAGCTGTACTTGAAGGGTATAGTGATGCTAACTGGATATCTGATATAAAAGATACAAAATCCACAAGTGGTTATGTTTTTACACTTGGTGATGTAGCCGTATCTTGGAAATCCTCTAAGCAAATATGTATTGCCAGATGCACAATGGAATATGAATTTATTGTTTTAGATAAAGCATGAGAAGAAGCTAAGTGACTTCGCCAGTTTTTAGAGGATATTCCAATATGGCCTAAACCTGTGCCAGTAATTTGTATACATTGTGGTAGCCAATCTACGATTGGCAGGGCACAGAGTGACATGTATAATGGTAAGTCTAAACATATACCTCGTAGACATAATACCGTTAAACAATTGCTCTCAAATGAGATTATTTCTATTGATTATATAAAATCAAGAAATAATCTAGCAGATCCACTTACTAAAGGTTTGACAAGAGAGCAAGTAAATTGCACATCGAGGAGAATGAGACTAAAGCCTATGACACAAGAGTCACCTTAATGGCAACCCAACCTAGTTGACTGGAGATCCCAAGATCTAGGTTCAAAGGGACAACCGAAATATGCGTGATTCAAAAGAAGCACTAAGGAGATAATCTCTTCTACCTATTCCTATGATAAAATAGTACTGTCTGCAAAGTTTATTAGGGTAAGCTATGCTGTTAATGATTCTTATACCTTAGAAAATTCAAGTGAGATATTGCAGGATATTCCTAATAGGAGTCACCTATATGGGTGTGAAGGGGCTGCTTCTGTGAGAATTTATAAATACTGAATTCTCTAAAGCACTCATGAAAATCAGGAGTTGTTCAGGGCTAAAATGAACACAATCATGAAAACCAATTGTGTTAGGAAAGAGACTGTGTAAAGTCTATTCGATATGATTTATCAAACAGCTGAATAGTTCAAGACATTACGTTCACTATTTAGCCGGTAAGTCCGATGGGCTTTCACTAGGGAAGGTTCAAGGCCAAAAATTACCTATCTCGATGCACGATCCTTCTAAAGATGTACTCTCTATAGTTGTCAGCATTATCATTTGCATACTAAACCAATTTTCCATTCATGTGGGGGATTATTGGACCAAAACAGTTTTTTAGTCGACTTTGAGCCAAAATTAAAGTAGGACTCAATTGTTATTTCGAATAAATTTTCGTGGGTTCATATTCTACTCCGTGAGAAGTATAATGTAGTATACTCACTTGCTCAAATCGAGTAAGAAATGAATGAGAAAATAGGATCCAAAGTGACCATCTTGAAAAGATGGTGCAATGTGGGATGTGACACCAATCCCACATTGGTTGAGAAAGAAGTTTAACATGGGCATATATAGGCCAAGCTTGGTCTATGAGTTGGGCCCCAAGGGGTACCACAGTTTTGTGAGCGGGGCGAGCGCTTACATGCCATTGGTTCGACCACACACGCGCGCGTGCCGCCCGTTCGCCACGACCACACACGTGTGGGCTCGGTATTAAGTCTGTGTGTTTAGAGAGTACACAACTCAAGTTTGGTTCGCTGAACAAGGAGATTGGAGTGCTACTTCTGTCCGTGTAAAGATCATTGTATCTTGGAAAGACAGACGCTCGTGATTTCATAAGCACCGTGTGTGGGAGCGAAATCTGTTTTAAGGACATAGTGTCAAACACTAGCCTTGATCCAATTGAAGTTCAATCACAGTTCCTGGTCTGCAAACGGGTCAGTGTTTATTTTATTTAGACAGTATAGTTACGTGTAACTGTGTGCTGTAACTCTTTCACAAAAGCCTGTCACTGTTACTCTTCACTGTAACTCTTTCGTATAAGATTATTTCTGTGCAACTGTTCACACCAAGTTGTTACTATTTTATTCTATGTTAAGTTACAAAATATCGAAAATATCAATAGGTGATTATATATTATTTGGAACACCACATAATTTTCCAACAGTAAGTTCTTAAGATAACCAAAAGAGAGATTCCCTAGCCTTCGGTGCCATAACCATACGTTTGCTCGAGCTTTATCTTCACTGCTTGTTTGATTTGCTTGACTGAACTTTGACCCCTCTTTTTCCATCAACTCTAAATAATAAAGTGTGCTTCGTCTAACACCATAATCAAGAATCTTCCAGGTTAGATAGAATGTCCTAGAAAACACAAAAGGAAGGCCAAAAAGTTACAGTGCATGCAAGGGTAGAGGTAATCTGGCTAACAGAAAGAAGGTTACATTCAAGGGATGGAACAACAAGAACAGTATCTAAGGTGAGAGAATGGGACAAAGTGATAGACCCCTCTCCAATAATAGGAGAGGTACTACCATTAGCTGTGGAAATAATTGACTAAGAAGGAGGTTTAAGAGATTTTAACTGACCAGAGTCTCTAGTCATATGATCGGATGCACCTGTATCAATAATCCAAGTACTATTCTTAGAAGTCACAGAGAGGACAGAAGCTTTACCAAGTATACTTGGGTGAACAACATTTCCGTAGGTTGCACCTGTTCCTCTTCCGTAGAACTTTTCCTCCAATATTCTTCCGAGGCATCTTTGTAAAATCCCACCAGTCAGGATAGCCAATAATCTCATAGCATCAATAAGTACATGCTAGCCTTCCAGATTTTTCAGTAGCTGGATTACTTCGATTTTTTGAAGGACTTGATGGTGGTCCTTGACGAGTTCGATTGGCTATCATTGCCCAGCTCTCAGAGATTTGATGAGATCCTCCCATCGTCTGCTTCTGCTGATACTCTCTCTGAACATATGCATACGCACTCTTGAGGGCAAGCTTTGGATCTTTTCGAAAGATTTCTCCATGAACCTGTTCAAAAACAGAGTCAAGTCCGCTTAGAAAAATATGAACTCGAAGCCTCGCCATGGCCGAGTGCAATTGAACCACTCCTTCAACTGTTCCTACATGTGACATAGTCTTGTGATCAATCTCCTGAAAAATAGCAATAAGTTCTTTGTAGTACGTTGGCAGAGGGCGACCATTCTGTTTTGTAGAAAAAGACTTCTGATTCAATTCAAAAATACACATTTCATCCGATCCGTCATAGAAGGTTCTAGACACCGCCTCCCATATCTCTTTGGCGGTGGGAAGACGAATAAATTGTTGCATCAACGATGGGCTCATCGAGTCAATGAGCCAACTCCTGACTCGATGGTTTTCGGTTATCCATGCCTCCAACTTTGGATCTCCAAGTTCGAGCTTTGTTGCTTCTTCGGTGAGATACCCAGCATTGTTATGAGCGCCAATCCACATCTTCATGAGTTGGGACCATAACGAGTAATTAGTCTCATCCAATATAATTCCGGTTGGAAGTGTAGAATAGTCTTGATGGAGTATGATCTGCGGTGTAAGAGTTGAGGTTGGAACGGTGGTTGTCTGAAGTAATTGCCATTTAGACTAACGACAGGTATAAAATTCGGAATACAATATTTAGAATATGAAATACGAATAAGGAAAAAAAATTCTTAGAACTGCTCGGATACCATGTCAAACCAGTATATTGTAAAAACAACTTACTTTATTCTTCTCTACAAGAGGAATATATAGAAGAATACAAGTTTGGATGACAAGTAATACATTACCTTAAATGTTGGGATTACAATTACAATCAATTATCCTAATATTTAGCTTGACTAACAGCTATTCTAAAAATAAGAAATACAGCTCATGCTGACAAAAAGCAAAGTCCGCCTGATAATGCAGTGACAACTGTTTTACTTTACAACTATACACAATCTCACTGTGGCCTCATTCATAGACTCCGTCTAGACATTGAATCTATGCCTTCATAAGCATGACCTCTCGCGCAGGGTAAGCATTCTCTGAAAGTAATGAATTTCTTTCTTTTACTAAATAGAAAATATTCATCAATTCATATATAGCAAAGCTTATACATAAACATAAGTACTTCATCACTCGACATTTTATTACATTCACAGTGATTAACAGAGGAAGTCTTCAAAGCTTAGGCATCTATATTATATATGCCTTGTTTATATAGAGCATAACCAGTCATGAAAGCAACAAGAGGATGGAACACTACAGTAATATATAGAACAGAGACTTCTTAAGCTTTGTGACAAACTTCTCCATCGCAAATCCATCCTTCTTTGGGTTCCTGTTCTTTCTCAGCTGCCTCCTCAGCTCCTTCCTTGGTTCCCTTGTCCTCTTCCAAAGCACATTTTGGGTGGAGATCAAAGTTACAGTCTTCACAGCTGAATGCCCACACATTTCCCACCTCATCACACCCATCACATGTATAAACCTTACGCCGAGTGGGTGCAAGATCATGCTCATGGAGTGCATGCTTCACCTTCTCAGGCCACCCCTTTGCCATCTCCTCATACTGCGCCTCAATCTCCTTTATACGCTCCTCTGTAAAGGGATAGGCGTTAGCCCCATGCAACATAATAAGTTCTCTGGCGTCAGTTGTCACGGTTCGCCCAGTTGGCCCAATTGCAACTAGCTTAGGGATACCGCGAACGTTGAATAGGCGACCCAAAGATCCCTTCCTCTTATCACCATAGGGAAGTGCCAGCCATGGCATTCCAGAAAAGAATTCATCAAATGCTGATTGGTCTCTGTCACTTGATATGAAAATCACTTCAACTGCATCATCCTTTGCCTTAATCTCATGATAGGCTTCAATAAGTTTAGGCAGAAAAGCTCGACATGGAGGACACCAATGTGCAGAGAAGTAGAGGAGGATATTTTTCCCAACAAGATCAGCGATGGGAATCTGCAAATAGAAAATTTTATCAGGAATCATCAATAAAACAGAAAAACGTGTAGAGAGAGAGAGAAGGGATTTCTTGAATCATATGACAAACTATTCCTGTAATTCCGTTTAAGAAAGCACATCTTAAGCCAAGATCCTAAAAACAAATTTCCAAAGAACAGTGTTACATGAACTTAAAAAATAAACTTAAAAACTAGACTTGATAATTACGACCATTAATTTTACTGTCGATCCTAGCATTTATTAGGATCCACTACCTATTCGGTATTATCAAATCTAATTTTTAAGTCCATTTAACATTACTTTTTTCCAAAACAGTGGTATAACACCCAAAAATCCAGAAAGGGCAGCATTGTTTATGGTAGTACATGGCCTCCAACAAGACCTATAAGCACCTTACCTTAACTCCGTCTTTTCCAATTACAAAGTTGAGATCTCCTGAAACCAAAATCGACTCCAGCGTCTGTGCTTCCCTCTTCTCCTTTTCTATCTTCTCAATCTCAGCAAACTTTTCAGGTGTAAAAGGGTATGCGAGCATGCCATGTTGTTCTACAACTTCAGCAACATTAGAATGCAGGGTCTTCCCATCAGACCCAATGATGACCAAAGTAGGCAAGGTTGAGAGCTCAAAGTACCGAACCAGCTTCTCACAGCTCTTGTCCTTGAAGGGCAGTGAAAACCATGGCACACTTCCAAGCCCTTGTTTGAATGTTTCTTCCTCATCATCAAGGGGTATCGTTATGATTTCGAAGTTCTCTCCCTTTGCCTTCAACGTTTTATAAACTTCAATGAGTTTTGGCGTAAACTCCGTGCATGCGTGGTATGTAGATAATGAGAAATAGAGGCCCACAATCTTCCCCTCAAGTTCAGTAACAGGAACCTTCCACATACATTGTAAACAATCTACTGTTAGTATATGGAAGAAATGTAGAGAACATCAGTTAATGTGGAAAAAAAAAATGCTAAATTGCAAGTATATTAATTGAAGGATCTAACAAGCAAAAAATAAAAAAATAAAAATTGAAGGATCTGAAATTGGAACTCACTTTCCTCCCATCAGTTGATATTACAAAGTCACGTGTGCGTGAGACTAAGACAGATCTCAAGGATTGATCCCTCCTAGCTGCTGCTTCCTCCTCTTTAATTTGTTCGACATGTTCTGGGGTAAAAGGGTACCCTTCTGCTCCGTATTCCCCGATGATCTCAACTCCACCATCGGTCAAAACCTTACCATTTCCATCAAGGATTACAAGGTGAGGTATTCCCATCACGCTGAACAATCCATCCAAGCACTTCCGCGTGTCAGAATCAGAGAATGGAACTGCAAGCCAAGGCATCTTGGAGAAGTACTTGTCAAACGAATCAATATCTTCATCAGCTGAAGCAAATACGATCTCAAAATCACCCTTGGGGAGCAGTTCATTGTAAACCTCCACCAAATTGGGGGTGAACCTTCGACATGGGCCACACCATGATGCTGAGAAATATATCCCAACCTTCTTCCCTTTCAAAGTGTCAATTTTAACCTGCAAATTTTGGAGTTTAAAACAGTTTACCTTCAGCTACTATATAAAAAATTAGCATTGAATGAAAACTGAGCACATCAGCCCATCTTAAAAGGATCAAAATACAAAATCAAATTAAAATTAGGCACATCAAGGGAAGAGATTTAATTTCAGTGTCCTAATTGCTCCTCATGTAACCAACTGATTTCCACCAATTCCACAGATTCATGACACAGAGACATCGAATTAGGCAGAGGCACATTTCACTGATAATTAAAACTCTACACACACATGAATTTTACTAACAATTAGTCGCCAAGTTACCAAAGTCACAGCGTGATACCAATGGACTCAATAAACAATCATTTTTTACTAGCAATGCTTAGTTGCTCAAGTCACCAAATTCCCAGTTTGAATATCAAGTAATCAACAAATTGAAATTAACCCGAAACAAAAAAAGAAAAAAAAAATTCTAATTTCCCCAAGATTCTAGCAACCTTAACTCATCACTAAAAGCTTGAACAGGCCTAAATCGGCTAATATAATGTACTCCTTATCATCCTCAATCGCCTAATTACGAAATACCAAGTTCAATTTCTAACCAACTCAAATTAGCCCACTTCACTAGAAACCAAAAAAAAAAAAAAAAGTCCGACTCCAATTTTCCTAGGATTCATCTAGAGCTCATAATTTTTTTCAACGAGATAATCAACCATAAAAATTTCCCAACTTGAAAGAACTCCTAAGAAATGACCAAAACTGGTGAACATGGGAGTTTATTTCTGAGCAGATACACACTCATGTGCTCGATATGTGTAGTTTTCTAAACATGATTAATAAAACATAGAAAAACTCAAGTTGTCACTGGTGATAGTGACCCCATAATCCCATGCGTATAAACACACACCTTCAAGTGCACAACCCAAAATGGGTACGCAACGTATCAAATACCCAATTTTCACAACAAAGAAGAAAGCAATTTAAACATAGAAAAATGCTTCATACCTGATCACCGTTATTCCGAACAAGGTAGTCTCTCTCCGAAGAAGAGAGGAGAGATTGGAGATCGTGGGTGGTCTCCTCCTCCACCGCCACCGCCACATCAACACCATCATCGTTTGCTGCCATTCTCTTCTCCCGGTTAATATGAAGGAACAAACACAAAAG
>CM042193.1:14753983-14770343 GCA_023539305.1 Ilex asprella | reverse complement strand
TTATTTGACTAAAAATATTATTATTAAAAAAAAACTAAACATTGTTTCATAAAGTGACCAGGATTCAACTGAGCATAATTTATATGCACATATATGTTTATTATAAACTTAGTCAAGAAAAAAAAAGAAAGAAAACACAACATAAAAAAATACTTTAAAAAACCTTACTAAACAATATCTTTCTACATTTTCAAGGCAACAAAAAGACCTCTTTTTTTCGTTGAGCAATGCTATTGAGACCTAATTTATAGACTTAATTCACTATTACATTTGGATTAACTATGAGCTCCATCAAACATTGAAACTTGGTGTTGATCCAATAATTTAAATAAAACAACATCATTAGGTCAAATTTTAGGTCTAAATATCATTAGTGTTTTTCATTTAAAAATGAATAGATATTCAGTGTAACGGTTACACCACGTTAGCATTATCACGTAATATAACTGTCTAATAATAACTCATCAAATAGAAAAAGTGAATCCCACTCATTTAAATAACTATTCATACATGCAAGATAAGGATAATAACTACCCCATGTAAAATAAAGTGGGGTCACTTTGTTCATTTATTTATTTAAGTTTAAATAGTTACTCTACATGATAATATTGACGTGATATAACCGTTATAAATATTAATTACAATGATAATATCACATCATTAATGACATGATATCACCAAGCAATAAAAATACCCTGTGTAGGATACATCAACTCCTTTCTGAATTCAAGAACCTCATATTAGAACCAAACAACAATGCGAATAACCATTTACCCAAAAAAGAAAACAACAATGTGAATGACCCTTCCTCACAGGCAATTATCCTGTTTCTTCCCTTACTTCACCTACATTTTGTTATGTTCCCAGTTATAATTGGATCAGTAGAGAGAAAAAAATATTTATTATAGCGGTGATATTATATTAATATTATTACATGATATCACCAGATAATAAGATATAGACAAATAAAGAAATGAGTGTGATTATTCTCACTTTATAAATCTCTATTCCCACCTCCATTAAACTATAAATAATAAAATTACTACATTCACCCTTTTTATACCCACCTCACAAGTAACTAAACTCACCCCATTCTATACTCATCACATTAACAACAAAACTTATCTCAATCTTTACCTTTAAGTTTTTGTCTATACCCATCTCAAACACATACACAAAATATATTCGACTAGATTTTACTGTGGGTTTCTTTTCATGCAAATTGCTTCAATAGTCACCATTCGATCTCTATTTGACTAGATTTTATTATGGGTTTCTTTTCATGCAAATTGCTTCAATAGTCACCATCCAATCTCTATCTTCTGCGTTCTCATCATCAAAATAGTACTTCAATTCCTCTTCGAGCTTATCTTTATTTGAAATTCGCAAGTTTCTTCACATGCAATTTCTCAATATACAGAAAGAAATCTCTTTAAATCTCCATTGTAGGTCGCATCTAAAGTTAAGTTTCTTGAAAAAGAAAAGAAAAATGTCATCAAATCTATCTCCTTGAATCACATAGTATATATATAATTGTTTATTTAATTTTAGTAGATAATCTAGTTGAGTAAAGTTTGTCTAGACTATGTGAGATGGGGTATACAAAGAAACTCTAAAAGTAAAGATTGAGATAAGTTTACTTATTAATAGAGTGGGTACAAAATGAGATGAATTTAATTACTAATATATAGGTATAAATAGGGTGAATTTAGTAGATTTATAATTTATAGTTTAATGAGAGTGAGAGTAGGGATTTGTGGGGTGGGAATAGACTCACCCTAAAGAAATTGATCCCACATAAATCAATAATTATATGTGTTAAAAATAATTTAATTTATAATGTTGGTAGAGAGTTATTTGGACTTATATTTTGCAAGAAAATTTTAATATCATATAATAAATAAATAAATAATAATGAACATAATAGAAATTCAAATCAAGATAAGTTTAGAATAGTCTGGATTGAGGCACGTCAAAAGCGTTGTCCTAAAAAGAGATACACCCCCTCCGCACAAAATATTTTAACGTTCTTTTTTCAAGATACAACAATACCAAATAAGTTACGATGCATGCGTGAACCTTTCTATTGCGAATAATCATAACCCAAGTTGCCCAGAAAACATAAATCATACAACAAATGGACAAATATTTTGTATGGAGGAATATAGAAAATAGCGTATCTCCTTCATCAAGAATCCTTAAAATGAGTTGTAGTGATAACTTTATATAGGTTGATCTCAAATGACTATTTCGGAGGCATTATTCCCAACTTCAATACACATTAAAATTTTAATAATGCTATATGATGACACACACACACACACACACACACACACATATACATATATATTATTTTATATTTATATATACACATATGTAACCATTTTTAAAGAATCGATGAAATATAAATAATGAAAATATTATTGTGGTGGGATATACATAATAATTATTCAAAATTTTTCTTTTAATATTAAATTATTCTAACAATATGTCCATGTAAACTAATAACTACTAACTTTCTGTCAATGTAATCCAATGACTACCTAATTGAGAATTACCTCACATATTTGGTATTTTATTATTGAATGATGATACTATATCATAATACTGACATGATATCACCGTTACATTAAATATTTACTCCATCAAAGGACTTCTCTCAAGCTTATTGTGTCGAAAAGTTTTTTTATTTTTCATCATACCCATCATTTGATTTATTAATAATATTAGTGATTTTTTTATCTTCACAATTATAAGTTAAAGCGAGGAGATAAATAATTTCATACATTTTTATTAGTGAAAAAAAGAAATAATATGAAAAATAATTGTTAGCTGCCATAGTCGAACCCATCTCATTTGAATTGACCACATGGATAAACGGCCAAAATATTGTTATGAAAGCAATCCTTAGTTGGTGGCATATTATTCTTGTGATTTGGCAAAGAAGGAACCAGGCAGGTTCCGCTCACATTTTTTAATCTCCAAAAATATATAAAACTTTAAATGACCATTACTAAGTCTCAGAAGTTTTCTTTTGCTCTTTATCCAAAACTTTGACAAGTCAAAGTCAATGCTAACTTGCGCCGAGTTTTGACCAAAAATGAGAAGCAGCATTTGGGTTGGACCCCTTAGCAAAGGAGACAATGATATAAACTGTAAATCCAAACATTTTAAATTTAAAATTTTAGGACAGATCATAATTTGTTAAGAAAGAACCATGTAAGTTCATCTCACATTTGTAATCACCAAAAATATAAAAATATAAACGACCATTACTAACTTTTGTAAGTTTCTTGCTCATCATCTAAAACTTTGACAAGTCTATGCTGACTTGCTCCTTATTTTGTCAAAAGAAGCCTTTGGGTTGAATCTCATGGCAGCCAAGTGAAGGCAACAAGAAGCTGTAAATTTAGACATTTAAAATTTGAAATTTGACAATTCATTGAGGTCCGATTATGAGGGTTTTTCATGAATTTCAGTTTAAATGATTTATCTTTAATCAAATCGGAGAGATTATAATTAATTAAAATGTGCGTAAGTTAATTCGAATATTTTTTTAATAATACAAAAATAAAATAAAAAATAAAAAATAAAAAATTCGGGTTAGGTTCCTAGGAGAAAGAAAGGTAGTGCGTTTGTCACCAAATACCAACTAAAATCCATTGAGTTCCCATATTGATAAGCATTTGATTTGTTCAAAAGGCACTACGTTGAACAACACGTTCACTTAGATTACATGACAAATAAATACATTAACAATCACACACATTCCACATTAGCAAGCAAAATGGGGTTGATCATGTCCACTCTTTGACAAATAAATGTATTAGCAATCACATACACTACCAACAAATCTATTTTAAAAAAGGGCGACCAGAAGCACACGAATGTTTTGTCATGGTGAAAATGTAGACAAAAATAAATAAATATACAAAGTCTTGCTTCTGCACAAAAATAAATTATTTTCTTGATTCAAATTCTTAATGTTCATATCATAATGGAACAAAACACTCTTGTCGCATCGTCAAGCTCCGATCTATTTTATTTTTCTAAATTTATTGTTAAGTATTAGTAAATATGAATTTTCTATTAAGAAAAAAGATTTTTGTTAATCGTAAAAAGAAACAATATACTCGACTAGCTTGAGTTTGTTACCAAACTACCATTTTTAAAAACTTTATTACATTTGTACCATGTTTATAACATTTTCTCATTTGTTTTGGTTTGAATAAAACACATTTTTAACATATTTTTAAATTTGAAAAAACACTTTAAAGATTATCTATCGAAAATAGTTCTTTTAAAAGTGAATCTAATATAAAAGTTTTCTCATCATAAAAAAATATAGAAAAAATACAGAATAATCTGGAAATTAATTCGATCTCCTATGTTCCGGTCTTCATTATTTCTGTTCCGGTCTTCATTATTTCAAAGACGAGCTGTTGATACACATATACCTTTGATTTGAACGATCCAATTCCATCTTAGATTACGATGTAAACTGAACCTCTTCTAGATGGAACATGTTTCTTTCTACACGTCTTCAACGTGCATGTCCGCGTTTACTATTCCTTTTTTTTTGAACTGGCGTTTACTATTCCTTACTCATTTTCTTCTTCTTCAAACAAAGTACCACCTCAATAACCAAGCAAATTAATAAGAATGAATTATATTTTATACCTTGAAAGATTTTTTAATTCTTAATTTATCAATAAAAACTTCTAATTTCCACAAACATCACAAAATTATAGCAATATGATCCAAACCCAACGTATCATTCAGTTTTTCGCCTGAAAAAAAATGAAGCACACGACTTACAATTGACATTGCCAATCACAACTACTTTATAGTTTTGAAAGTCGCGAGCTTCGTTTTCAGATGAAAAATTGAATGACAATTTTTTTTTATTCTGGGTCACATCGTCGCATTTTTTGGAGATTGAGGGTGTATTTTGAGAATTAAAAAATATTTGGGGTATAAAGTGAAATTTGTCCAATTAATAAAATAAGCATTATTGGAAGTTTCACACTCACCAGACAACTACTCACCGGCCCATCAATCACCATTATATATATATCTGTATTAAATAAACCCCCTATCCGTTCAAACCATTTGTTTTATACCTTCACCAGTTCCTCTACCTTCTACACAGAATTTGAAACCAATTCTCACCCAAATCGCAAAATGCAGGCGAGTTCTGGGCTATGGTCATCTCCCACCATCTTAAACTCCTACAGTGATGAAGACCAATTCGCCGGAAAGATTATGGAAGGTTTTAGCGCACGGCTGAAAATCGTAGCTGCTAATGATGAAATTAAAGTTGAAAATTCAATACCCGGTGATGGGAAGTCCTCCGAAGACCAAAATCGATTGTTAAATCAACAACAATCACAAGATGAAAAGGTTGAAGATCATGCAATTGATGAAGAAGAAGAAGATGGTCATGGTGATGAAGATTTCTCGTTTGTATGTAGCGTAGATGACTTACCATCACCGATTTCGGCTGACAATGTCTTCCAAAACGGTCAGATCAAGCCTGTTTATCCGTTATTTGGCCGAGATCTCCTTCTCTTTCTATCTGATGAAGGCGATGGTGATTCTTCTCATAACACTTCCAACTCTCATCTAGGGTCTCCTGTGAAAAAGCTTTTCATCGAAACAAACTATCCTCCTCTACCTCCATCATCGGACTCTGACGAAATCAACGGAGTCGCCGCCGGTCCGTACTGTGAGTGGTCAAAAGGAAAAACTACCGGAACTTCACCGGAGGTTTGTAAGAAAAGTAATTCCACAGGCTTTTCGAAGCTTTGGAGGTTTGGGGATTTTCACAAACGGAGCCACAGCGATGGCCGCGACGCGTTTGTTTTCCTGAACAATCCGGCCACCACAACGGCGGCGAGTAAAAAGACTGAAGAGAAGGTGGTAGAGAATAGGCCGCCAGAGAAGATAAAAAGCGCTGGAGAGGTGAAGATTAATAATGGAAATGGTGTAGTAGGAAGGAAAGTAAAGGCGAAGACGACGAAGAAAGGAGTGAAGCCCGAAACGTCGTCGTTGTCAGCTTACCTGAAGAACAGAGCGACAGAGGAAGATCGGCGACGGTCGTACCTGCCGTACAGGCCGGAGTTAGTTGGGTTTTTCACCAACGTTAACGGTGGATTAAGCAGGAATGTTCACCCATTCTAAGCACATATTTATTTAATTTTTGGGTTTTATTAATTCAATTTTTGTAAATCTTCCACCTATTTATGAAATTGTTTGGGTGAAAAATGTATGAGGGGCTCTTACAACAAAACTAGGATCCCTAATTTATGAACCTCTCTGTACATTTTGAAATTCTTTAGTTCAATTGATTTCTTTTCAATTTATGTGGGAAAATGTCAATAGCTGTTTTTTTTTTTGGGTCGTTGACGACGTACAAATCTCTGAGGTGATGGACTAGGTGTAGACCCAATGTTTGACGGTTTCGAGGTAGTTTGGGTTAGTTTGAATTTTGTAAAGCCCACATAGTCCGAGCCCAAGTAAGAAATACAACACTCTCATCTCTTTCCGTCTCCTCTGTGGAGGAGTGCAAATGAGTTGGGTCAAGTCGAATACAAATTTGTGATCATTGGGGCTACTCCTCTTTTAAAAACTTAGGGAGTTAAGGGGGTCAGTACCATTTATTAGAAATATTAGGTAAAAAATATTACAATTGAAAATAGTAGTAAAAAAATACACATGTCATACCCAAAATCTGAAATACCCTTTTTTTTTGTTGTAGAAATTGAACAGTTTCCTAAACAAGTGAGGACACCTCTGGAAGAAAAGGAAGAGATAACAGTTATGCATAGTTTCACCAATACGCCAGATTGTGTGAACTTCAAACGGAGATGACAATATTTCTCCAAAACCACAATTCTTTGAAAATTGTCATTTAAAAATTGTTTGGCTGGTATCAGTGTGACATAGGTTGGTATCAATGTGACATTGGCTTGTATCAGTGTATTATTATCTTGTAGCACTGTGACATTGTCATGTACTATTGTGACAATATGACATGTACCACTGTGTAAATGCGACATGTATCACTGCTATTTATAAACACATCGAATAACTTACATACAAATTAAAATTTAAAATATCTATGAAAAAAAAAAACACCTATAATAACCAATGGTATTATATAAGGTGAAAATATATATTACTCATTACGATTTATATAAAAAAAAAATTATACAAATGTGGGAAATACATGAATGTTTAAATAACTTCAGTTGAATGAAAAATGAAGATATAATTTAAAATTAAAAAATGCTATTTCATAAATGTAGGAAACTGATCCCTAATATAACTGCTAGATTTATCTCACATTAATAAAGGAAAAGGGTAATTCCGTAAAATAAAATTTTAAAAATCAGCAAAAGTGTATCTCCTCATTAAACAAATAAGTATGAAATGGTGTACATTTTTATAATTTTTTCAAAAACTTATAATGATTTAAGTCTATTCATTAAACATATTTGGTATTAAGTTTCATTCTTATATTTATTTGTTGATGTACACGTGCATTGCACGTGTACCATTTTAGAAATAAAATATGTAAACTAATGCCATGGATCAGTTTAACGCACATTTATAGTACACTTTTATGTGTGATCAGTCAAGAATTAATTTTTTAAAGAAAATTCCAAAATACATCAATTAAATTAAAATTAAGTAGTCTTTTGTGAAATACATTGTTCTCCATTTTTGTTTATTATTATATAGTGCAATGTAACTTCGCCAAAAGTAATCATGATGATTGTCTCTAGCACTTCAAAGTTTAAAAATGTGATAATGAAAAAAGACCATGTCATTCTACTTTCACTCCACAAAACACATGTGAATAATTGTTTCAAGGAAGCTAACACTTGATTGTACGAGGTAAAAGATCCTTAACAAGCATACACAATAGAGGTCTCATGTAACTCATTTAAAACTTCTTCCCAAATTCATATCCATTGCTCCTCTCCCCTTAAAAAACTATTATTGTTCTCTTTCATAATATAAAAGATTCTATAACCTAATTGCACACTCAATTCCTCTTTGTACCACATTGTTTTCAATGCACAAAAAAGATACAAGAAAAAGAATTGGAAACAGGTCATACTACAAGGCAACCACCTGAATGGTAAGAACATGAAATTAAAATCGAATAGAAGGGTGAAGTAACGCATATTATAAACGACAAAGAAAAATAAGAAACCAAAGGCTCTCCAAAACAGCCATTATGTCAGGTTTGTCCTTTGTTCCATGAAAATACAACAACTATAAACCACCATCATCTCGAAACCAAAACTCAAACAATTCAAAAGTAGTACTAGTTGAGGACGTCCACCAATTAAGAACTTTGTACCACAAAAACATATTTATAGTAGTTTCATGAGCACAAAAATAATCTAAAATACAGATAACAACACCTATTATATATATTCAATGTCAGTTGATTTGTGCAATGCCTAAAGTGTAAGTATACAAAATTAATAGCGGGCAATAGTTCAGTGGACAATTTCACAAGAATGACTACAATTTTTTACCACCTCTAATACAAAAATGCAGTGAATGATGAATGAAAGCTCTAACTAAAAACTTGAAAGCCATTTTCCATGAGCAAAAACAATGAACATTTACATAAAACATAATTTTTCATAATGATATGGTCCTTATTAAGAACCCATAAAAAAAATTTCCAACGCTTATATTAAGCTTAAATATAATAGACAACTTAAGCCGAATACAAGGATAGACAAACCAACCACATGCGGTGGTAAAAAAAGTACGAATTAGTTGTGC
Organism: Ilex asprella; assembly: GCA_023539305.1. NCBI lineage: Eukaryota > Viridiplantae > Streptophyta > Magnoliopsida > Aquifoliales > Aquifoliaceae > Ilex > Ilex asprella. The sequence goes on along the minus strand of CM042193.1, from coordinate 14,761,532 downwards.
TAAACATGAGCAAAGTCATGAGGTATTGAAATTTACTTGACCGTATACACAACTTGAATGAAATGTATATAACATTTAACAACCTCAAGATTTTCCAAGAGCTAATTCTAACTTTTACTGCAAGCTGACGCTGCAAGTAGAAGAAAAAAACAAAATAAGATTAGAGACTTTCGTAATGTCTATACAACGGCCTTCACTTGGGAACTTTCATGACTTTATAAGTGAAAGAGAAACAAAAATAACTAAATTATGTTAAGAGTTAAATTTATTAAATACCTTAAGACTTCAATTTCCAAGATTCAGTAAAAAGTGATCGAGACTCTTGCCAAAACTGATTTTAGTTTAGAGGTACATAGTGTAAAATATGACTAACTATCAATAAATTTATCTTCTCGAACACGTTCTATTTCTAAATAGTGGGTAAGTTGGGGCTAAATTGTGAAAACGTCCAGGTCGCCTAGCGATCACACTTTTGTCTTTTGATGCTTTATGTTTATAGTCTAACTTTACCACACTGCTTCTATGCCATGTTTGGATTTTAACAATTGCCCATTAACTCAAGATAAAACTGTGCACGACCAAAAATTGTGTGGACTTTGATCATTTAATAGAACCTGCAAGAGCTCAAAGTGCTCCTCCCCATTTGGAAGGTACATTCGAGCGAAATGTTCACTCTACAAAAAAAATATTTGGTACCCATATAAGTCAAAGCTCTTTCTTTTGCATACTGATTAGGCATATCTCCACCAATGTCCACACAAAAACATCATTCACAGGACCAATAGTTGTTCAAATAAAGTTGGGTTTGTAAGGAAGATCAAACAAGTGAAATGCAAATTCAGTATTATTAGATATGACATTAATAACGTTGATAGGTGAAGTGATCACAAAAGGAGCCAAGTTATATATTACATCAAGTTATGACAAAAAAAAAAAGAGGATCAATCCTCAAATGTTTGGATTAATTCTCAAATCTTTGGGCTCATTCTAAAAGATGGATTGCAAACAACCTCATTTTACTGTAACCCTATCAAATTAAGTTGTAAATTCATCCTTATTTTGTAGTAACTTCGGTATGGGTTCCAACGATTATTCATGACCAAAACAAGTCCATTACTGTTAGACTAACAAAAGCACTACAACAACAGTCCATGAAAAATATGTCCATTACAAACAACGCCACTAAATTAGGTCAAATTAAAATAACAAGGAAAGTCACCATTTGATGTCCTAGACATAAAAAAAAAAAAAAGAACCTATTTCGTTGCTCATATTGGTCATTTAACCAAAAAAAAAAGTGAGAGAAACATCTAGCAATTTCTTATCCAAAAAAAAAAAAAAACTAACTGTTCCTTCAACTCAACACTCAAATTTAATAATTACCTTAAATCAATATTCAATTCTAGAAAGCTATTCATCAAGAGTTGAAAATAGTTAGATTACTCTTCTAATCAATACAATACAAAATATGTGCATAATAAGGTAGTGTTTACAGCTCTGCCACTTCTTGCATAATCCGAGTCTTTCAATGCCAAATTTGTTCAAAGATTGTTCACACTACATGCGTATAAGGTTTAAAACTTCAAATACCCTTATGTTGTTAAAATTTATAAACCAAAGTTTTAGACCGTTTCAGCCAATAATTAAAAAAATCAAGTGCTCTGGAATCTTTTTAAGTGTCGTATTTAAAGTAATCATCTATGATATGATTGTGAAGAAAATGTGCACTCAATTGCTAAAAATCCAACTCAATTGTTAAAAATCATCTATGACATGAATCTTGTTGATTAAGATGACACTCGGAAGCAAGTTCCAAAAATGATGTAACAAATTGTAAAATTTTAACGGAAGCTAGATTAAAGACAAAATTGAAAACACCTAACAAATTAAATTGAAACAAATGATGATGAGTCGAAAAATACATACTGGTTTTGTGCAACCAAGAAATACAAATTCATCATAGCATAGACTATACAGAACCAGGTTCAAATCACTTGCATTTGTGCATGAGCATAATGTAACATCAAAACAGATAAATAAATAAAAAGGACATCAGAATTTTGGGCCAGAAATTAGCTTAATCGTCCACTAAACCAGAAAAGGGGTGAAAATTATGAACCATGAAATTAACATATAACTCAGACAACCATGGATAAAAAATTCCCATTTCCAAACCTAGCATAATGTGTTCAAATTTTGCTCAATTGAAAACATTGGGTTCGTCAACTTACTGGCATTAATAAAGCAAATGCAATGCAATCATTATGAAAAACCATTCAATGAGTATATCATCCAAATAAAATTAGAATCATCTTATGTGCAAAATCGACTAACATCTTTAAACATGAAACTGTTATTTAATGGAAATCGATTCAGGAAAATTAGAGAATGTACCATCACCACGGTTGTAGGTTCGTGTAAGCTTGAAATTGATATAACCATAATCACCAAGTATCCACTTGTAAATATTGACAAGCTGTTCTTTCCCAACCCAAAAGTCCTGCATCAAGAAACAAAATACAAAAATATTGTGGAAGATCTTTCATTCAACAACCAATCCAATATTCTCACATGTGGAATATGAAAGAGCCATGAGCATTACGCCCGAAGGAAGAGTGTGGTGCTCCTAAAACTAGGGGTCTTTTGTTAACTTGTTGATTACCCATCAACTCGCGGAAGTAACTGTGAATGTCGCATAATCGGGCACCACATCTCAACATCCCTTTACCGGGATCATAACAAACACAGAGTTCAGACAGAATCTCCATTGTGTCGGACACTTCTAAACGCATAACCTGTATAAAATTTAATCACTTGACCATTCTAATGTCCAATATACATCAATTTATCCTTAATATTACTCCATTTACCCCTTTGAAGTAAAAGGGCTCAAGGCCCGAAGGCTTGACAAAAGCATTTTAATTTTTGAAATTTCAAGGGGACCTACAGGTAGAAGGCCATTGTTCAAAAGGTAGAAAAACTTTCTAAAATTCTTCTATCGGTAGATACTTGACGTTTTACCGGTAGGTACTCGACGTTGTACCCATAGAAGTGCCTAATTTTTCCACGATTCAATCTTTTTTCAATTCTAACTCTTCCAACCTCATACAACATCAACACAAACTCATATAACATATAATTTTACACCAAACATAGTCTATATGAACTTGTTTTACACTTCTTTACATACTACTTCATGTCCAAAGCTAAATTATATATTAGCTTTACAAAAACATATTTTAAGCCACATCTTGACTTTTCTTCATCAATGAGGGCCCGAGTGAGAGCCATCCACCAGTGCATATCTCGTACTTGAAATATTGTCCCTACACATGGTGAACCACGCTCAATAGGGTATCTGATAAAGATGTTACTCTCTAACCCCGATGCATATGAATTACTCACATGCAATTCAATAATCAACAAACAATTCATTTAAGAATATGCAATTCATAATGTAATTCTCTATGTCATCTCATGTTATGAGATGAAACTCACACATGCAACTTAGCGCGAACATTCACCGACTCTCACAACACATGCAATGTCATGGGTATAAATCTGGGCATTCCAAGCCCTAGCTATTGATGTTGCAAATTCAATGACCATTATAAATTTCTGGTCTTTTAGGGGTTGGATATTCATGTACTTATACCAACGGGCACCCGACTGACACGATATTTATGGACTTCCACTAACGGCTCCGCATACTATAACACACTTTATAGACTCGATCCCAACAAAGTGCGTATCCAAAATCACCGAGTCTTGCACCCGAGGGACAGTCTAGCCATTTTTGTTAATATCAACCTTATTTTTAATGCAACCCGTGCAGCTCAGTGGAACCTTGGTCCAACTTTTTCGAGACCATGCATTATCCACCAAGAAAGGTGTTTGATTGAAATTATGCACACACTCATACTCATGTCACATGTCCACGAATGCGATGCTTCCAGTGAAATATGCAAATGTAATGAACCATTGCATTTCATATCATTATGCAACCAAGATTTTGATTGCAATTACAATATCATGTTTAACATGTCATTAGCACAATATGAACAATATTCCTACAACATTTCAAGTCCTCAATGTCAAAATATCATGATGCATTTACCAACATTTTTCAATATCAAATCTTAAGCATGCTATAGCATAATCAATGAAAATAACACACTTAATCCACATAGGCATTTCATCAAACACCTTTAAGGCATAAATGTAAGCACATAACATCCTCACTCAATATATTTCTTATAAAATTGCCAAAACAAGTAATTTCACTCAAAATCAAATTCATGCAAAAATTGGTTTTATATATTCTTATACTCATTTTTCACATTTCAATTACCATAGGTATGTGCCATATATGAGATTACATCTCTAACACCCTACCCATTTCATATTTCAATCTTAAGTTGGAAATAAACCTAATTAAGAAAGGAACCCTATCTCTTATAATCTAATACATGTAGTAGGAAGCTCCCAAGAACCCAATCAAGCCTCACGCCTTGATTTCCAAAAATTCCGTCCTTGAGATTTCGTTAAAACCCGTGACTTTTGGTACCTAGACGTAACCCTTGTCGAGTAGATAAACTTTGGTTCTTGACCCAAATGATTTCGACCAAGGGTTGGCTTTAGATCGTAGAGAGAAGTTGAACAAAACCCTTGATTTTTCCCTTTCTTCTCTCCTTTCTCTCTTTTCCAAAAATCTGATGGGTAATGGGGAGAAAATTTGATTTTTTTCCTATTTATACCCCTTAAATACTTGGCTCATGTTGCGCTACACATCCATCTTTCTTGGGTTCGATTTTGTCCCGAATCAATTAAATTTTGTCCCGTTTCAAGTTCAATATATTTTTATTTGAGCTAACTTTAAATTATTTTCCACTTTTTGCAATTAAATTTTCGGTTGCGTTTATTTGGTCACGCGACACGCAATCGCATTATAAAACGCAAAAAATCTGACTGTCTCCATTACCCATCAGATTTGTTGACTTCCCCATTACCCAATAGCGATGTTTTTAGGGCTCAAAGAAGGGCGATAAATTCATGCGGATGTTTTGAAGCACAGAGTGAATGATGATGTATATGAACAAAATACTGTGATTCATATTTCTAGTTGTGTTGATAACTTGTGGTTCTATGAATCGTTTAAGTATTTTGTCAAGTTGAGAAATTGAGGGTTAAAGCTGGATAAGACCACGATGGTAATTTTGCTTTCAACTTGTCTTTTGAATATTACTATTATTTTTTTTGTAGTGAATGTTACTATTTTTGAAAATATTAATATTGGATGTTACTATTTTTATTTTTATATTTATTTTTCTGAAATGTTAATATTAAATGTTATTTTTTTCGGAATGTTAATATTGAATGCTACTGTTGTCACACCCCCACCCCCGATCACATAGAGTAGACAGCAGACCAGCCACCAAGGCCTTAACCAACCATACATGTGCGTAATAAATGTCAAATACAGCGGAAGACAAATAATAAAATGATCCATTCCACCGATCTAATGAACACCAGAGGAATAAACTAACATCACTGACATTATTATTAAATTCATGTAAAACAATAATTAATCCATAAGGTTCACTACTATAAGCATAAGCAACATTGTTCCCAAAACAATTAAATAATTGTTTCAAAACTATAAAAGACATTTATTCCTGAATACCTACAATCAAAATAAATTTTCTAGTCATCTATTCTCTTGTATACAAGCAGACTTACTCCTCACCCTGATCTTCTCCTGAAAAATGTTAAATGTTTAGGTGAGCACAAAGGCCCGTGAATAGCAACCACCTCTAATGAGGTTTGAAAATAAATCCCAGAGTTTATATACAAAAATAAATTTTGATATACATATATGTACAACAAATTATACACCAACCCCTCCCACATAATCATTAAAATAAGATAATTTCATAATCACAAATAACATCATAACTGAAAAGACATTTAACCCAAAACACTCACACACACATTAAGTTCCGAAGATATTTGTCAAATCATGTTTGTTACCACTAGCCTGGTAACTAGCCCAGTCTCTTGTCATCAATAGCCTGATGACTGGTCCCGTCTCTTATTACCACTAGCTTGGTAACAGTCCCCGTCGCTTGTTACCATTCAGACCTGGTAACCCCAGTCTCCATCTCATAAGCATAATTACCACACACACACAAAAACTGTAGCTTTAATCCCAACACACACAAAATTTTATTTTCATTACCAAAGCAATGATATAAAATCATATCACCAATTTCTCAAAATTCACACGTATAATAGTTTACAACTTCAAAATATTCAATTGCATCCCCAAACATCAACACATATATTATATATATGAAAATCCACACACACGCACCCACACATTTAATATAGAAAATTCTCCCAAAAGAAGTAGTAAACTACTCACCTTGATTTTCAAACTCCAATTCAAAACACTTTCTATCAACCTCAATGCAATCACCACCTAATCCAAAATAACATATAACAATCAATTTTTATTCCTAATTTTGGCGTTTCGCGATTCTATATTTAATTTTTATACTTCTTACCCATTGATAAATATTTAATATATATTTTACATATAAATATCCTTTATAATATTAGGTAATAGTATATGAAAGTATTCTGGACTATTTAGGAAAAAGTTTCTAAAGTTTAGGGCTAAATCATAATTTTTGAAACTTTTGAAGTCAAAGTGTAATTTCTTTAAAAAACGAATTTTCTGTTTTCGGAGCTTGCATAAATTTTCCAAAATTCTATTCTTTCAACTTACCAAGTAAAACAGTGGTTATAATTAAGTTTAAAAGAATATAGGGACCAAAGTAAAGCTCTTTAAAATTCAAGGGGAGCTTTCCATAATTTCAAATTTTTTATCTTCTTCAACCTACGGGAACTCTAAAACCAACAGCCCTTTGCCCCCCCAAGGGCGGAGCCAGGATTTTGACTTAGTGGGGGCAGCCTAAATTTTTAAATTTCAAAATATAATTATAACATTGTTTTTATTAAAATACGTATTCTTGATAAACTGTTTATAAGTATGGTTACATTAAAAGAATGTCATTTAAATGCACAACTCATGTATATACTTATGTTTCAAAATGCCCTATACTTTAAGAAAATTTCAAAATACTTAGGTTTGGACAAAGACGAAGGAAAAAAAAAACAAGTGTGAAAAAGAGCTGTCAAAAGTTAGCTTTAAAGGGTTAAAAACTATATTAATATACTCTATACTTTAAGAAAATTTCAGTGAAGCAAGTTTAAGAAATTCTTGAAATATTTATAATTACACCTAGGTCTCAAATTTTTTTAAAATTTCAGTGGGGGCAGCAACTAGGCGTAAAAAATGAGAATGAGCTGCCAAAAGTTAGTTTTTAAGAGTTGAAAATTATATTAATATACCTTATATACTTTAAGAAAATTTCAGCAGAGGCAAGTTTAAGAAATTTTAGAAATTTTTAAAATTACACCAAGACCCCAAAAATTTTTAAAATTTCAGTGGACGCAGCTGCCCCCACTACCCCCACACTAAATC
>CM042193.1:14727236-14738738 GCA_023539305.1 Ilex asprella | reverse complement strand
ATATATATATATATATATATATATATATGTTAGTTTGCTTCATCTTCTAACACGAATACTTCTGCTTTTGCTCTGTGTGTGTGTGTGTGTAAACTCCTACTTTACCTCTTATTACTATTGTTAATTTTTACATATTTGTTTTCTCAAATAATTGTCTGTGATGACTGCATTAATTAAGGAAGGGTGTTTAGGTAAAAAAGATTTTAATTCATTTTAAATTTTGTACCAAAACACAAAAATTTTTATAAAAATTGTACTTAATAGAATAAATAACTTATTCATATATTTTTGCTCAAATAAGTCTAAAAATTTATATTTATACCCAAAAAACCCTTTTTTAAATAGGTTTGAATGAATTGTGGTAGGTCAAAAGTTTAATTTTTTAATAAGTTTGGGTAGATAGTGATGGACTCAAATTTTTTTTGTTTTAAATGGACTTAATTTTTTAATTCTCTTTGGGTAAATAATGTGGGTCTAACATTTTTATCTTAGGTTTTGCGTGGACACAAATAATATATTATACAAAATATATAATATATATACATAACTAATAAAAAAAATTGAGGGACGGGCAAGTGGCCAATGCCTCCCTCTGTCGCTGCTAATGTCGTTCAGGCTCGTAATTCTGAGTAGAATCAAGGGCAAAGTCTGGGTTTATGAATTGGTCCCTCAACTCATACACCACTTAAATTAGGACTTGTGTTTCGCTGGGGACTCAAGACCCATACTAGAGACTTGGATATGATTCATCCAAACAACTGAGTTAATCACGTTTTTTTACGCTAAGAGAACTTCGAACTGCTGACCTCTCACTAGAGAGTCAGAGACCTCGCCAACTGGGCTTACATATTTCACGATGAGCGACTGCTTTCGAATGGAATTAAATGAAAGGTATTGGAGTAAATTTCAGTCCCAAGACTGAGACCCCGTGGGCAGTTTTTGGTTTTGCAGATGTGCTTCAATCCAATGTGTTTCTATGCCTTATTAATTGCATCAATATATCTATTTAGGGAGGTCAATCTCTTACTCAGAATCAATAAAATAACGTTTAGAGAGATAAACACTTCAACTTGCTGCAAGTCCCATCCATTTGTAGAAACACAAATTATACTTACAAATATACAGATAAATCATATCTAGTAGTAGTTTGTCTTTGTCCTAATACCTTAATTGACCTTAACAATGTCATCAAGTGGCACCACCACACATTACAATCTTTCTTTAGAGAATATGCTTCAAGAATGTAGGTTAAACTACTCTATAAAATCAGGCAAAAGGGAACCAACGATGCCCAAGATCAGGGCCGGCGCGACAATATGGAAAAAAAAATATAGGTTTTAGACCCCAAATTTTTAGAGGACCTTATAATTTTAGGTATATCACAAGCCCACCAAAAAAAAAATTTAAATATATTAAATTTTAAGCCTTACAAAAAGTCCCAAAAAATTAAATTAAATTAAAATTTTTATTATAATAATTTGGACTTATAATCTAATTCATAACATTAAAAATTTTAAAATTAAAATAATTAAAAAAATACTCAAAAATTAACTCATATTTACTCCTACCCACTCTCTCTCTCTCTCTAGTAAAAAAAAATAAAAGTTGAAATTAAACAATCTTTCTTTCTCTGTGATAAAAAATTAAAACAAAAATTAAAATATCTTTCTAGACAATATTAACACATTCTTCTTTTAACTCCCTTGCACATGAAAAATTAAAAATAAATTATATTTTTTAAAAAATAATACTAAAAATCAAAAGAGTTTCATTTAATATTTTCATTTTAAGCCTCAAATACGCTTCAACCACCCCACCCAAGATTGAACGTACAAGGCTACAATAAGATTTTCTCGGTAGGGTCCCCTGAGCAGCCTCCGCAACTTTTGCTCCATAGATATTTTATTTTTTTGGAACTACATAAAGCCCATAGATAGATGGTCCCTTTCACAAGAGAAAAAAATATAAAGAGATAAATTGTTGAGCAGTTGGTCCAATATATAAGAATTTAAATTTTTTCATTTAATACTTGAGTATGAGTCTTTATAATTACGATAGTTAAGTGGGATTAAACCTACGCTTCAATACGCAGAGCAGACATTGGAATTTTAATTTTGGCCTGACGTAGGTGCACCGGGTCTCCTACCCAACTTGTGATACAATAGGATTATCTTAAACTTTATAGTGGGTCTCTGCTAACTCTTTTCCCATTAAACTTTATACCTGTTTAACCGACATCAGGTTCATGTTTATCCTTTTAAAGCTTCCAGAATGTCATTAATTTATGCTAATCCAATAGCATATGAACTGATATTTGCTTTATATTTTTGGTAGGTAAAAGCAGATGTCCATTTTTCATTTGCAGATAAAGATAAAGTTGGGGAATGGAGATCTTACATTGGTTGGGCTAGATTTTTTTTTTTATCAAAGATACACAATTTGATTGCTAGGCCTTTGTTTCTTTAAAGATGTTTTATTATTTATCTTGGATACTTTTGCTTACTCAATTCTAAAAATATGATCTGCTTATGTATCATTGGAAGCAACAATACACCCTTAACCACCCCTAAATACAAGGGATTAATCCTTCAAGATTGCACGCTCCCAAGTATATGTAATAGTCACGAGTCCAAAGGTAATATGATAATGATCTAAGGCCGTGCAGGTGTCCAAAAGGAGAGTTTCTAAGGAGACATGTAGAGTCCATGAAAGAAAGGTAAGGCAAGAGAGGTGGACACAGGAGAGAACATCAAAATGATGAAGCTAATAGTAATCGTCTTGAACAGAGATATGTTTCTTTTTTTTCAATCATTGATACTGTGTGTTGGACAAATTGTTAGCCACATTCTGTTGGAAGCAATGCCACATATTTGGTGCAGTAATAGACCCGACCACGTATTCATATGCACATCTTGAAACTTGATTAATCTAGTATTCAACTCGAATTATACGACCAGATGCTTCAAGCTTGTTACGATCCCAAGCCAAGGACCAAGAAACCACTTGACCCCTTATATCTATTGGATTGGATTGACAGCAAGTCCGAGTTAACATCGAGTCTCATTGTCAATCCAATGGTCGTGCTTGATTAGGTGAATAAAATTCATCCAAGTAGCATAAAGTTTGAGAAGATTAGTTGGCCAAGGCATTTCTCACTACCATCACCTAAAGGGACTTGAGAATCTTGTGTTATCATCATTGTCAAGAGTAAGTAATTAGAGAAAGTGCCAACAATGGGTGTCACCTTAGGTGTGTTCCTTAGTGGCATTCCACCTGTATACAATTCCCTCCCCCTTCCTCTTTTCGATGGGTGGTGAAGCATTATTGCACAGTCGGTGTCATGTTTATTTGATTATTCTTCAAGATTCATGTTAGAAAATCCCATTACAATTTGATATGGCACACCCATATCTGAGTATATGGAAGTTTCAATCCCTGAAAGCCAACAAAGTTGGTTTTGCAGATTACCCAATTATTCTGTTGTTATTGTAAGGAATTGTACAACAGAACATAAAACTTAAAACTTATTCGATTATTTGATAAATCTGCATGGATTGATTACCCCATTAGTTTGCATGAAAGTGATCTTGTATATATGACTAGTGTGACTTTCATAGTTAAAGAGACTAGAATTTAGAGCAGTGTGAAACACACAAATCTTTGTGCTTTTCAAAAAGGAAGCGGGGAGGTAAAGAAGCATTACTGTAACTTATCCTAAGCTTTTCTCATAGAATTTCTCTTGGTGCAGTGGAAGTTTCAACTAGTACTATTCATAGTTTTTTTTAATAGGGATGCTTCTTTGACCATAAAAGCATATAGAATAGATGTTATAAACAAGAAAGGAACTAAAACATGTATTTACTTTGTAAAAAATAGTGTAGTGTACGGGATTTCCGTCAGTATAAGATTTAAGAATAATTACATTTATAGAGTCTTATCTCACATGTGAATAGATTTTTTTTTGTGATCGAAACCATGAAATCAGGTCACTAAGTTAAATTTATGTAGTTATTTGCCACGTCTTACATCTTCTGTCTCAAAAGTTTAAGTCTATGTTATTGGTATCATTGTTTCTTATGCTTTTCTAGCTTCATTAAATCAATACGTTTCCTACTTTTGCTACATCTGCAGACAAAGAAACAGATTCTCTCCATTAATGAAAAAGTAGTCTCGTCTGCGTAGCTTTTGGAACCTGGATTTTGTATGTTTTTTTCTTGGGAAGGTAAACCGTATACATAAAGGAAGAAATACAAGATCACAACAGGGTGATGATGCTTATATGGATTTTCTATGTTTTACATGCTCTAACATAAGAATAACATCTGATTCCTTTGAATTAAACCACTGAGAAGTTTGGTTCTTTCTTGTCTTTTTCTGTCTCAATTCCCATTCCAGAAGTCGTACTTCTAACTTCTAACAACACGATGATATTTTATTCGTAATAGTGCATAAGTAGAAATAATGCATGATTATGACTGTTCTCACGTATAAAAGAAGTACTAGCACGTCGGTCAGCTTCTCAACTCAACGGTCCTAAGTTTATTCTAAAATAATCCACAAGAACAACGACACCCACTTGATACCTTCTCATTCCGGTTCATTCAATTTATTTTTTTCCAAACAATAAAAAGGAAATTGAAAAAAATAATTTATAATGATGTCTGTTTCTTATCGAATGTGACCTCACCTTGCTCAATCTTAGCCGTTGATTCTGATGATAAGGCTAGATGGATGGTATAGGTCGATCAACAAAATCATCTTCATTCCTTTCCTCCACATACATCTATGGACTTTTTCACAAAAATTATTATAGAAAAATCATGAAAAAGACAATGAAGCTTTCATTTGAGTTTCATTCGGAGTTCATTTGGCGTGCATGTAAGCTTCATTTCATGTCTATTTAAGCTGCCTAATTGCATTGTAGAACTCAGGAACAAAGACAAGCAGGGTGGCATTAGCAGTGTATAACCAGTTTACTTTCACAACGCTCCTCAACTCCAATCCGTAAAATCTCACTCCAAATCACTCGAAAGCTTAACAATGGCCCCAGAAGTACCGGCTGACGACTTAACGGGGACTGGAAAGTTGTCGGTTCCGATCACTGGCTACTATAAGAGGGCCTATATAACATTTTTGGCAGGCAATGGAGACTATGTGAAAGGGGTGGTGGGATTGGCTAAGGGGTTGCGAAAGACGAAGAGTGCATACCCTCTTGTGGTTGCAATCTTACCGGACGTGCCGGAGGAGCACCGGGAAATTTTGAGGTCTCAGGGCTGCATAGTTGAAGAGATTGAGCCAATCTACCCACCGGAGAACCAAATTCAGTTTGCGATGGCCTACTATGTGATCAACTACTCCAAGCTCCGTATATGGAATGTAAGTGAAGCCAACACACTATACTATAAGTTTCTAGTTCAATCTGTCCTCCTTTCTCATGCTTACTCATTTGGTTCTTATTGTTGGTCAGTCTACCATTACCTTTTACTGTTAACAACATAACTGACGCTTCTAGATTACTAGCCATATGTATAGTTGTTGTTTTTTTTCTTTTTTTATTGATAAAAACTGGTTTTTAGCAGTATAAAGTGGATACATAACATAGCACAAGAAGTGGCCAAAAGCATCCCAAGTTAAACTCTCAACTTCTCAAGTGCAATATGCAAAATAAAATGATTTATAGTTTGGAAGAGAATACTCTCATGTTACAAACTTACGAACGACTAAATAACTGCTATTTTGTATTATGATAATCTAAGATATGTGTGCCTTTAATTTATATCTATACCATTTTATAACGACAACTAGAATTCTCTCGATTACTCCTTGGGGTTTCTCTTTATAAACTTTGGTACACATTTTCACTACATGGGGGTGAAGAACTCATTTGTTAATTAGTTCTCTTAAGCATCATGTTCATAATATAGGATTTGAAACGTCTATAATATATTCACGTGGAACTCAACATATGCTTATGTATAATTGCAGTTTGAGGAGTATAACAAGATGGTCTACCTAGATGCAGACATCCAAGTTTTCGAAAACATCGATCATCTCTTCGACATGCCAGAAGGGTATTTCTATGCTGTGATGGACTGTTTCTGTGAGAAGACATGGAGCCACACGCCACAGCACTCTATTGGGTACTGTCAGCAGTGCCCCGACAAGGTGAAATGGCCGGCGGAGATGGGTTCACCTCCTCCCTTTTACTTCAACGCCGGGATGTTCGTTTATGAGCCTAGCCGTTTGACTTACGAAAGCCTCCTTCAGACTCTCCGGATCACTCCACCAACACCCTTTGCAGAGCAAGTGAGTTGTTTAATTATACTTTGAATTATGCACTATTAAATTTTAATTCTTTGCATTAATAAGATGGATAGGCGACAACTAGGCCGGCCCTCATGACTTTAAAATGCATTCACCATTAATGTGAAAGTATGAGTTTTGAACTTTCATAATTTTATTATTATGTGTTTAGTTTAAAACTGATAATTATTGTAGGAGAAAATTTTTAGTGCTTAGAAGGCACCGAGTGACAGTATCATGTGGTGCATATATCTAATAAAAAATTGTCACAACACTTGCTTGTCGGATTAACAAATTGATTTTTTTTTTTAAATCCGACAACTTCACAAGTGACAATAATTAATTGAGAATGTACAATATTTTATGAGTGGTGTATGTCATATGGTACCACGTGATTGGCATCTAGTGCAATATTTTCTAATGAAAATTTGTCACAACACTTATTTATCCGACCCATGTTAATATTTCTCTAATTGTAATGTATGATCCAGGGATACATCAAAATGGTATAAAACTCTTAAGGAATAATTTGTGTTAATAGAGACGAGCTGTAAATTCAGACATTTGTGTTCAAATTTTAACAACCCCTTGGGCTAGATTATGAGAGATTTATCCCTCATGAATATCCTGGTCTCTGCGTGAATAACTTACATTTGACTAGACCAATGAGGAGATTAGTTGAGGTACACGTAAACTAACCCAGAACACTCCAACCGTTGAAAAAAAAAATGGTACAAGAGCAAGCACTAACTGAAAAAATTGGACAGGTCTCAAAGTTGATTGTACTGTTCCCAGATTCAAAAGGCCAAAAACTCTGGAGTCATTGAGCAAAGATGAACCCAATTTCACAGTGTTTTAAAATTGCGGGTCTAATTTAGAATAGACAATATTATAAAATATGGGTTTACGACATTAAAAATCTAAATATTGCTCACTGTAGCTTAGCAAAGGGATCCAATTTTCTCTGATTATTGTCTTCTCTGTGTGCACAATCTAGGATTTCTTGAACATGTTCTTCCAGCAAACTTACAAACCAATTCCTCTGGTATACAACCTGGTTCTAGCCATGCTATGGCGCCACACGGAGAATGTCGAGCTCGAGAAAGTCAAAGTAGTGCACTACTGTGCAGCTGTAAGCATTCTCTTCCCTCCAAATTCATGTTCTTAATCATAAATCAATTACGCAAATCCAAGTTTAATATCCGAATCTACTTCGTCATTAATGTTGCTTTTGTTTCCTTGAAATAGGGATCGAAACCATGGAGGTATACTGGCAAAGAAGTGAACATGGACAGAGAGGACATCAAGGTGTTGGTTAAGAAATGGTGGGATATTTACAACGATGAGTCGCTTGATTTCAAGGCTGAAGAAGACAGAGTTCCAGAAGGGGAGACTTGCTCAAGGTCTCCGATCATAGCTTCCATTCCTGAGTCTGAAATTTCCTACATCCCTGCACCTTCTGCTGCTTAACTTATACCAAACTAGGAGCTCAGGCTAGACGGTCTTCAAATCCTAACCTACTTCAATACTTTTTTTGGGCTACTTGGCCTCCCTTTTTTTTTTTTTTTGGGTGTGAAAGATGTCACAGATACGAATAATTTGTGATTGCTATAATGCTTATGTAACTACTAGCAAAAACGAGTGTGTAACTATTATTATGAAACCATAATACAATCTTTCTTCTTCAAGAACATCTAGCAATCTCGTGACAATTTCTAGAAACAAGGTCAAAATCCTTCTCTCTTGTGGACATACCAGTATTGGATAACCAGTGTAGATGATACTGCACCCAATCCCCTTCAAGCCAAAACAGATAGATGGTGCTCATGAAACAATGACAGATATAGTGGATGGTGCTCATGAAACAATGACAGATATAGTGGACGACAATATAAAGAGGGGAATAAGTTAAGAACTTCAAGGTAAGATTATTAATCAAACTGAGTTATTCGAGTTTGACTCGGATGCGGTCCATTTTTGGCTCATTCAAGTTCGGATCGTTTTCTAAATAAATCGAACTTTAACAATTTTTTAGAATTGTTTCAAAAATAAGTTAGATAAATTCGGCTCGAACTCAACAGATTCGATTGATTTATGTGTAAATATTCGTACTTGACTCAAATTCGACTTATTTTTTTACTCATTCAAGAAAAGGAGCCACTTGGCCGTGTTAATTCAATCCAACTCATGTCCGAATTGAAATACTTAGTATTGGACACAAGAGATTTCCGGTACATTGATTAAACTTGGGAAAACAATTTTAATATGATTAAAATTCAAGTAATATTCAGATTGGTGGGTCTCAATTGTAAAGGATCCGACCCCAGCAACCGAATTTGGGTCGAATCAATATTTTAGGTTAGCAAGTTCTTCCCCATTCTAGTACTGCATAGTCATATTGTTCCGCAATCACGGGCGGAGCCAAGTTATGGCCCTCAGGTTTTTAAAATTATATATTACACCTTTTAGATCACACGATTCATGCCTTTGTCTCAACGAATTTGCGCTTTACTTTCGCTCGAAACACAAATTCGCAGATTAGGAGTGGATTCGACACAAATTCGCAAATTCAAAAAATTAAATCCTCAAATTCAGTGTATACAATCCTCAAATCAAGTACTTCAAAAAAAAAATTCAATTTTACAAAATTTTAAATTCAAAATTAGGGTTGAGTCCTCCTTAAAAGACTCATAATGAGTTTAGTAGCTCAAAAAAATTTATTTGGGGATAAGTTCGTTTTTAATCTGACTAATAAATAGTTAAGTCCACTATTTTTTTAAAACTCCAAAATACCCTGTTTTGAAAGTAACTTTAAATTAATTTCTTAATCTGAGAATTATTATCCTTTAATTCACTATTAATGAAGATATGCCAATAATTTTTTTTTTACATAAATTTGAAATTTATATTACAAATATTTACTGTTCATGTTACTATTTTTGTGAGTATGTCATTATTTTTGTTGGACATGTTACTATTTTTGTTGAGCATGTTGCTACTATTATTTTCTCAAATATTAATACTCAATGTCATTCTTTTTTCTTTTTTGAATATTATTATTATTTTTTTTGTTTAAATGTTACTACTTTTTTTGTGTGTTTAAATGGTATCATTTTTTGTATTTGAATGGTAATATTTTTTGTGTTTAAATGTTACTTTTTTTTAATGTTACTATATATATATACTAGGGATAACCCGTGCCTGAAGGCACGGTACAACTAAAAAAAATCGAACATTGAATTTAAACGCGAAATAATCAAGTACTAAATAAACACAACTCGTAAACAAAGAGGTTGGTAACCTCAATGGTACCAATGGAACAACAATCCATCAATTCGAACACAAAATCATAATTTTCACTTAAGCATAAAATTGCCTATTCAAGGAAAAAAATCTTATAATCTTAATTCCAATCTCAATTAAAGCAAATAATTCTCATAGCTCCAATTACTCTCAATGTCTATTGAAACATATAATTCCCAGATACTCCAAAAAAAAGTTTTGATTACTCTCAAATGCTAATTCCAATAACCCCAAAAACTGACGTATGCACATCTCATATTGTGCTCGAATTGGTGCAACGCTACAAATGAATTTGAGTACAAACTTTACATTTTTTTCACTTCTTGTAAGAACTGAAACTCTTGCCTCTTTTGTAAGCCTTAAAGCCAATATCCTCAGCACATACATCAATTATAAGTAGCACGAAAAACTCTCTTTTACGTTGCCCAATAGGCCAATACCACTTCTTGATGTCCTAGCTTGTGGGAGACTGCTTGTACTACACCAGTGGTTATCCCAGTAATTTCAGAAACCTGAGAGAAGGTCACCCTTGTTAAAGCACCCCAGGGTTGCAATAAAAACTTACATATCAGCAATAGAAACAGACCAGATTTACTTAGTTCCACTTAGATGGCCATTTAAGGTGAGTATTTTGCTTAAGAGAGCACCATCAACAATGATAGATTTTGGCAATTGATCTAAAGCATGCAACAGTCACTTCTATCCATGCATTTCACTCCTGCCATTACATGTTTATTCATGTATCCGATTCCCTTCCACTATGCCTTAGAAAGTTAGAATCTTCTATGTATCAATGGATTTGGCTTTACATATCTCATTAAAAATAGAAATTGATGGTTCTAAGCCAGACTTTATCATATAGTGGAGAAGAATATCGCCCTTATTCAACTCCCTTCCTTGCAAAAGAAGTCTGATGGTCAAACTATAGCTAGCCACATTTGGAACCATTCCATTCTGTCTCATTTCTTTGAGCAGCCTATGGGCTCCGTAGGAGCTACCCTTGTTGCAATATCCATAAATCATCATATTGTAGATTACATCATTTGGCTCCAAATTCATCTCACGCATTGATCTAAATGGCTTTGAAGCTTCCTTCACATTTCCTTTACTGCAGAAACCATGTATCAATACTCCATAGGTGCAAACATCTGCCAACAAACCCGCCTTCTCCGTGCAGGCATGGGTTTCAAATGCTTTTTCCATGTAGTTCGATTGGACAAAGTCATCAATAAGAATTGTATATGTTACTTTTGATGGAGAAATGCCTCTCTCCTCCATTTCCCGAACTAAATCCACAACCCGTACCGAACTAAATCCACAACCCGTACTGGATTTCCAGCTCTAGAAAACCCCGCAATCAAAACATTTTAAGTTACTAAAGATGATGATAAACCATAAGACTTCGGCTGATTGAACAAACTTGAAGCCTTATCCATCTTCCCAACTTTACAAAACCCTTCTATTAGTGTGTTATAAGTGATTAAATTTGGGTTCAAACCCCCGTCATCTTCATCTGACCCACCAATTTCTCTGTCTCGAGTACCCTCATCTCTTGACACAATCCTCCAATCAGCGTATTATATGTCACGACATTACATGTCACACCTCTCTCACGCATTTCATCAAACAATTCAAATGCTCTGCCCACTCTACCATCATTACAATACACGTTAATCAAATAACTGTTAAGTTAATATATCAGGCATAACACCATCAAGCTTCATCTTTTCGTACAACTCAAACCCGTCTTTTCTAAGTCCGTTTTTAAATAGCCCATCGATCAAAACTGTATACGTATACTGATTAGCAATTAGACCCAGCTGCTCCATCTGACAGAACAACTTCTTTGCCCTTTCAATGTCACCATGTATCAATACTCAATGGTTCCAAATGTGG
>CM042193.1:14708310-14722486 GCA_023539305.1 Ilex asprella | reverse complement strand
AATAGTACACACATCATATATCTATCTACATGTGTATAAAGCTATGTGGTATCACGTTAGTGGCCTGAGGACCACTACAAGTATGATGCTGCAATGCAAAGGAAACCAGCTGCTCCTGGGCCGCTTCCAATTTTGGTTTACTTTTCGACTTTTAGTTAAAGAAGTCTGCATTTCAATAGCTAATAGTTAACTCGAAGGTAGTTCAAATGGTAATAATAACGAATTATAAATTTATATATTTTAAATTCAAATCTTGATAATTTTTTAAGACTAGGTCATGAGTGATTTATTCCTAGTCACAGCGTAAAAGACTTGCATTTTACTAGGTTAGAAAGAATATTAATCGAGATGCGCATAACCTAGTCTAAACAATCCTTACAGTTAAAAAAAAGAAAAAAGCCAATAGCTGCCGGTGACAAGTGACCAATGTGTAACTAAAGCCAACAAATAATCACACAGTGGCTTGCATAAAATTTTATTATTCATATGATCAGTTGCTCCAAATAAGCCAAAACAATGTCAAAAATCGAGAATTATCTATATAATAAAATAAGTAACAATTCAAATCTCAAAAGATAAACAAAATAATTTTTGTTATTCGCGGTTAAGATCGTTTTAATTTTTACTTTAAAGTTAATTTAATGGCTAATATTAACACCCATAAATTTAATAGGAAAAATAAGCCCTTAAGGGTGTGTTTGAAATTATATTTTAAAAGTTTTTCTAAAAATTATTTTTTATAAGTACTTTAAAAAAATAATAATATTTGAAATCGTCTTACCACTATCTCTATCACCCCCACCCCCACCACCCACCACAATCATCACCGTCTTTTACCACCACCACTGTAACCCACCACCTCTCACTTCCATTACAAATTGATGTTTAAATTCATTTATCTCTTCTTTATGTTTGTGATTTGATTTTGAATATGAATACAAAAATATTTATTATTTACCATTTTTTATTACACTGTGTCTTTAGGCACACGCAATAACTAATCTATATAATAAAGTACAATACAATTCAAATCTCAAAAGATAAATAAAATAATTTTTGCTATTCGCGGTTGAAATTACTTTAAATTTAATTTAAAGTTAATCTAACGGCTAATATTAACACCCCAAATTTAATAAGAAAAATAGACACTTAAGGGTGAATGTTTGAATGACTTTTTAAAAATATTTATGGGAATTATTTCTCATAAGTACTTTAAAAAAAAAAAAATATACCGCCCC
The DNA here is from genome assembly GCA_023539305.1 of Ilex asprella. Classification (NCBI taxonomy): domain Eukaryota; kingdom Viridiplantae; phylum Streptophyta; class Magnoliopsida; order Aquifoliales; family Aquifoliaceae; genus Ilex; species Ilex asprella. The sequence continues at coordinate 14,721,248 of CM042193.1, read as the reverse complement.
ACCACTACATCTACCACCCCACCCCACCCCACCAACATCAATATCGTCACCCTACTATACCCACCACCTCACCATTACCACCATCGTCGCTGCTACCACTTTATCACCACCGCCATCATCATTGCCACTCATGACTGCTATTAACACCACAGTCGTCGTCTTACCCACCACAACTATCACCGTCTCTCACCATCACTACTGTCGATCACCATCACTATCACCACTCATTTCTATTATAATCGATACTTAAATTTCTTTATCTCTGCTCTATATTTGTGATTTGATTTGAGTGTGAATACAAATATGTTGACTATTGATTTTTTTATTATTCCGTGCCTTCAGGCACAATAAATAACTAATTTTTTAATATAGTATCTAGAATAAAATGTGGGTGTCACATACTTGTCCATTCTTTCAATATTTCTTACACCAAGGGAAATAAATAAAGTTGCGGAACAGAAGAAGAAGAAAAAAAAAGAAAGAACATCAACAAAAAAGCAAGGTATAGCATTTTTTACAGGCTTTTCGGTGAAGCTTTAAGCAAGCCACTAACCGAGAAGATCACGAGCCAAACTGTTTTGGTTTTTGATCATTGTGCCAAGTTAGATTGTTCTAAAGATGTGTTTAAACTTCGTATATTTATCTCACAAGTCTATCTCACAAGTCAATCTCGAACGATCGTTAACCGAGTCAATTCACGGGCCTAGCACAAACAACTTTGTTTATTTGTTTGTTTGTTTATCTCACAATATGAATATTTACACTTTTCTTCAAATGTTTATCCATGAACAAAATTTATATATAGGCCATAGTTTAACCTACACCCGAGCTCAAGTAAGCCTTCCATGTTAGCCTTTTGAACCTCTGCATCATTAGGATGTGGATGACCCAAGTCCTAAGAAGTGAAAAGGGAAGCTCGCAGCAACCGTCATCCTCACTTCATCAAAACATGATGTTGGACTGCATCCTCACCCATCAGGTGATGTGGGAAGAAGTGACCCTAACTCCAAGTAAATATTGAGTGTAATCGGAACACCACATCATTATGACATGTGATGTCATTATTTAATAATAAATTTATAAATAGACAAAATGAATTCCATTTGAAATGATATGACCAGACGGTTACTAGAATATATGAGTACCACCTGTTTATTCGTTATGTTTTTATTAGATGGTGACACTATATAATAATGATAATGTGATATCATCATTACATCCAATATTTATTCACTAACTACAAAAACGAAAGAGCTTGTTGGATACGAAACAAGTTAGGAGCACGAAGACTCGTGATGGCAATTTGTGAAACATATCAAGCGGTTCAAATTTCACATTGTGTAGAATCCCCCAAGAGGATTCATTGTATTTTTTTGTCTCTTTGAAATCAAATTCTAGAGAACGCTCGAAGGACATAATCAATTTATTCATTATTTACATAAACATTTCTAGTTTAACAAATATAAAAAATAATTATGTATTGATCAGAAGAACTAGAGCAATATGGATTTTTTATTTATTTGCACTTTTTGTCTTGAATACTGATCAAATAAGTATAATAAATATAAAATCTGGCATTATATTTCATCAAGACTAATGCAGTTCATTTTGAGGAAGTAAGCAACCACCATCTCCTCCTCCTATGTGAAGGCCATTACAGTCTTTTCCTCCTCCAGTTGGGTTTGGACTGATTTTACCATCTACACCTCCACTGTCACCACCGTTGGCACCGCCCCTCAACCACCGTGTCCTCCTCTATTAAGGCTCTAACCACCACGGTCTCATCTTCCTCCAGTTGGGGCTTGGACATACGTTGTCATCAGTACGTCCAGTGTCATTATCGCTGGCACCACCTCCTCCAACACCTCCTTTCAATGGCGGAGTTAGAATTTTTATTTATCTCGGGCTAAGTTAAACATTCATACGACTTACAAAATACAAATGTAAACTCATAAACATATATTTAATAATACAAATGTAAACTCATAAATACTTACTAATGAAATTGGACTTTTCGATTCTTTCTAGAACAAAAGACATCTATTATTAAATCTGTATCGATTGCTTCCGTTATTTCTCTTTCAATGTAGACAACTAAGGAATCAGTCAAATACTCATCTTCCATCTTGTTATGAAGAGTACTTTTGACATATTTCATGACTGAAAATGTTCTTTCTGAAATTGTCGTAGAAACGGGAAGAGTTAAAATATGACGAATCAACCTATCAATCAAATTGTAGGACTCTACCTTATTTGTTTCTACTAAACCACGACATAATTTTGAAATTGTAGACATACTTTGAAACCTCTCATGGCGAACCATATCAAATTGATAATGATCCAGTTGACATTTCAAATGATGCATGTCTTGTCTATCAAAATCAGCTGCATAAAACTTGTAAGCAAGTAAACAAATACGATCAGGATTGAAAGATTTAAAGTTGTCCCGAGGATCTAAAGTAGAGCTGAGCATAAACAATTCTATTGTCTCTTCATTGAATCTACTATGTAACTCTTCTAACTGATGATCAATCGTAGCATTAAATAAGTTCATGTGATAGTGATGATCAACTATAATGTTATCATTCGGTTGATAGAACGTCTTGCCCCTTTGTACTGAGTGCTCATATCAGGTATATCGACATCAAATTTCATGCAAACTGATTTTACATGGTCAAGGAGATAATCAAAACCTTCTGCTCGCAAGGTTTTTAGCAATGATTTTGTCAATGAGACTAAATTCATTGCCTTCAAAATATCTAATGATTTATGCTGCAGTGCCTAACAAAACATATCTGTAGTCCCCATAATCTTGTGCATAAGATGCAATATGAATATGAAATCGAAGGACTTAATTGCCATTAAAGAACCACCAACTTCCCCACGAATTATATTTGAAGATATTTCGTTAACCATACATTCAAACACACTAATGATAGTATCATACATATCTATCAGACCACAAATGGATTCAAAATGTAAGCTCCAATGAGTAGTACCAGCTCGATGCAAAGTACCCATTTGATTAGCCCCTTTACCAGTTTCTCGTTCACCACTAGCTATCCCCCCTTTCAATCTCAGTAGCTTGGACAGATCACAATTCTATATGACGCTTAGGAGAAGCACTAATAAGATTGACAATGCATGCCAATTTGGAAAAGAATTGTCATATTGAAATCTTATCTTCAACAGTTGCAACTAACACAAGTTGTAAACAATGAGCAAAACAATGAACATTGTACGCATACTCACAATCATTGTGGAACAAAGCTTGCAATCCATTAAATGCACCACGCATGTTGCTAGCACTATCATATTCTTGACCTCGTAAATCTCGAATATGCAAATTGTGTCGAGTAAGAACTTTTGATATTTTCTTCTTAAGAGTTAAAAAGTGGTATCTTTAACATGCACAATCTCAAAAAATATCTCTTACAAAAACTCTGAACATCAACAAATCTCAGAACAATTGTCATTTGTTCTTTATTTGATTCATCCTTTGCTTCATCAATCAAAATACAAAACTTGACATTTTCAATTTCTTCACGGATTTTTTCTCTTACTTTAGTAGCTAGAATATGCAAAATATCTTTTTGGATCATAGGAGACGTATACTTTGCATTTCCTAGAGCTTTCTCTAACACAACATCATTTATCTCAACATTCAACTTTACCATTAAACTAATCATCTAAATTAGATTACTATGATTTTTTGACATTACAGATTCATCATGACCTCTCAAGGCACATTCCTGTAAAGTTAGTTATTGAGCACTATCAATGGAAGCCTTAAGACGCAATCGATTTCTCTTTATTTCTTCTGAACTTTGAACATTCATAACTTTATCAATGTGCACTGATATATTCTTCATCGTCTCAACATTTCTCACAACATTATTGTGTGTGGAAGCAAGACCTCCTATATGTGACAAGAAAGCACATTTGACCCTATTATTCACTCTCTTCTACCTATTAAAATCATCAACGATAAATGCAGGATGTAGAGGTTCACAACCTTGAAAAACAAAGCACGGAAAACAAAATGTCGCATCTTTTGAAATAGAATACTCTAACCATAGAAATTTTTTGTACCAACTTTCCTGAAATCTTCGATTTTGAACTCCAGTTTTAGTCCTCGAATACTCAGCCAAGATAGGTTGATTTGGTCTCCACTTTATATAAGCACGTCTAACTTCATCTTGATTATAAGTAGGATGTTTCCATATCGAAATACACAATGCGAGATCCCGTTCAAGTTCATTCTCATCAAAAGGAATCATTGGAACTTTTGTTTGAGGTTGAAGACCTTGAGGATCAATAGCCGCAAGAATCATATGAACATCAACACTTGTTGATGTTTATACTAGAATCAAAGGTTAAAGACTAGAATTTGATGTTTTTTCTCCACTTTTCTTTTTAAAGAACGAAAAAATTATTTTTGCTCTTTTTCGTTCTTGATTTTCCATCCTAATAAAGTAGAGATAGATTTGAAAATTAGAGAAACAAACTAGAGAAACAAATATCACCTAGGAACATATCAATTCAGAGCTACTTCAATTTGAATTCCAGAAGTCAAATAAAATAAAACCTACATAACAAGTTTGTGTAGGACATACAAACCACTTAGATGACAAAAGACCCACTTGCTGAGATATGTGTTTCCATTCACGAAAAACAACACATTGTTACAAGAAAGAAGGGTTTCTAAAACACCCATTTACAAAAAAGGGATGAAGGCTATCTTATTTTTCGTTCATTTTTCCTCCCCTTATGGCAAATCATCTCAGGTATATTAATTTGAAACTAAGTAGAACAAAAATTTCTCAATATTTTCATGATGCCACAACGAAATTGGTGCCTTGATTAGTTGGTTGGTCATCTCAAGTAGTACTGTCTAGCATTCTTTTTACCATCCCATAAAGTATAAACAAACAGCTAACTCAACCTCATGTTTTGGCCTGGAAGGAAAACCCTTTCTTGCACTTGTGAATGCCTCAGCAAAATTAAGTGAATACACAACATTTGCAAGCTACAATGCGAATCTCCACAAACATCTATACCCAAAATATAACAACATGATTACCACCACAACTAACAAATAATCAAACCTAATAAACCAAAGGCCTCCCAATTTTATCGTCAAAAAGATCCAATCTTTAATCTAAATTCACAATCAGATTTCTGAACATATCAAGCAGTATTAACATAAGCAGTTAGTAGAATATATACCTCAGGTAGTTCCTCTAGTCTAGACGAATCAAGACCCTATCAGCTTGTTAGCACTGAAACTTCAAACAAAGCATTAACACAGAAACTAGTCAATTTGTGTTAGAAATGGAACCTTCGTGGGTTCGAATTTCTTCGCAATAGAATTTCTTCATAGACTTGTCAAGACACCCAAGAATGCTATAATTTATTAGAAACAATGGGCTAAAGTAGAAATACATTAAAAAGAAATGAAGGTTTATGATTTTAGAAACCAACCCAGAAGTCTTTGGTTAGAGAGAGAAGGGGGTTGGTGTTGTACACAGTGAAGGGTTTTAGCACAGTCATGAGAGTCATTGCCACTGATTTATCAGGATCACCATCCAAAACCACACCCGAAGACTTCAACCTTTGCTTTGGGTTCAGCACCACCTCACCCACCACCATATCTGTAGAGACTAGAGTCTAGAGAGAGAGATTTGATGGAAGGATTAGACCAAGAGAATTGTTGCGCCGTTGCTTGTCCGAAGAATCGGGGAAGGGACTCGCCTGAGAGGAGTTTTGCAGGTGGGTTGGATGGGACTTGATCGACTAATTTTGGGGAAGTTTTGAGGTAGGCTGGGTTGGGTTGGATTGGATGATTTTTTTTGGGGGGGTAAGGGTAGTCTAGTACTTAGTGGTAATTTTTTTTTTTTAACTCTGGGCTTCAGCTCACCTAAGCCCACTAGTAGATGTGCCCTTGCCTACAGTCAAAGTATTATCCTGGCTTCTCCCCTCGCACCCCAACCCGCTGCGTCGGACGAAATGAATGGTTTTTTGAAAGCATATAATAATCGTTACAATGTTTTCTCCTTTCTGACAAATCCTATCTCATACCTAATTGACGGGAGATTAGGTGGCTCAGTAACCCCCAAGCTGACACCAGGATAGATGTAATTGTTATGGAATTCAAAAGGCGTCGGGGGAGACACCAAGGAGTAATAGCCTAGAGGAGCCAAGGGTAACTGATTGAACCCATTATTAAAGAGGACGTGACTACTCATTAATGAGGACTTGAGTGACTATGACAGGATTCTTAGTAAGTCTCTATATCCTCAAGACCCAAACTGAAAATCATCATGGTGAAGTATTAATGGTTATTATGCCGATCAGATGTCCTCGAAAAACCCCGAGGTACTATTTCCTGAGCGTTAAACACTTGAAAATAGGTGTCATACGTTGATCAAATAAACTTAATATTGACCGGGGATAGGGTCATAAGTGTTCAATGTGCCCCAAGCAATCATCCTATATCACCGAGTGAATCAGTCATGAGAATCTGAGTGGAGAGCACTCATTATGCATGAATAAGGGTGCAAGTCATTAAATGTCGAGATGAGACTCAAAGCTCCTGCACTCATTACTAGTTCAGTTATAAATACACATTAGAAAGATGAACATAGGTATGAAAATTAATTAAGAAAAAAAATACTATGTTAAAGCCTCTAACGCCTACTGACTTAAGTTTCAGAGGAGATCAGCCAGGTGTTCACCCGACCATCTTTCCGACATTTTGGTTGTTTTAGGTTCATTGTTCAGCAGATCGCTATATCTATTCATTGCAAGAATCTTCCCGTGCACTAATCATTTTTCGACCCTTGCTTTTTTCACCAAGCCCATCTTTCATCAGCTTTCCTATTGACTATCTGCGTCTTTTCTTTATCACTCTTTCTATTCAGTTTATTTCGGAAGAATCAGGTGAATCTTTGGGTCACAATAGTTTCTTGCCCCTTTGTGGTTAAAACTCGACCATTCACATCCAAACGACTGAGTTACGAGACAATAAGGTATAAATGGGATAGTGTTGAAATTATGAGATCCCAACAAGTTTGAACTATAAATTTGGGGCTGATTCATCATTACCCATCACAAAAATTATATCTTTGACTGAATTAATGAATGAATAAATGAAAAACAAAAGGTTTAGTCAATTGGGTTTTGATTTGATTGGTTGAGGAAGCCATGAAATTCAGGCCACAATTTTGAGGCTCGTTTATTTAACCAATTTTATTTGGGGAGGAGTGACAAAGTTTTTGGCATTTGAAGGGTGGGTTGAAGGGTTTGTTGAAAATGGTGTGGATTCCACCGAGCGTTAGATGAGTTGGTGAGGGACTGTTCTAGCTTAACCAAGGTCTCGAGTTCGAGTCTTGAAAATGCAGCTGTGTTTGGTAGGGAGAGTTTTGCCGCCCTTGTGGTCTTACCCGACTCGAATCCGGATTAGTCGAAGCCCAAAGTAACTTTCGGATACTGGATGATCTGACCAAAAAAGAAAATGGTGTGGATGAGATTTTAACAAATTAGAAGAGCTCTATTTTGCCCATGAGGTTATCTAACGAAGATTGTCACGACTTGTGGATATTGATTCTTGACTTTGAGTTATATTCTAATATACATTGATGTATAGTTCTCTCATTAGGATGTAAATATAAAACTAAAATTTATTTATTTTCTTTTATGTTCCTTGATAGTTCCCTCATTTACGGAGATAGTCTATGACTAAAACAAATAACAAAAAAAAAATATTAATTCACAATTTATTCGAATATTTGGATGCCGGGAGGAAGGCACATTACTTTGGCCCAACATATTTAGCAAACAAACTATCTTGGCCCAGGGGAGGATTATATTCAAGTTAGGGCCACCAACACTGGAGCTTTTCTATGGGGCCTTTAAAGCCCAATTCTGATATGCATTTGGTGTGGATATAAAAGCTTTATATGCGGTTGGTCTCGGCGTAAACCTTTCGACAAATTGAATTTCAGTTAATCCAAACATGAAGTTTATTAAAACAAAATATATATTCGAAGTCGGTCTGATTTTTCAATAAATTACAACTGATTTTGAACTGAATTTCGTCAAACAATGACTTAATTTCTTATATATTAATCATATGTACATACATATATTATAGGTCAGATTATAACAGAATCTGATATTGATATATCCAAATCCAAAAATTCATGAAACAAGCTAAAAAATCGGATTTCAGTTTGGATTATCAAATAAAAGATATTAATTCATAACTGAATAATCGGAGTTAAATTAGGATCAGATATTTCAAATCTGGTTTTAATTAAAATTCGATCCATTGATATACTTCTATGGAGTTGAATGTGGTTGATCTTTCAAAAAGTTCGTGATTCATAATGTCATTTTATGTTAGTTTTGTTAGACTTTGATTAACAGTCTGCAGATCTAAATTGCATCTTAGAAATGTTTTGTTTCTTTTTTTTTTTTTTTGCGTACATCCAAAAGTAGACAAAAATATAAACAAAGAAAGCTAGATAGAGTTCCTAGCAAAAGCAACACTAGTCAAGTCTGCTAACAAAAAATTAGCCAGCTGGGGAGGTGGAGCATCAAGCTCATCAACCACATCCAACTGTTGAACGCCAAGATTGGCCAAAAAATCTGCACACTGATTGCCCTCTCTAAGGGTGTGGATTATTGGAATCTGTCTCATTTCCATAATCCTTATGCAGTGAGAAATGACTGCACGATTAGGGTGGGTAACCTCCGGATCCTTGGACAGTAACTTTGCTGCTTCAAATGAGTCAGTTTCCACTACGATTTGAGTAATGTTCCTCTTCTGGATAGCCCATAACTTTGCCTGTAAACTCGAGGAATCATCAATTCTCCTATAAAAGCCCGCAATCCATTTTCCTTGAGGCGCAATGTAAGGGCCCCACACCCTGATGCTCATCCAATTTTATGCTCCATTGCTCTTCTCACTTCATGTCTTTTTCTATTTAAGCAATGCTATAGATACTTAACTAAAGATCTAATTTGATATAATCATTAAATTTACTATAAATTTTAATATTAAACAAAATTCACTCTCAATTCAACAGTTGTAATTACGTTAGTTCCTAAATTAAGTCTAAATAACATTTTTCTAGAACAACAAGCATTATTTGTTTGTATTTTTAAGTTGTGACCTTGATTTTTTATGCACTTCGAAAATGAGTTTGGATTTCATTATGATAAATCCTCATTTTCATGTAACAAGAAAAATCTCATAATTTTTTTGGTGAAATTGTAGAACGATCTCAACATGTCCAAAACTTATCTGAACATGTTCGTGGCATATTCCAAAATTCGTAATCATTATGTATACGTTTATATTAAATAATACGCAAGAATATAATATAGTGGACATAATTAATATAGTTAATAAATATATTAGTTTTAAAAAAAAAACATCTAGGTGTGTTTTTCTCCTATAGACCTTTACCTACACCACAAAGTCCAAAGGGCCGAATTAGAGGTTTCTTTTCTTTTTTAAAGTATATTACTATACTCGCCATTTCCACCTTATCAACCCTAGTGACAATTTTTGACACAACACGATAATACGATACAAACACGACACGGATAAATGAGTTTATGTTGACTATTTTTTTATAGAAACCCGTGTATGACACGACTCGTCAACACGAAATTCAACCCGTTTAACCCGAATTGACCCGTCAACACGAAATTTTTAACTCGAAAGAGATTGACCTAGCCTTTTCGTTGCACGTATGAGTTTTCATATTCTGATGACTTATTTTTTCCATTACTTCTGATGTTTATTTTGGTTGCGCGATGTACGATTAGAATATTTAATTAATATTATAGAAATAAAATATTAATTATTTATAACTCTTTATCAAGCACTGTCATAATTATTATATAAAAAAATATTATTACTCATTATTATTATTATTATTATTATTTTAAAGTTAATTTTTAGTTTGTAGAAAAAGTATGAGGAGAGATTCAATTAAGTGAAAATAAAATCTTAGAGTTAAATTTTTTATTTAAATTTTATGTAGGTCAACATGAATACGAACACGGAAATAAACAAGTCAACTCGACACGACACGATTAGTTAAATGAGTTGGGTTAGAGTTGACTAATATTCGACACGACACGAACCCAACACAACACGACTCGATTGTCACCCCTAATCCACCCCCACGTCTTAATCAAACCATTTGTTTTATCTCACACTTAATTGAGTAGTTGTAGGATCATTTGGTGAGTAGTTATTGTTATACAAAGCTATTATCAATTCTTATAAAAAAAATTTCAAATGGGTGATTATGAAAAAATATAAGAAAAATAGTTATGCAGAGACAGTCAAAATTTGATTGGGATAATGTACTTAAATATCTCTTAAATCATTCAATTAATCTCGTTAATATAAAAAACTTCTAACTTCTCAGCTTATAAATGAAATTAAGGTAATTGAAATGTATTTACTGTGTCATGTAAATAAAACATTACTTTAAAATGAGAATTATTATCACCCAAAAAGAATATTAGGGCAATGGACATAAATAGATATGGTCGAAGAGGATTATAAGAGGTGCATCACTTTGAACACACATTTTTGTATGTTTAAAGATGGATTAATCACACTTTTAATTAATATTCACAGAGATTTATTATTTATGAATAACTTGTACTAAAATACATATCATTCATGTCTAAGTTGTTGCAAAACAATAAAACTCAGAAATCCGATGTCGGGCCACAAAGAATTGGTGAAGTAGGAACACAATAAAATTAAAAAGAAAATAGAAAGAAAAAATTATTTTGAAAATAGTTGAGAGATTGATTGTTCAAAAGAACATAAATATTTTGGTTTAAAAACAATAATTTAAAATACTAAAGAATCAAGGATCTTTTTCCAACTCCACAAAATAATTATTTATGATTCGATTTTCAAATTCAATTAAAAATCAACTGAAAAGTGATCTTAATCAAAATATGTAACGGTGATAATATTGAGAACATAACCAAATGTATAACTGAAAAATTATCTGGATAAAAATTAGTATTTAATTGTAGATAACAAGAATTCACTGTGCTGCTCGGAGTTGACAATGAATCAAAATCTCCAATAAAAAAAGATTTTTTATTGCAAATAAGAAAAGTATTTTATGAAAATTCTAATTAATTAATCAAAGCATATAAAATCAATTATTTGACTCACAGAGAATCTCAAACATTCGGTACACGTGACACAACAAATGAAGATATTTTACAGAGCAAAAAATTTACTAAAATACATGAAATGATTAAATAGAAAAGTCATATATTAAAGAATAGTGGATAAAAAATAAATACCGTATTTCATTAGAATAATTACCCCTAGTTTTAGTTGAAAATTTAACAATCCATGAAAAGAATAAAACAAAAACTAGAGAAGAGGGGTTGAAGGAAGAATAAGTCAGCACACAGATATATAGTGGTTCGGTCCGGGTGACCTACTTCACTCTTGAAAACGACAACGGTGGTCGGTGACTCTTTATTGATGAATAGAGAATTGTTACAAAAGATAAGTACAATTAGTGTAGGATTGATCTTTCTGAGTGCGTATTCCGATAACCTCTCTCTCACGTGCTCTTATCCACCTGAGTTCCTTGGATCTTGGACTGTGCCAGATTGATGAACCAGAATTGGGTTGTCTTTTAACTGATTTGGGCTTACTTGATTTGTTGGATTTGACCCAGTCAGATTCGGGCTCGTCAAATCATTAATCAGCTGACTCTCATTCACCTCTTTCAGATCCCATTATACGCATATATCGTATATATTTGTTTGATCTTTATCTAAAATTTTTAAAGAGTTTGACATAAGTAAACTACTTGTGTGCACCTTACTATTCCTACTGGCATTGAACTATTATCTTAAGCAGCTTATGTTGCTAAATTAGGATGCAATTTCTATTCGCTGAGCATATTCAGCTATGAAACGTCTTATTTGTTCTGCAATCATTCTTTCTTTTTTCAGCCATCCCTTATACAGCCTACAGACAATCAGCTGAGCTTAGCTGATTTTGATGCACTTAAAGTCATTGGAAAGGGGAATGGTGCAATTACTCGGTTGGTGCAACACAAATGGACTGAGGAATTCTTCGCTTTGAATGTAGTATACAGTCCCACCAAAGATCCTGCATTACTGCCGAAAAGGAAAAAAAAACAATGATCAAGTCTTTGAATAGCCGATTAACTTGACCAAATTTCAAATTTTAGTCAATCTTGATTTATTTGCATCCTGAATGAGAGAGGTATAAAGGGCACATCAGATTGGAAAATTGAGAACCCCACTTTGAATTTAAGGCCACCAAATACTTTACATGATTTGATAAAACCTAATACAATATTCACACTTTGAAGAGGTAAATTGTTGAAACAAAAACTAGAGGGAGTTCATTGAATGTGATCTAAACTTTTAGGGGCATTTTATAATTAACTCAAAAAAAAAGTTATAACTACTCATGAGAATCCGGGTCTTGAGTTCTTCATTAAACCCACACAAATCCAAGAATAAAGGTGCAAGGATCTGAATGGATCTGATAGAGAAAGCGAAAACAAGTACGCAAAGGTCAAGAGATAGAAATGTTTAAACTTGAACCCTAACGAAACGTGGCTCAAACTTGCTAATTACTTTAATCAAATTTGATTGAATATATTTACTGTTGGAAAAAATAATAAATATGACTTTTCATGTTCTAGGAGTTATTTTTATACATTTAATTTTTTGTATTAGTGGGTCATTAATTTGGTATTAGTGAGGGACAAAGTAATTGTGGTATTTTAATTCTCCAAGTAATGGAGGAGTGAAGTTTTTATTATTTTTATTATTGCATTATGTAGTGGAGTTATTTTATAGGTCATGTGTTATATATGAGAGTCTATATATAT
>CM042193.1:14690366-14702899 GCA_023539305.1 Ilex asprella | reverse complement strand
TTCTTAGAGAGATGCATACAAATAAATATTTGTATATACACACACGATAAAGAGAGATAGAAGGATGGAGAGAGAGGTATGTATCCTGGACGGTTGGGTAGGCAGTGGTGGTGGTGGGAGACGGTGATAATTGTGGTGGGTAGTGATGACCGTGCTAATGGTGGCAGCTGTGGGTGGCGACGGTTATGTGGTGGTGGTGGTGGGCAACGATGACGGTGGTGGTGGCGGTGGGCAATGACGATGGTGGTGGTAGGCGACAACGGATGCTTTTGAGTCATAGTGTGATGGATGGTAGCGAATTACAGTGGTAGGTTGGGTGACAGTGGGTGGCAGCAATGGTGGACGATGACGGGTGGTGGTAGTAGGTGTGGTGGGGGTGAGTGATAGTAGTTGGTGGCGATGGCGGGTGACAACAGGTGGCGGTTTGCTATGGTAGTGGGTGGTGGTGAGAGTTGGTGGATGCTGACGGTGGGTGACAATGGTAGTGAGATGATGGTGATAGTGGTAATAAATATAAGAATGAGATGACGATGGTGATGGTGATGGTGGTGGGTGGTGGGATAGTGACAGTGGTTAGTGGCGGCAACAATGGTGGTGGTCATTGTGGTTGAGGTGGTGGTGGGGTGGCTACAACAGTGATGGTGGTAGTAGTGGTAGTGGTGATTGTGGTGATGGTGAAGGTGGGGGTAGTTGTGGTGGTGGGGTGGTAGTGGTGGTGGTGGTAGGACATTACCAAACAATTTTTTTTTTCTAAAGTGTTGATAAGTTCAATTAAGCATGTGAAGTGCTACACATACCGGGAAAGGTCAAGAGTTGGTCTTCACAATAACCAGTACTTTGGATTTTTGAATATTTTTTGGTTTTTTGAAATTTTCTCGAATTCAAAATCTCCCAATATGAAAGCTTATTCTTGGATTTGTGTGGGTTTAATAGAGAAATTAACACCCGGGATTCTCTCGAGTAATTGTAACTTTTTTTTTGAGTTAATTATAAAATATTCCTTGAAGTGGTCATATTCAATGAACTCCCTCCAGTTTTAGTTTCAATAATTTACCCATTCAAAGTGTAAATATTTATAAATTAAATCAAGCCATTAATTTTAACGGTGAAAAATAACAAAAAATATTCATTTGAATCATATTTTGTTTTTGAGAGGAAGAAGAAAGAGGAATTTTTTGAAGTGTGAATTTTTTTTTTTGAATTTAGGATAATTTTCTCTTTTCACAAATCTGAGATAACTCAACTTTTAAAAATTGTAACCTTCATTATTGATCACAGCGTCATAAGATCGATCATACTCTTACAAGTTATAATTTATACCTCAAAAAATTATAACTTTCGATATGATACTAATGGCAATATCGTAACCTTTTCCGACATTCAAACTTTTGAGATATTACATGTCCGTAATTGAATCAAATAACATAACTTATTATTATTGTCATGTCTTGTGCAGCACACTGCAAAATATTATCAGACAGCTTGAACTTGATAAATTCCATAGCGGATTAACTTGACCAAACGTCAAACTTTAGTCAATCTTGTTTAATTTTCATCCTGAATGAGAGGTTTAAAGGGGACGTCAAATTGAGAATACCACTTTGAATTTAGACCACCAAATGCTTTACATGTTTTGACAAAACTTAATAACCGTTTAGTTACGTGCCTATCATGATTGATATGATAAAAAAAAAAATAGCACAGTAGATACTTTTAAACAAGCTAAAAAAATATTTAAAATATTATACAAGAGATTAAATTTTTGAGGACGCACATGGCCACCCTGTGTTGGTGTAAGAGACATAGACATGTAATATAGTATGCATCTTGTGGTGCGTTTCCGCACGAAACATAATATAGTATTGAAAAAACCAAAAAGTGGAGATCATTGAATGGAGAATATAGGTGTTACATGTTTTTTACGACACTACGAAATGACAGATCAGAAAACCTTTTCGTTTTCTTTCATCCCAAGTCAATGAAACGGAGACTAATTGGATCCTCTGAACTTTATGCATATTTCGGCGGATTGAACGTGTGTACAAAATCTTGATCAAAAAAAAAAAAAAAAACGTGTGTACAAAGAATTTCGGCCCGTTTCCTTTTTTCTTATAAATAAAAATAACACTATTTTATATAGTAAAATTATAATTTTGAATAGAGAAGTTATAATTGGGATTAATCATAAATTTTATTCTGAAAAAATCGTTCGAATTTCAATTTGTAACCTCAAAGATAAAAAATCTCAATTTATACCTTCAAAGATAGCAATTTGTATCAATGCGTACCTAAAACTAATAGTCGTCAGTTTGTCGTTTAAAATTAAATGAATAAATTATACTTAAATCCCCTCATGCTTGTCACTTAATCATTTGAACCCCCTAACATAGAAAATATTACCCTTACACCTCCTGACGTTTGTACATGTATAACACATTAAGTCATGTCGTTGATATATGTGATGAGCCCAAAACTAACTGGGCCAAGACTAATAAATCAATCAAGCTAAAGCCAGTTAAAAGGAAGCCCAGACCCACTTTCTCAATCTGACCCAGCCTAGGATCCAAGGAGCCCGGGAAGATAAGAGCACGGGGGAGAGAGACTATCGGGATATGCATTCATGAAGATCAATCCTACCTTAATTGTACTTACTAAAGAAATAGCACCCCTCTCCCTCACGTCACCGCCTCACCAAACCTATATATTGTAAGCTCTCACTACATGGAGATGCATCTTTCACAACATCTCTCCTAACACACTACACCTTGAGTTTTGTCTCTCTGCAACTCCCTACATACAAAATTTCTCTCTCCTAACTATTGTAATTCTTCCGGAATATACTCTTTCGGTTACGTTATTCATTAATAAAGACCTCCAGCCACCGCTGTCGTTTTTCGAGAGTGGAGTAGGTCACCCGGATGGAACCACTATATATTTGTGTGTTGACTCATTAGTTACTGCTTTTACCATTAATTGTTTTATTTATTGCTCATTAATTACACCTCTTCATATACGCCACTGTTTATCTTACAAGAGACAGTTTTGTGCATCATCAGTTTGACGCCGTCTGTGAAAAACAACTGAGTTTTATACTATCCTACTACTCTCCTTTAATCCATGACGATCACTACCAGGTCGATGAGTCAACAACCCGGCCCACCGGGAGGAGGCTCCGCCTCCGCTTGCACCCTCGGAACCATCTACTACAGAGACCCCCCTCGTCGGACAATAGCTTTTACAAACCATATAGCTGTTGGTAAACCAAAACCAGCGGATCATTCAGTTGATGCTCGCCTAGGAAGGTGTCACCCCTCACCATGTGAGAGGAGTCCCACTCTCTCCAACATTAGAGGAGCAGCAACCTAACCCTTCTGGGCGCCAAGCAGCTCCCCCACTATAGGGCCCTTCTCCAAAAGGCCCAGGGCCATGCCAAGGCGCTCCTCACCCAGCAGTCTCTCCTCAAAGCGCAAGAAGCTCACGTGTTCCCTTTCCTCATGAACCTGCATAGGAGGACGAAGGAGATATCCAATATGGCGATCATGGAAACCAGTACAACCACCTAACGGAGGATGTCCCCAACCAATGGGATGAGACGATCAAAGCAGTGCAAAACCAACTCGACGATGCCTTCAATGCCATCAAGGCACAGACGTTTGAGATGGTAGATTATCAGGTAAGGCGCACTGACACACCGTTCGTCGCCGATATAGCTAATTACCACTTACTTTCGAAGTTCAAGATGTCTGTTATTGAGATCTTTGACGGTACCAAAGACCCCCTCAACCACCTTGACATATACAAATCTCTCATGCAACTCCACAACGTGCCTGATGAGATTATGTGCAGAACCTTCCCTAGCACCCTCAAGGGACCCGCACGCTAGTGGTTAGCCAAGCTCAAAATTTCCTCCATTCACTCTTTTACAAAGTTAAGCAAGTCTTTCATCTCCCACTTCATTGGAAGATGGCGACACCAGAAACCTGTTACCCACCTACTCACCATCTAGCAAGACATGGATGAAAGTCTTAGAAACTATCTCACTCGTTTCAACGAGGAGGTTCTCCAGGTCGAGGAGCCAGATTATAAAGGTAGCCTTGGCTGCCTTTATCGCGGGTCGGCGCTCATCCAGATTTATGTTCTTCATCCTCAAGAAACAGTCTTTCAGTATGCCCGAGTTGTTGTCTAGGGCACAGAAATACATGAATGTCAAGGACGTCACCGAGGCCCACCGAGATGAGTCCTCCTGAGGAGGAGAAAAGTGGAAGGATACCCACGAAGAAAAGAGGGAGGCAGAGAATAGGAGGAAAAAAATTGAGAGAGTCTTTGTGAAAAATCGTCTCAGTCCATTACCCTCGAGAGACCGACAACCTTTCACGCCACTCAACGCCTTGGTGGAGTACATCTTATTCCAAATACAGGATGACCCCATGCTCCGCTGGTTGGGAAAGATGAAGTCTGACCCAAAACACCAAAATCTAAGCAAGTACTGTCGCTTCAACCGCGACCACGGTCACGACACTGATGATTATTTCCAGATGAAGAGGCAGATCGAGAAGCTTATTCAACGTGGCCAGCTGAAGCAGTATGTTGTTGGTAGAGGATCGGCTCCACCTCAGGAGGATCGAGAGCGCCAACAACCCCTCAATGAGATCCAAACCATCGTCAAGGGGTTAGGAGGAGGAGGTGAATCCAACTCCACTAGAAAGGCACACGCCCGAAGAGCCAAACAGGTAGAGTCACATAACTCTCGTCCAAACAAGACACCCCGACATAGGGAAGAAGAAGTTATCACCTTCTTAGACAGGAACCTCAAGGGGATCCAGATCCCTACGATGACCCCATGGTCTTGACCCTAATGGTAGCCAACTACCAGGTTAAGAGGATCCTGGTCGACAGCGGAAGCTCAGTCGATATTCTGTTCGGGACAGCCTATGACAGCCTTCACCTAGGTAGGGAGAGACTACAGCCCGTCAGGACTCTCTTGGTTAGCTTCTAGGGAGAAAAAGTTTATCCCTTGGGATCCATCACCCTGCCAGTCGGAGTAGGAACTGCGCCAAGAAGTTTCACTATCATGGTAAATTTTATCGTACTTGATTGTCCTTCTGCTTATAACATAATTCTTGGATGCCATGCCCTCAACACCTTAAGGGCAGTGTCGTCAACCTACCACATTCTCCTCTGTTTCCCAACCATCAATGGGATTGGAGATATCATGGGAGACCAGGTCTCTACTTGAGAGTGCTATGTGGCCTCTATGAGGGCCAGAAAGCCGCACGAGACTCTCCAAGTTGAGGTACTTGACCCATGGGATGACTGTACCTTGGAGAGAGGTGAACTAGCAGATGAGCTTCAGCCAGTAGTAATAGATGACAGCCTTCCAGATAGGAGAGTCTACATAGGCTCATCACTCCCCTAGAAGCAGGGCATCCACCTTGATTAGCTTCCTCAAACAGAACACGAATGTCTTCGCTTGGTCCCACGAAGACTTGGAGATCATCGATCCCGAAGTGGCCTCTCACCGGCTGAACGTCGATCCCAGGTACAAGCTTGTTCACTAGAAGTTAAGGAATGTAAGCACAGAGAGGGGGCAAGCCAAGGAGAAGGAAATAGACAAACTACTGACAAATGGGTCAGTAAGGAAGGTAGCCTACCCAGACTGGCTATCCAATATAGTAATGGTGACGAAGGCCAATGAGAAGTGGTGCCTCTGTGTGGACTTTACGGAGCTCAACAAAGCATGTCCCAAAGATAGCTACCCTCTCCCACACATTGACCGTCTTATTGACGCCACCGCTAGACACGAGCACCTGAGTTTTTTGGATGTCTATTCTGCGTACAACCAGATCAGTATGTTCCCTCCAGATTAAGAAAATACTTCATTCATCACCTCGAGAGGCACCTATTGATACAGGGTGTTGCCTTTCAGACTCAAGAACCCCAGAACAACCTACCAGCACCTCGTGAACAAGATGTTCAAAGCTCAAATTAGGAAGACAATAGAGGTCTACGTAGAAGACATGTTGGTAAAGAACATGACAGCGACGGATGATGTGACACACCTGCAAGAAATCTTTGATGTACTGAGAGTCTATAATGAAGTTGAATCTTGAAAAGTGCGCCTTTGGCATCAGTTCAAAAAAATTCTTGGGCTTCATGGTCAACAAAAGGGGAATTGAGGCAAACTTAGACAAGATCAGAGTAGTTCTAGAGATGAAGTCCTCGGCCTCAACAAAGGAGGTCCAATGCCTTAACGGGAGGATAGTGGCCCTCAATAGGTTTGTCTCTAAATCAGCAAATAAATGTTTTCCTTTCTTTAAAATCTTTCGTAGGTCTTTCCAGTGGGGACCAAAGGTAGAGGATGCCTTCTAGAAGTTAAAAGCCTACCTCGCCACACCACTTTTGCT
Source organism: Ilex asprella (assembly GCA_023539305.1). Lineage (NCBI taxonomy): Eukaryota > Viridiplantae > Streptophyta > Magnoliopsida > Aquifoliales > Aquifoliaceae > Ilex > Ilex asprella. The sequence continues at coordinate 14,696,495 of CM042193.1, read as the reverse complement.
CTCCCATGTTGTACCAAGAGACCTTGTACCTCTAACTCTCCTCTTCACCCTCTGCCCTGAGCTCTATCCTCATCAAGGAGGATGAAGGCATCCAGAAGCCCATAACTATGTCAGCAAGGCATATCGAGGGGCGGAGGTAAGGTACTCAAAGCTAGAAAAGTTGGCTCTCGCACTCGTTACTGTCGCCGGGCTTCTGCCCCACTACTTTTAGAGCCACATTATAATAGTTGTTACTGATCAACCCCTCAAGAGAATTCTGGAAAAGCCTGATGTATCAGGTCGACTACACAAGTGGGCCGTCGAGTTGAGTGAGTTTGATGTATAGTACCAGTCGAGGCTTGTCATCAAAGTACAAGCGCTTGAAGATTTTGTGGCAGAGTCTACACCACCATAGGAGTCCCAAAAGGAAGTACCAGGTGCCCCTAGGTCCACCTGCTCAATACACACTGAATCCACCTACTAGGAGAATAGCCTAGACGCTACCCCGAGAGGACCTAATGACTTGGAAGGGGCCTCACATTCCACGCAGCCCAGGGAGCCACCCACACAACTCAAAGCGCCGCCCACAATGTCCAGGGCACCACCAGCCATGCCAGGGCACCGCCTACCCTGCCTAGGGCCTTGCCCTTTTTGCCTCCTACCTCCTCGATGCCATCACAACTTTCGTCATCATAGACAGCGTCGCCCATAGAGTCAACTTCCTCTCCACCACCTACTATATCAAGTTGGAGACTCTATGTAGTTGGGTCCTCTATTAGTGAGGGCGACGACATGGGACTAGTGCTGATCAGCCCCCATGGCATTTCGCTGAAGTATTTTGTCTTTCTCTACTTCACCACTTCAAACAATCAAGCTGAGTATGAAGCCCTCATATCAGGGTTGAAACTTGCGTTGGAGATGGAGGCCCACTACCTGACAACCTACAGTGACTCCCAGCTCATAGTCAACCAAGTAAAGGGAGACTTTAACGTCAAGGAGGAAAGAATGCAAGAATACCTCTTGGTGGTCCAAGCTTTGCTAAAAAAATTTACCTGCTTCCAAATACACCATGTGCCTCAAGAGGAAAACGCCATGGTAGGTGCCCTCACCAAATTCGCGTCTACCAACATACTCATGGGCCTGACACTAATAGGTCACCAGTTTGAACCCAGCACCTCTAAGACAAAGGAGGACAAGGTTAATTGTGCTTCCTCAGAGTCTAACTAGATGAATCCCATCCGAACTAACCTAGAGGAGGGACGCTCTCGGACGACCTAGTAAAAGCCAGATGATTAAGAATGAGAGCATCCAAGTATGTCATCCTGTAAGATATCATCCATAAGAAAAGTTATTCCCTACTAGTACTTCGATGTCTCACACCCGAGGAAGTCGATTACGCCGTAAGAGAGATCCACGAGGGAATATGTGAGAATCACTCAAGAGGGCGTGTACTGACCTACAAAGCAGTTAGGCAAGGGTATTATTGGCCTACCATGATCAGAGATACCCGATAGTTTGTCAAGAGGTGTGACAAGTGCCAACGCTTCACGACAGTGACCAGACAACCATCGGAAGAGCTCACCACTATTCAAAGCCCATGACCTTTCTCCATGTGGAGGATCGACATCCAAGGTCCCCTCCTTGTGAGTCGGGACCAGTGCAAGTTCGCAGTGATAGTCATTAACTATTTTACTAAGTGGGCAAAAGCCGAGGCCTTAACCAAAATAACAGATCAGAAAGTAAAAGACTTTATACGGAGGAGCCTAGTCTGCCGATTCGAAATACCTCACACAATTGTGAGCAACAATGCTAAGCAATTTGACAACAAGCTCCTTAATAGCTTCTGTACCGACCTATAGATCAACAGCCCCATTCCAGCCCCGCTCATCCACAAGCAAACGGACAAGCAGAGGTCAATGTCAGAACCATCCTCTACAATCTAAAGACCAGATTGGAGAGTGCGAAGGGACAATGGGTAGACAAACTCCAAGGAGTAATGTGGGCTTATCGGACAACAGTAAGAATCCCCACGGGTGAGACCCTTTTTTCCCTAGCTTATGGGATAGAAGTAGTCATACCCATTGAGATTGTGGTTCATTCCCTAATGGTCCACCACTACGACCTTACCAGTAATGAAGAAGGCCTTCACATCAACCTCAATTTGGTAGAGGAGGAGATGGAGATAGTCATGCTTAGGAATGCAGAGTACAAGCGTTGCATGACCAAGTACTACAACTCCAAGGTGAAGCCTCGCTCCTTCTTACCAGAGGACCTAGTCCTTAAAAAGGTCATCCTATCTACCAAAGACTCCTAGGAAGGAAAACTAGAACCCAATTGAGAAGGACCCTACACGGTCACGGAAGTGGTAAGGCCGGACACCTACAAAATCTAGAATTTTGAAGGAAAAATCCTTGCCCATCCATAGGATGCAGAGCATCTAGAGTGTATAAGTTAGTAGTCATAGGTTATCTACTTTTATTTTGATCAATTTTTCTTAATATTTACTTTGAATTATGAAATAAAATTTTGTAATATTTTTTCAAAAAAGTTGTATTTCATAGAAGTTCATGAAGTTTTTACAAAAGATAGAACATGACCTAGCAACAAAAAACGTAAATACAAAGGTACCATGCCACTGCCGATACTCACTGTCTTGACTCCCATCATCGCTCGCATCCTCCTCATGAGTTATTGGAGCCTTATGAGGTAAAAAGCCAGAAAAGTCATAAGCAGGGAATGTTGTTAAGACCTTTTTCCTGAGCTCATCATAGCCATCAATAAAAGCGTCTATCTTGGCCTTCTCAGCAGCATCCCTCTACTTCTCCATCTCCATGGAGTAAGCCTCTACCCTAATAGCTATCTCAAGAGCTGCACGAAGGTCAACCTCTAACTAGGCAGCTTTCTCGTGTGCTAACCTCAACTGCTCCGCGGCATCCTCTCGTGCCTGCTACTCGAGCCCTAACTGCTTTGTGGCATCCTTTCGTACTTGTCGTTCGAGCCCTAACAACTTTGCGACATCCACTCGTGCTTACCGCTCGAGCCCTAACTGCTCTTTAGCAGCCTTGCGTACCTGCTTTTTCGCTGCCTAGCAATTGATTGCCTCCCTGATCTTCAACGTACTTGTAAACAAGAAGGGCAAAGTAGCAGTCACCTGCAGACACTCTAAAGTAAACTATAAAGGAAGAAAGATAGGTATAAAACCAAAGAAGGGTACAAGACATACCAAAGCAAAGCCATCTATAGTAGCGTCAACAATGCCCTCTGGACCACGAGAGGCAACCTCCTCAACCTCTGTGCGGGTCACAAACCCAAAGCCTCTCCTTCAACATAGATACAGAAGCACTGCCTGAAACGGGGCACAAGGCAGACCCTCCTTCCTAGTAGGAGTCTGCACCAGAGACTCAGCCCGTACAACAGTACTGGGACGATTCCTCGAAGGTGAATGAGTAGCATTTAAGCGAGAACAGAGGGCGTCACGAATGTCCGCCTCTTGAGGACCTGTAGACTGTGACTGGGAAGTACCAGGGGCACTAGACTTCGCCCTCTTAGAAGAAGAATGAGAAGACGCTGCCCTAAAAGCATAGACTACCTCCACCACCACTCTGTCAATGGAGGTACCTGCAGAATCAGTGTAAATAAAAAAACCTACGATGTTGCACCCATAAAGAGCCTACTGGAAAAATCCAATATATTTCCTCTTTGGCTTAGGAGAAGTCTTGGAATGACCAGACGCCGACATAATCCCTGAGAACTCCTTGAACAGATGGTCACGTACCATCTGGAGTCTACTCTCCTACTCCATGAATAGCATCGGTGAAGCTACAAGGAAGCCAATTGCACTGTAAGAGCAAATACGTGATGATTAGTATAAATTTAAAGGTGGATCCTTACCCAGCTTGGTCTTGGGGACAGTTTCCCAACTCGAGGGCACCAGGTCACAATCAGTTTCGATGGCCCACTCTCTTCCAACAAAGAAGAACTTGGTCTTCCAGATGTGACAGTTCGAAGGAAGGCCAGTGATAAACTTACTTGACCTAGGGGCAAAACGGTACCGCACCTAATGAGGGATGGGATTCTCAAGGAACACGTATGTTGCCAGGAACTCCTCGAAAAGGAGGAGGTACGTCAACACTATGGACCATCCGCCACAATGAAAAGAATGTCATTATCACTCTCCATCCGTTGGGAGTCAGTCTCTCGGGAGCTAGCGACAGGTGCCACAGAATCCAACATATGGGCCCAGGTATTGGGAACCTCAATCCTGCCTCCATGATGTCCTCATAAAGGACTATCTCGCCAGAGGAGTCACATCATGTCTACTCATCCCCCTCAGCACGACGAAACATCACAGCAGGAGAAATACGGTACGAGGATACTATACCAACAATATCCTTATCACAGTCAATGGAGCTAAATATGGATGTCACCTTTGAGCTACTGTCTCCAACTATCTCTTTACCTTACCTACTATTTGAAGTATTCTTTCCCAGTTTTCCAGAACGGGTGTCTTCCAACAAACAAAAACCATGACATAATCAAAATTAGTGTCAAAGGAAAAGTAATATCTAATTGAGTTAGATGATGGGATGGGGTTTAGTCCATGGAGCGGAGGCTGAGGGCCGATAGGCCCGATACATCAACACCTTGGGGGCTGCCCATTTGGCCTCCGACGCCTTGGGCGCCGTCCACCAGCCTTCCAGCGCCTTGGGTGCCGCCCATCAGCCTTCCTGCGCCATAGGCGCCGCCTACTAACCCTCTTACTCTAAGAGTGCCATCCACTCCACTATTGGTGTCACCTATAGTCACCCTCCTCTCACCATTGGAGTTATCGCTCAAAGCACCAAAGAAGCCACTAGTGCCACTGAAACAGGCTCCACCACCGCCTGGCACACAGCTGGTGTCGCCTGGCACATCGCTGGCGCTGCCCAACGAGCTGTTGGTGTCACCCAGCTCGTCTATGGTGCCCCCTACACTAATCTCCCTCTCGTTCTTTCTCACTCATGCGGGCTCCTCCACTGGCATCGTTTCTATCAAGTCCAACAGCGCCGCCCAGCACCTGGGCCAATTCTCTTAAGCTCTTCGTCGCCTCATCAACGACACCACAACGGCCTTCAAAATTTGCACCGCCTCCAAGGATAGCGCCATGGGCGCCTCCCTCCTCCTTGGACTCTCCTGCCCCCTTCGAGTTCATAGCTCTCATGACCTTGGTTTGATTTCAAGAAGAGAAGATTTGGGGAAAAAATGGAGTTAAGGAATGAATAGCTTCCAAGAGAAGCTTTCAAGACCAATAGCTTCTAAGAGAATCCAATTTGGGGAAAATAGCTTCTAAGAAAAGCCTTCATGCGTAGCTTCCATGAGAAGCCTCCAAAGAAAAGAGAATGGCTTCTAGGAGAAGCCTTACAAGAAAAAATAGAAGGGGAAATGAGGTGGGGAGACTACAGCCTCTCTATATATATGTAAGATTTCCTCAAGGCCCAACAAAAGGATTGTAGAGAAATGCAAAAGACACCCAATGTCAGTAGATTCAACTGAGTCCCTGAAGAGGAAGAAGATATGCCGTGGAGAACAAGAAAACCTCTGTTCAACCAAGTGAAGAAGAAACTTATCCCCTCAACCCACCTTTTCACACCAACAGTTGGAGGCTTGGGGCATGGGGCATGGGGGGTAAATGATGAGCTCAAAACTAACAGAGTCAGGCCCTATAAAATCAACCAAGCCCAAGTCAGCTAAAAGGCAGCCCAAACCCACTTTGTCAATTCGATCCAGTCTAAGATCCAAGGAGCCCGGGAAGATAATAGCACGTGGGAGAAAGACTATTGGGATATGCATTCAAGAAGATCAATTCTAGCTTAATTGTACTTACTAAAGAAGTAGTACCCCTCTCTCACGTCATCGCCTCACCAAACCTATATATTGTAAGCTCTCTCCACATGAAGAGACATCTTGCACAACATCTCTCCTAACTCACTACACCTTGAGCTTTGTCTCTCTGCACCTCCCTATACACCAAGTTTCTTTCTCCTAACCATTGTAATTCTCTCGGAGTATATTCTCCTAGTTACTTTATTCATCAATAAAGACCTCCGACCACCGCTGCCATTTCCCGAAAGTGGAGTAGGTCACTTGGAGTGAAACATTATATATTTGTGT
>CM042193.1:14601299-14660659 GCA_023539305.1 Ilex asprella | reverse complement strand
ACCCGAATAACAATACACAAATCGATAAAACATATGCTTAAGTCGTTATTTGTTTCTTTGTATAAAATCCAAAGTTGGGTTTTTAAAAATAAAAATTATTTTTTTATTTTCAATAAATAGCAAAATTTATATGAATTATATTAAATTATTTTAATGACCCAAATTCCATTTATTTTCCATGAATTTCAGGGCATTATAATATTATTGCATGAATTAACACTATTTCAGGGTGGTACCAAAACTTAGCAAAAGACACTATTTCAGGGTGTAATATGTAATTAGGTCATGTATCCCTTGAATGGGATTTGAATCTTTCCATTCACATGGGTTCTGATAATCCCATGTGGACCGGATTCAAGTCCACCGAGGAGGTTGCCGACTTATTGAATCCCAACGAGGAGTCCGGTCCAAATTTTTTAACCAAACTTGAGATAAGTGGGCCATTTTACTATTTTAATCCAATCCAACTTTTAATCCTTTGAATCCTGTCAAACAAACACCACCGTCAGACAGGGATTCAAAATCTAGTGAAGGGGATACATGGTATTTTACATAAACACCCTTAAACAGTCTTTTCCTGCTATTCAGATCTATGGTTGGTTTCCATCTTCTTCTATTATCTTTTTTGGAGGGGAATTTTCGAAGAAGGAGTGTCCTTCTGTTGTATTGGGACTCTTCTACACTTTTGGATCTACAATGAAGATTTGCTGGTCCAGGATCCTCCTCAGGGTCTTCTCTTATGGTCTTCATGGTTGTTCAGAGCTTTTTACTCTGGACCTTGACTGCTTTAAGGCAGAGAGCAAACATTGGAGATGGGGCATTCGGTTGTTGGGCTTCTTCTCTACTGCTATACGTTTTCTGTATTGACAATCCACTTTCTTGCTCTAAAATATGAATTCTCTGGTGAAAGAATTCTCTCTCTTTGTCTCACTCTTTCTCTCTGGAGCATTTGGAGAAGCCGAAGCATCTGGAGTAAGGCGAAACATCTGGAAGATGAGCACTTTAACCAGATTAAAATCCAGTGGTTCGGTTTTTTTGCACTTTACCCTCAGAAATTCGCACATAACTTTCTTATACTTTTAACTTAATTGTTACTATTACAAATTCTCGCTCAATTGACATAATGTAGCATGCAAGCACATGATTTGAGAGTAAGTTTGTGAAAATTTTCGGTCTAAGTCAACTTTAAATGAAAGGGTTTGAGTTTCATTACATCTTAAATTTTTAATATGTTAAAAAAATTAAGATGTTAAAAATTTTATGCTCATCCATTTGTTTCCTTATATATAAACCCTAAAAAAATTAAGATTTTAAGTAAAACAACATATTTTAAATTGACCTGATTTGTGTTATTAATTCAGACAATAATATTAAAATGCCTGAATCAATTTCATGGAAAATAAATTGCATTTGAGTCATTGAAAAATTTTAATATGGTTCGGATTAATTTTACTATTTATTAAAAAAATAATTAAGTTTTATTTTTAAACACACAACTTCGGATTTTATAGAAAGAAACAAATAACGACTTAGGCATGAGTTGTATCGATTTGAGTATTGTTTTTATGTTGAAAATTATTTTTTTTATTTTTGCATGATGCATATGATTTTTTTGATTAAAAGTGTATTGTACAAATTAAATTAAATAAATGAACAAGATATTAATTGCATTATTCTGTAAAAATTGGTTATTTATTGATTCATATTTTTTTTTCTAAATAAGACAATACTAATGGATTGGACTTTTTTTCATTTCATTCCAAATGTGGTATAGGATTGAATAACATTTTTTACACAATAATGCAATGGTCATTTTAGTATGTTTTTATCTTTACATGTGAATGGGTCCACAAACCAATTGAAACATATCCAAAGATCAGATAGGATTTGAATTCAATCTATATAATCCTCTAATACAAACCACTTTGCATTGGGTTGGATTGAGTTCAGATTCAAATCTTATCCAGTCCCAGCCCAGGCACTAGGCCATTAAGGCCATTGCCTAGGGCCCCCAAATGCAATAAAAATTGTGGGTCCCAAATTAAATTTTTGTACAATTTTGCTAGACTTAATTTTTAGGTTTAATTTGAAAATTTAATGCATTTTGGCCATTAAATTAGTAAGAAAAACTACCGTTGAATAAGTTTACGAAAAATAAAATAACCATAATTTACTGAGTGTCAAAATTAGGTCCCTAGATTAAATACAAGTAATAGTATTGTAAAATTTTTAGATTTTCTTACAAAAACATTTAGGACCCTAAAGTTTAAGCTGATGTGTTTTATCTTTGTCCAATATTTGTGGTAAATGAAAAATGTGTTATCACCTAATAAAATATTTTTCTATCTTATTATCAAAAAAAAATGTGTAATTCATTGTTTATCAACTAATAGTTATAAATTATAAATTTATATTTTTTAGATTAAATTTGAGGTTATTTCAAATTTAGAATAGTTTTTTACTTAATAATTTTTTAAAGCATATAAAAATGACTATAGAATAAAGTGAGTAAAAATATCTCACTATCTGAAACTAATTATAACCATAATTGTCTTGCAAAAATTTCTAAGTTAAAACATTTCTTTGGTTCTCTGCAATATTAAAACTTGTTTCACATATTCCAATACTATTTAACTTACACAAATTTTAACTTTTACATTTCTTCTAAAAAAATTCATTTTGTTAGTTAGTTTAAATTTTCATTCTCTTTCTCATTATCTTCAATAGAAAATTAACTTAATTATATTTGCTCGAGGATTCGACTTTTGTTAATTAAATTTTAATGTATAAACCTTGAATTAAAAATTCAATTAATATTTTTGAGTCTCAAAAAAGAAAAACAAAAAAAATTAAATAATTTATTTTTTGACAATTATTCATATTATTGTAAAAAATATTAATAGGGCCTAATTTAAAATTTTTGCCTAGGGCCCCTAAATATGTTAGGCCGCCCATGATCCTATCCAATCCAATCTTTCCATGGTGATCCAAACACCACCAGAGAGATAGGTAAATGTGAGAATTTGTTTATATGTGTGGCCAAAGGGACATTTTGGTAATTGTAGCTAAATCCCAAAATATCTTATAGTTTGTTTGGCATTTTGGTCTTTTAGTTCATTCCATTGGTTCTGCTATTGAATTGTTACTAATAGGAGGTCTAAGTGTAATATTTCAAACGTGAATGGATGTATATAATTAAGTGACAAACTTTATATGCAATTATCCTTAGTTTTTTAAGTGGTAGATCTTGTATGGGTAATTTGAGAATTTTGTATTTAAAATAGGCTGATGTTATCAAAGTTTGATGACTTCTCAAACAAAATATAATAGTTTGGGGCTAAGTGTTATATGAAACCAAACCTCAAGGGAGCATTGTGTTATTTTTCATACCTAAGGGGGTCTGTGTGATTTAATGACAAATTTTAGAGGATCTCAATGTAATTTACCCTTGATTTTTTCGTCCCAATGGTTGGAGACGCCTTTCAAATGATCATTACAGTGACTCTCGTGGTCAACATATTGATTTTTCCCCTCGTTTTCTTGGATAAGAGGGTCAATAGTATGGGAGGGCAGAGTCAAAACATGATGTAGGAGAGCCCTGGTGCTTGGGTATTAAGGGGGGATGCCCTGGCGCTGGGCGAAGTGTCTGGGGTGTCCAACCATCATTAATTGGAGGATCTGTTGGTTTTGGTTTACCAACAGCTGCATTGGTAGTTGTTGTTCGGCAACGGAGTTTGCGGGAGCGACGAGGTTTGTTAACGGGAACGAGACCTCGTCGCACTATGGTGGATCATTATCTTTTCCTTGTTGGTTCATGGATCAAGTTTTAAGCTGCCATTCTCATAACAGACAAGACAATTTCGCAGAGGTGACGTCATTCTTGTAACAAGCAAGACAGTTCTGTAGAGGTGTTGTCATGCATCCAATGATTGCGTCCCCTGAAGATCTCCTCGTGTGACAATTGTGTACTTAGTCTCTTAAGATGACGATGACTGACCTGACTCTTTCAAGATGACGCTGGCCTAACCTAACTTTTTTCATCTTGTGGTGGGCTTGACCTATATATTTGAGGTGAGTCTGGCCTGCAATTGTGAATCTGATTTGGATTCCTTAAATTGGGCCTCTGAACTAGTATTGATCTGTAATTTTGGACTGAGCCTCTGAGCTAGGCCTGGTCTGGGTTGGCCTTGTCATCGCCCTTGTTAGTTTCAATTAGAAGAGCCATATTTCAATACATTTTATACACAAAGGGTATAATGTGAAAAAAAAATTGATAGTACATAATAAAAATCTTAAACAAAGTATAATTCGCCCTACTTTTTATTTTTGGTCTCGTTTAAATTTTTTTTTCAAATAATTTGTAGTACGGTTTCATATTAGTATTAGCCCATGTTAAGTCTATGATACTAAAATTTAATTTTTAGATATCATATAAAAAAATAGCCATAACTCGTGTTTGAAGACACGATATATAACATAAAATTTGAACACTCAAAAATTCGATTCCATTATATTAATTTTTATCCATTATTTTTGAAAAAAAATCGATAATTTTTTTCAAAATATGACCTTGAACAAAAATTCATATGTGTACACTGTTGTATATGAACAATGTCTCAAATAAAAATGGTATTGAGTTACAAATTAATAAAAAATATTTGATACAACTTGTAATAAAAATGAACAAAAAAATAATGTGGAGATAAAATTCGAAATGTTAGTTATCTTATTAGTAGATAGATTATTCTCGAATATAACTAGATATTTAGTGTACATATTAATTTTAATTGTATTATATAGATATTTAGTGTGGAGATAACAAAATAACTTTTAAAAAACAAAAAATCAATATAGTATTAAAAAATATTTTCTCTTGGGAAGGCTAGTTTTCTTCCGCGTAATCCAAGGCTGCTAAAAAAAGTGGGTGAGGAAAAATTCATGCAAGTCCACCCCTAGGGCAGAGCTAGGAATATTTAGGACTTATTAATAATTTGAAATTGTAATATTGATTTTATTTTTGCATAATTTTTTAAGAGTTAATAACACTTTTGGTCCCTAAAATATTCAATTTTGTTAAATTTAATTGAATATTTTTATGAGTAAATTGACAAAATTAATACAATAAAAATTGAACTGAGAAAAAATACATGATTTAGAGACCAAAAATACTATTAACCATTGTTTAAGTATAGGGTTTTTATGAGAAGCTCAATTAGAGGCATAATATGTAAACACAAGCAACGTATGAAAAGGACTAACGAAAATGTAACCCTTTATACTTGAGTTATTGTTCGACTCACGGATAGATAGTTGACGAGGAGAGACTTAAAAAAAGTTGACGAAGATTCAAACAATGACTTGATGTGTCTTTGCAGGGGAAAGCAAGGGAAGTTGTGAGGAGAGACTTAAAAAAGTCACAATGTCAAGTAATATTAGGTTTTTGATCAACGAAAGCATTCTACATATTTTAAAAATACAAAAGTAGTCTTAAATTTTGAAATGTTTTTCCCGCCAAATAAATTATATTATTAGGAAAGAAGAAAAATTTTCAACAGAGTTAAGAAGTCAGAACTTAGTCACACAATTTTTCTAAACTTTTAACACTGTCACGCTCTCATTTTACAAAATTCACGGATTCAATTTTTCAATATGCAATCGATTAATTTAAGCACTTACTTTCTTATATTTTTACTTATTATCATTTAAATATTTATTTGGAAAGTATTGACTCAGGCCTGAATATACATATCAAACTAAAATAATATTTGTAAACTATACTTGTTATTTTAGAACTTTATAATCAACATATATTTAAAAATTAATTAATTAGTCTCATGCCTGAAATTTTAATTTAATTGATATTAAGTTTTTATGAATAAATGTGTTTGTATGAATATAATATGATGTTCTCAAAGCGTTCTTACTCAATTTTTTTTTGAATCTTGACGTTTTTCTTCCCTTACTCCCACTCTATGATCTAAGAGAAAAAATTCATTACAACGGTAACACCATATAATCACCGTCACATGGTGTCATAATTCAATTAGAAGACAATAAATAGAAAATATGGATCCCACCAATCTTATGTGTTGCTGATTAGATGTGATGGTTACTGGTAATTATGAAAATAATGAAGTTCGATTTTCCTATTTCTAGTTTTCTAATTAGATGGTGACACTACATGACAGTGATAACGTGATGTCACCGTTATATTGAACATAGTCTATCTTAATTCATATATTTGGACACTACACACAAAAGGCAGCATTTGACAACTCTTGTGTTATAACACTTACAAGGTCTTGAACATCCAACGAAACCTATTAATTATACAAATAATATTATTGAGATTTAAAAAATTAATTTATTACAGGTCAACAATTAAATTAAATTTTTTAGTCCCAATAACATTTCTTTCTAACTATACTGAAAACTTTCTGCACTTCCAAAAACTATAGTACGCTAGCTGCTTGCGAGAACATATATATGCGTAATAACCACGCATTGTCAACCTTTGGTCTCAAACTTTCGTAAATGATTTTTTCTCAATCAATTTAAAGAGTGTGACATCTGAAGGAGTAAACTATACAGATGATCCTCAAATTATGACTCTTATATCAATTGAACCTTTAAACTTGTTAATTTTAACAATTTCACCATTCTGTCAGCATCCGATAGTTTTTTCAATGGAAAGAGTTACGTGATAACCAGGTGGACAAAACTACAGAGATGTTTTAGGCAAGACAAATTAAACACAGAGAGTAAACTATATAAGACTAACTTAAAATGATATCTACCCCATGTGTGACGAACTTTCTGAAAGCTCAACCGCACTTCAACTCCTTGTCGAGAAAAATCAATTGATTCTATCCGAATTTATATTTCCTTAATTGGATTATTTCTACCAATGCGTTTAATATCATTGTCCAAGCTATTGAAATTGAACAAACATACTAAAATTGAATCATTCGCTTAATCAGCTTAAGCATAATCCAACCCAGAATTTTTTTTCCCTTTAAATTGTCTACATATTTCTTAAGCATACTAATTATGGCCACCATATTAATTTCTTTCATATTGATTAGTATGGATCCACACCAATATAATCGTGATACCCTCCGATATATATATTTTATTTGCAATACCCTCCAATATCTATTATTCATTCAATCATAAACAACCTGCAATGATTATTATATACATTAATGAGGTTATTGTTATTATTATAAGTTCCAATATGATCGATCATTAAATAAAATTGAATAAAGCGAATTGAAGACCATTTGAAATGCTAGTATGGAACCTAAAAGAACAGACAAGGTTGTTTAATGATTTATTAAAGCATAATTTTTGGCGTATTTTGTGAAGGATTTAATCAATTAATTACATGGGTAAATGTGGTATGCGAGGAAACCTAAACAAAAGCACAAACAAAACACTGGAACAGCTGTAAAAAGAGTTTAAATTAAGGTTGTGTGTAGGAGAGTAAACATAAAAGAAACTAAATAAACTTTAGCTTTGTATTTCCGTTCAAACAAGGGAAACAGTGAGGCGTCATAAAAGAAAATAAATAGCCTATAATTTATATTTACACATACTAGTGAGAGTAATACTGCTTTATATTTACATCTTGATGACACAACTATAGTTTTACAGTTATGTCATAATGATAGAATTATAAGCAAATATATAAGACGTTTCTTTTTTCTATAAGATATTAGAGTAAATTCAAAGAAAAAAACTTGTATTTAAATGTCGTGAAAATTGCCACTTGATAACCTCACGGGCAACATAGAACTCTTCTAATTTGTTCTTTGTCCCAGACTATATAAATCTTTTGCTCTCCTTCTTGAAAATTTCATTAAAGTCTTGAATTGCTACTTCCAAATTCTTCCCGCTTGCAATCAAATGCACGGTACTATAAGACTTGGGGTCAATTTCTTCATCTTGTACGTCGGTCGAGATTAATAACAAGTGGCTAGGGATACCACAACATACTTTTCAAAGTGGGATGGGACCTCATGTTTTAAGACACCATAAATGAAGAAACCAATAAAAATCAGATGAGAAACAAAAATGAGGTTACAAGAACCTCAGCACCCTCCTAAATCCTCAGTGTCCCATGAATCATTTGTTTAGATGGAAATGGTCTGCAATAGTAGTGGAACTCCAGTAAAAAACATAAACGTGCTAAAGATGAATGTGCGCCAAAGATGATCCTGTTTGTTCCAAAATAAACTGGATAGGAGAAGTGATAAAGAGAAAATGAGGTTAAGTATGGAGATGATAGTTGGTAGACAATTCAAGATGGACTTGGCGAAAAAAAAAACTCAAAGAGTCTGAAAATGATGAGGTGTGGAGTCGGATTTTCCACAATGGAGAAAACATTATTTAGATGATTGTATGTTTCAGAAAAATAATTCAATTTGTTAGAAGGACCTGTTTGTGGGAGTTGGGGTATGCGAGTGGGAGAAGTAAATGATATTGGTGCTCTGGCCGTAGAAGTTGCAGGTGGAGTTGATGGTGGTTGTGAAGGTCGAGCACGTGTCTACAACGGTGTTACTGAAGTAGGCGGGACCGACGTTGGTGAGAGTGGAACTACCGGCGGCAATATCTCTCTCAGCACAACTAGACGGAAAGGAGATCGTATTGTGGGCCAAATTGGTGAAAAATGTACAATTTTGTTTATGGTCCATTCTATGATGGGTTCTGTTTTCACTTGGGCCATTGATGCTAGCTTAGTTTCAAACCATGGCTACTAGGAATGTCAAGAGTGTGGGTTTGAATTATATATAGGTTGTGTTTGGATTGTGGGTTTGGAATGGATAGGATATCAGAAAAATATCTTTTCCCATGCTAGCCAAACCCACCCAACCATTTATCTGGCTCGGATATCCAAGTCAACCCTATACATGCCACTATTTGACAAACACATTTTCACCTCTGATTATATCTCAAACGGGTAAAAAAATTCTGGCATGTCAAGAGAGTAAGTTAGATGCATAGATTTGAAATTATTGAATTTTCCAATGAATTCTCAAATTTTTTATTGCTTTTTTTTTTTTATTTTACTAGTTGGTGCATACGTACGTTGTACGTGGCCTAATTTGAAGTATAATTTTTATTTGAATGGTTTAAGATTTATACTCTTCAAGTATCGCTCAATTGGAATAATCACGTCCTCAATGTTTTAATTGATTTCAATATTATAGCAATCAACGTTTTTTAATTTTTAATTTTTGATATTTTAAATTTAAAATGAAGATTTTGTTGTTGAATTGAATCTCGACATGAGGTGAGCATCTTGTTGGATTAACCCAAACCAAGTCCATCCTTCTTTTGACGTATTTATTGAAATTGTTGATTATGTATTAACCCAAACCAAACCCAAACAAGAAAATATTATTTGGTAGGAGCCCAAATTGTGCTCTAGGAAATTAGGCAAGCTTTCCAGGACTTGAGCTCAATTGAATTGTCAGCGTAGGCTGCCCTATCCCAATAATCCATGCTAAAATCTTTCCAATCGTCCAAATGGTCTGCCCCACTAGAAGGAGAAATTTAAATTAATTTTGACGCTTCCATAGGAGACTCTAATGCTACCATTGGCAGCTAGAAATGGAGGCAAAATGGGCACGTCAAAGACATTGGGTGGGCTTATGTTACACTGGAAGGAGATTCGTAGAGTATTATTCATAAAGCAATGTTGGAGCACATAAGGGTGTGTTTGTTTGGGGGATATGTCTGATATTAGGAGACGGGAGAGAATAAATTAGTACATGTGACTCACTTATACCTTGTTTGTTTTACAACTTAGACTCCGTACTATTTTTCGGATCCTTTTCCAAATTCAGAAGCTACAGTTGCTCTAAACCCATGTACATGGCTATATATAATATTACTTGGGAGGTGATATTATTAGTTGGGTTAAGGGCAACCGACAGTATAAGGGCATTAATTGACTGTAATACCCTTCCCACATATCCCTCATATAAAATAATGCCATTGATTGAAAATAGCATAAGGACAAAATTGTCTTTTTGCTTGCAAATATTCATCTAACATTTACTTTTGTGGTGAATCCCACTTAATCCATTACTCCTCACACAAACGAGGGGTAGTATTGGATCAAGCCTCACCTCCCTTCTCTCGTGTCTCTATGGAACGGAAAGAACTTAGCTCACAAGAACAGGCTCTCAAGGTTTGCAAGAATGGGTGCCCAAACTCAAAAAGAATGAAATAGGTAGAAGAAGGAGGTTAAATCTATAGCCTAGGGTTTTTAAAGAGGGAAAAGCCCAAATTGAAAATTATTGGTTTTCTTAAAAATCCTAGCAAAGTGGGAAAGACTTTAAATGTGCACAAAAGCAAAAATGCATCATGCAAGGGAAGTCTCCATCACTTGAAACTAAAAATGTAAACTAATGCACTCTTTCTCCAAATTTGCTTGGACACGAAGGATTAGGGGACAAATGATGGGTCAAGCCCAAATAGCCCAATTTCTGTGGGAAGCCCAACCTCAATTAAATAGCCCAGTTTTACAAAGATTTACAGCATAAGAGCCTTATCTGCCGACAATCATAGCTATTTCAACTAACCAGAAATCTCCAATCATGCCAAGTGTAGAACCTTAGCTACCACAAAAACCATAAATAGCTATGTTTGTCGGCACATCCACGAAGCATAGAACTTTTGCTGTCACAACAAAGTTCACTTTTTATACCCAATTTACTCCATTCAAAATACCCAATGTGCATGATTACATATGATTATATGAATTCCAAGTCTAACTCCACTCAACCTCAACCTGCGATTAAATTTTTGTTCTAGGGTTGAGATCGGGTTACATTATTCGAGTTAAACTCGGTTTGAAATAGGGTTTCTCAATAATTCAAAACAAAATTGAACCAAAATAGGGTTTAGTTTTGTGTTTAGCCTTAATTAATATTGAACCTAAATTCTATTATCTTTTCATTACTCATTAAAATAGGACTCAAAAATCAATAACAACGATTGAGAGGGTGCAGGGTAGATGCCGCAACATTTTTATGTGTGGGTGTCAATTTTTTTTCAAATAATGAGTCAAATTTGGGTTGGGTTAAGATTTAACCCAATT
Organism: Ilex asprella; assembly: GCA_023539305.1. Classification (NCBI taxonomy): domain Eukaryota; kingdom Viridiplantae; phylum Streptophyta; class Magnoliopsida; order Aquifoliales; family Aquifoliaceae; genus Ilex; species Ilex asprella. The sequence continues at coordinate 14,649,549 of CM042193.1, read as the reverse complement.
TTACAAATTCAGGTGGAATTCAGATTGAACTCACAAATTGAAGTCAAAACCCAAATATTGCCAAATTTAATTCGTATTGATTTTTTTTTTTGTCCAAAATTAAAACAACCAAAATACTCAACCAAGTCCTAAAAATTTGGACTATGTTTGAGTTAGATCTGTGTTAGTCAGTCTAAGTTACACCCCTAATATCAACATTAAAAATCAACTTCATCTTTACGACATCAAAACTAAATAAAAAGGTTCTCTAATCATACCTGGTTGAAAAATAAAAATTTTATTTCTTCAAATGAAGTTGTTGTGTCAAAACAAACTATCCTTGTTTGACTTTAATCCAATTCATCTGCCATTCATAATAGTGATCATCATATTATTTCAGGTTCATATGAAAAATTAGTAAACATATATCAACGAAAAGGGATTATGCATTACACGTGCATAAATGTCAGTAAGTGTAAGAGTAATATTCTAAATGTTATTGGGTCCAAATGATTAAGTGGCAAGTATGAGGGGATCTAGGTATAATTTATTTATTTAATTTTAGATGACAAACTAATGGCTATTAGTTTTAGGTACGCATTGATACAAATTTCTATCTTTGAGGGTATAAATTGAGATTTTTTATCTTTGAGGTTATATATTGAAATTCGAACGATTTTTCAGAATAAAATTTATGATTAACCCCAATTGCAACTTCTCTTTTCAAAATTATAATTTTATTATATAAAATATTGTTATTTTTTAATGCGGCAACGGTGGCCGTAGGACATTATTCATAAAGTAGCTGGTGGGGGGGAGAAAGAGAGCAAGATAAGCTCTAGATGAGATAGTTGTGCAAAAGGCGTGTCCCTCATGTGTAAAGGGTTTACAATTTACTGGCATAGAGCCTTAGTTGAGGTGGAGGCATGAATGGATAGGTAACTAGTCCTTCGGAGTAAATAGCTACAACTAAGGATAAGTACAATTAAAAATAGGTGTGATCTTCGAGAGTGACTATCCCGATAATTACTCTCCACGCGCACCAATCTTCCTGGACTGGGTCGAATCAATGAGCTAGGCTTTGACCTATCTTTTAGTTAATTTGGGCCTATCCATCAATTAGGCCTAGACCCAACTGAATATGGGCTCATCCTTTGCCCTCTATGCACCCAAGCCCTTGTACTGACAAGAGATTTAGGGCATGAGTGAGCTCGAGCTCTCCTTCTAAGCAAACCAGGTACCTTGCTCCCTATGGCAACTTGCCATTACCTTGGAAGCTCACTTCTTCTCCTTCCAATTTTATCACACCATTAGGTTAGAGGAACCTTTTTCACTTCCCATCAAAGCCCCCATTTTCTGCATTTAGGGCTCCATAAGTTAAAAAGTACTATTAAAACACAAACCTGTTGGTGGGGCTCCATTCTTAGGAGTTAGTATTTATTGAGCTCATTTGCTATTCTTTTCTTGTGACTTTTTCCATTGAGAATTTGAATCCATTGAAGGTGGGGAGAGATTTGGAGAAAAATGATTTCTTGGACAATATTCCTGGTGAAAAATTAAATTTTTATTTTAATAAATGATATAATAGAACATGAATTTTGTTTATAAAATTTAAAATATTTGAAATCTATTTTTAATTAAAGTATTTTTGGTCTAAGCATAACGTTTTAAATTTGAGGAATCTAAGTATTACATGTCTACAACCTTCAGAAGATTTGAATATAATTTATTAACGGATATACTAACAAGCATTGATAGCAAACGACTAAATGTTACACATGTACAAACCTTAAGGTATCTATGTGTAATATTTTAAATGTCAATGAGTCCGAGTAATTAAGTAACAAACTTCAAGGGGTTTGAGTATCACTCTTCCTAACTCCCTAGATAGTATAGTTAATTCGAATAAAGCGTGACACTTGATATAATGATAATATAGAATTTTACTATATTCAACAGTAATATAATCAACGAAAAAAAAACAAAATTTTAAATAATAAAGCTTAAGTTAAATTCCATAGACTCAATTGATATTTTATGTTACCATTAAGAATATAAATTAATTCAAATAAAATTAAAAAAAATCAATTTTTCATTTTTTGAAGTACTAAAATAAAATTAACTTAATTGAATATCTATCTGAAAATTTTATTTAAAAATTAGACTAAATTAAACCTTTATAAAATGGGGTCTTAATGATTGAGGGGCCTAAAGCGGCGGTTTCAATGGCTCTGCCATTGAACCGGTCCTGAAACTTGTGAAGGTTACATGGACATTTGTAAAACACAGGAAGATAAAGTGCATTTAAAGTATACCACACGGGAGTAAAGTGAAGTTTATCTTTTTACAAAATGGCACAGAAACCGTTGAGTGTTTGGTGGAGGTTATTAATTGAACATTTGGCGTTAATAAAATCTTTCTTAAAATATCAAATTGGACAACTTTATTCTTCATTGGAACAGATTAATGCCACATCCATAGATATTTGTTACCGGAACAACATTGACACTAGATCCAAAACCCCAACCCCCGGCCAGAAACCTTTTCTTCCTTCTTCTCTTTGTCACACACCAAACACTCACCATCGCCATCACCATCGCACACGCATACTGCAATTTAAGTACAAGGGTTAATAGATTTTTTGTCCTTAAAGTAAGAATTTTTTGTCAGTTTAATCTTTAAAGTATTAATTTCATCAATTTGGTCTCTTCAATTAATGTTATTTTTGTCCATAATTAGACAATTCGTTATATTTTTTAATGAAGGTGACAACATGTTGCTCTTTCAAATGGCATCACATGTCTAACACGTGATTATTCCGTCAAAAACTTAACGTCCTATCTATATAAGGACAATTTGGATACGAATTAAATACTTTAGGAACTGAATTGACAAAATTAATACTTTAAGAACTAAACTGATAAAAAAATACTTAATTTGAAGACAAGGTTGGAAGAGACTTCAAGTACTCTTTAATTCCCTCAAGTGCTTGGTCAAACTCCGCGTCTCAAGTTCCCTTGGTCTCCCCTTTTGGCATGGTGAAGAATGGCTTGCACCTATCCGAGAACTTGGAGATGAATCTGTTAAGGGCTGCAAGCATTTTGGTCAATTTTTGGATGTCCTTGGTGGTTCTCGACGCCTAGATGTTCTGTACAGCCTGTACCTGCTTGAGGTTGGCCTCAATGCCCCTATAGGTGACCAAGTATCTCAAGAACTTGCTTGAGTTTACTCCGAAAGCGCACTTTGAGGCATTAAGTTTCAAACCATATCATTGGAGTATGGTGAAGGAGGTCCTAAGGTCCCGAAGATGGTCAGAACCCTCCTTGTTCTTTACTAGCATATCATCGATGTAAACCTCCATGGTTATGCCAAGTTGTTGCTTAAAAATCTTGTTCATCAAGCGTTGATAAGTGGCATCGACATTCTTCAACACGAACGGCATCACCTTGGAGCAATAAATTCCCTGAGGCGTGATGAATGTTTGTGTTTCTCCTAATCTGATTCAAGCAAGGGAATTTGGTGGTATCTTTCCCGAGCATTCATGACAGTGATACGTTTGTAACCCGCAGTCGCATCGACTAGCGGATCAACCTTCATCAACGAGTATTCATCTTTGGGGCGTGCTTTGTTCAAGTCGGTGAAATCCACACACCATTTTCCCTCATTCTTCTTTGCACATATCGTGTTGGATAACCACACAGTATGTGCACTTATCTGATTGAGCCAACCCTTAATAACCTATTAACCTCCTCGTATACGACCTTGGCGAGATGAGGCGTCATTCTCTAAGCTTTCTGCCTTACAGGTTTGAAGGATGAGTCCACATGAAGCCAATGGTTCATTACCTCGGCACTTATACTACTAATCTCGACTTGAGTCTAGGCAAAGACGTCGGCATTCTAGCATAAGAACAATATCATGTCTGATTTCTCGGTGCTGCACAACGAGGCCCCTATTAAAAAGTACTTCTCTTCATCTATGGGATCTAGAAAAACTTTGACCAAGGCCTTCGTGGATGGATTTGATGGGTTCGGTTATAGGCTCGTCCACCCCAAGTCGACTGAAATGTTATTGCTATTTAGCTACCACCACCTCGGGATCATACTCTTGGGCTCGACTTCTAACCCCGGTGCTCACTGGAACGTAAAAATAACTTTTCGATGATGTCTGGTCTCCTCGAATCTCAACGAAACCCTTTGGAGTGGAAAACTTTATCTTCTTATGATATGACGAATGCACTGCCTTCATTGCATGCAACCAGCTCCTGTCCATAATGGCGTTGTATGGTGAATCAGAATCTAACATCACAAACTCCATCGGAAGGGCAATGACCCTGACACTGACCACAAAAGTGATCCTCCCGAGAGGAAGTATGCTAGAACCGTTGAAGCCTATGAGAGGGGTTTCACTGGCTTCAAATCCTTCTAGGTGAACCCCATCTTACGAAAGAGGTCGTGATACATCACCTCGGATGAGCTACTCTGGTCCATCAAGATCCTGTTAACATCAAACTTGTCGATTCGGAGGGTGACCACTAGAGCATCATCATGCAGGAGTACCAATCCACTGAGGTCGGCGTCTGAAAAGTGGATTACCTCGGTGTCTAGTTGAGGCCTCTTGGATGTCTACTCACATTTTTTCCCTTCTACTTTCACCGCTTGCGAGACCCTGCAGAGGTCGGACCGGAGGGAATTATACGTTGATCTCTCTATTGTGCAAGCGTGTATGACTTCAATAACGGTTACGACTTCCTGAAGCGTGTTGGCTCCTCCTGCTACTGAGCCCTTGGGGGCTTTTCAATGAATTCTCTCAAGTGTTCGTCTCGGACTAATTGCTCAAGAAAGGACTTGTACACCCTACAATCCTTAGTCAGATACCACACATCTTGATGATAAGAACACCAAGAAGTTGAACCCCATAAGGATAGGTCCCCTTGTGTCTTGGGCGGCCACTTGAAGAAGGGCTTATCCTTGATTTTTTGCAACATCTTGTAAATAGGCTCTTTGAAGGTCGTATTCACCACTGAAAGGAAATACAACTAGAAGGCGGGGTGGGAACCCCCTCCTTGTAGGTGGTTCCTTCTCCTTTCTCCTCGACGCTGGAGCCGTATTGTCGGGGATCGCAGACTCCTCATCCACTCTAGCGTACTTGTTTATCTGTGCCATCAAGTCCCACATGTCTCCCGGAGCTCGCTTGGTAAGGGATCGGTATAAGTTAGTATCCTGGGACAATCCCAACTGGATGTCGCAACAACTATGGCCTCGGAACATGCCTCAACCTTGTTAACCTCCTTCCAGTACCTGATTGCATACTGCCAAAAAGATTCTCCAGTCCTCCATCTAAGAGTTAGCAATGCGTCGATACCTTTTGGCCTTTTACTACTGGTGATGAATTGGGCCATGAAGAGCTCGGTCATTTGCTTCCACGATTCGATACTCTTGAGGGCCAAATTCTCGTATCATTTCATGATGGTGTCCCCTAAAATCAAGGGGAAGACTCGATATAGCACTTTCTGATCAGTGTCATAGAGTGACATCAGTTGTTTGTATTGCCATAGGTGGCTCTCAGGATCTATTCTCCCATCATAAACCTTAAACTAGGGGACGATGAACTTTTTTGGCATCTTGGTCTCTTGGATCACGAACAGGGAGGTGATTTGCTCATCTTCGTCCACACCCCTGTCCGAGTTGGGTCTTTGGTGTTTGTCATCCAGCCATGCTCGGCGTTCCTCTCAAAGCCTTGTTGTCCGAGGCCCCCTCGTCGTGGACTCCGCGTGGGATTCAATCGTTGCGGGACCCTTCTACAACCCGTAGTGAAAATCATCATGCGACAGGCTTGCCCTGTGGTGATCCCACTCCGACCTCCCCTTGGGAGCGGGCTTTCCCCAGTTGCGGGGGTAGCGCTACTCGGCTGCGCGTCAGCGCAAGCTCCTCCCAGGGGTGTCTACCCTCGTGCCTATGGAATCGCCTCGGTTGGGGCTTCGATCTCGCCGCTTGCTGCTCTGCCAATTAGTGGCCCCCGAGTGATCGAAATCATCAAGCCGATCCTTCACCTTGGCGTTATCACTCTCAAGTTGCTTAAGGTGGTTTTTCTTTTGCTTTTCTATCAACTCGACGATTTCTTGAGCCAAAAGGCTTTGCCCCCCGGGGTCTTGGTCCACGGGACACGTTTGCTGCGAAGCATGCTCGCCTCCTCTTGAACGGTTCAGGGAGTTTGATTCTATGACAGTTGGAAGCCGGGTAGCTTTTGTGTTTCTCACCTTGCGATCGTGTCTTCACTATGGGACAATCGCTACGGGAAAAGTTCTAAGGTTCCCACAGACGACACCAAATTGTACGGGAGATTTCCTGCAATAGTTTGAGATAGTGATCTTCATGATGAACGACCTGAAACAACCTAGAAAGGGTCAGGAAAAGGGTCATTTGAACACCCGGATTATCCCCTACGAAGCTTAAATCAGTATAAGTTTGGAAGCTTAAGCACAGTGTATTAGTTTTTCTTAGTATAATTTGCATACCTTTATTCATATTTCTAAGGAGTATTTATACCTGAATTAACAATGAGTGCCAAGGTTGAGAAACCCACCTCACCATTTAATGTCATGCACTCTTACCCATGCGCAATGAGTGTTCTCCACTTAGATCCCCTCGCCTAGTTTGCTCGGGCAATAGGGATAACTTCTCATGCCATGCCGAGCATCCATGGCCCTATCCCCAATCATTTAAGTCTTCTAATCGACGCTTGTTGCCTACTCCCGAGCGTTCAACCCTTAGGGAACAGTACCTCCGAGGGTATGTGCTTGGCATCAGGGTCATTAATATTCTGCAATCATGACTTATAGTTAGGGTCTCGAGGGTGCAGGAGCTCATTAATAGCTCTGTCTCAATCACTCGTATCTCCATTAATGAGTTGTCATGCCTTATTAAATATTGGTGTCAGTATGGGTACTCGGCTCCTCCAAGCCATTACTCCTCGACACCACGCCTTGGTGCCTTTTGGAGTCCATAATGGCTATATCTTTGCACGTGTCGCGTCACCTTGCTTGAGAGCTTCCAACTCCTCTATTTTCTTCCTTATTTCCTCACGGTAATCCATCTCTCTAGTTAATCAATCTCCTAGACCATGGGTAGATAGGTTGTGATGAGAAGGAGGTTTCTCTTTAAAGTGCTCATGTCCATCATGGAGTAGTACGTCCTCTGATAATTGGAGGTCATAATTAGTGGGATATTCAAGAATTGGAGGTAGTGGAAGTGTTGTTCGGCTAGTTCCTTGGTCCTGGGCTCTCTTGCCGAACATAGTTCAAGGCTTGTTGATTGGTAGAAAACTTAGTCGTTTCCTATAGACTGTGTCAATTGTGCAGGAATAATTTCACACAGAGAGTAACCACCTTGTACTAACAAAAAGGGTGATGAGAAAGCCTTGATAGACCTGTAAAAGAAGCAAACACCTAGGTGAACCATTGGCCTGAGACGGCTAAAGAGACTCCAATGTTTAAGTCAGATAGCAAGTCAAAGAAACGTATTGAGTGAATAAGCCCGAATTCAATCAAGTACCTAGTACCCGGGGCCTTTATTTATGGAGATAGGGAGATTTGTCCCAAAGGAACCCGAATTCTCGGTTGATTGGTTCAACCCCGTTACCAGGTCCTAGAAGTATGGAACAAATTGAGATTAAGACTCTAGGTCCTAATCCCTTATTGCCAACTCCTAGACATTCAGAGTGGTATTAAATTAGGATTCTAGGTCCTAAGTTGACCCTCTCCGAATAGGACTCATCCATAGTTACCTTGGGTGCCAAGCACAGACAAACAAAGACCTGCCCAAACCATTTGTGGACTGGTAATGGCCAAGCTAACCATTTGCCGACTGGCACTGGCCAGCTGAGCCACCTACCGACTGCAAGGGCCACCTTCTCCAAATGCCGGGTGGCATAAGTGACCTTCTCTGCCGACTGGAATGAGTGCCTTGGACACTTTAAGCCTCACAGTTATTATGAATTTTTATGTTAAAAAGTAATCAAATGGGTGATTACAAAGCCAGTAGAGTAAAAAATAGTTATGTGGATATATGAAAAAATTTAATTGGAAAAAACTATTGAATATTCCTAAAAATATTTTAGTTAGTCATTTTTCTAAGTAATACTTCTTGATCAAGTCCTTTCTGTTTATAAATAAAATAATGATAATTGAATTTAAATTTTATTCTACTAACACAGAACTAGAATCAGCTATGGCGAGATATAAATTTCTTGAAAGGTAAAATTTGTATTGAAAAGAAGCTATACATGAGCAAACAAAAGTACAACTAATGTTGTCCAACAAAATAGAGAAGAAAGACCAGAATTTAGAGGGAAGTAAAGAGGATACTCAACACTTCCCCAAGAATTCAAATCCTAAGATTATATAAAAATAGTCCTCAAAAGGAATCATGCTAAGCAGTTGAGAGGAAGATCCCATAGATGCAGCATCCTAAGATTTTGAGTGGAGTACTTGAATTTAGTAGATATGAGTTTGTCCTTGATTGCTTGTTTGATGACTTGAATCAGAAAGTTGTGATCCCTGAATTGGTTAGAGAATACTCTGAAGTTCCTCTCCATCCATATATGATAGACCGTAGAAGCAAGGCTAAGCTTAAGGATGACAGAGAGCATAGATTTTGCCTTCCAATTGGTAGCAGCCCAATTAATGAATGAGTGCCAAGGAGAAGGAGACCACTGAGTTGGCTGCAGGTGAGGATGGATCTCCAAACTCTATGGGAGAAGGTGCATTCAAAAAAGAGATTAGCATGAGATTCAAGGAATTATCTGCAAAAGATGCATCCCAAATCCACCTGATTGGCAAGAGAATGAGCTATGTCTTTGGTATATAATTTTTGCCTAATGGCTAGCCATAAAACAAAGTTCACCTGGGAATGAGAAGTGTGTGCCAAACAAGCTTTGGCCAAGGAATTTTCTGTCCAGATATAAACTTCTGTATGTGCTTTAGTTCCTTTTTTTAAAAGGATTCAATAAATTGATTATGCGAATGACTTAATTTCAGTATGTATGTTCGATTATTGGTAGATATAATCTCATTAATTTCAGAAAGTTCGTTACGCATTAGGTAGATATCATTTGTCTTATGTAGTTTACTCTTTGTGTTTAATTTGTTTTGCCTAAAATATCCCTGTTGTGTTGTCTACAAGATTATCACGTGACTCTTTCCATTAAAAAAGTTAACAAATGTTGACAGAATGGTGAAATTGCTAAAATTAACAAGTTTAAAGCTCTATTAATACATAAATTAATTTAGGTGTTTAATTGGCATACGAGTCATAATTTGAGGGTCATATGTATAGTTTACTCTTTCAAATGTCACATTCTCTGACTTGATTGGCAAAAAATTGTTCATGGAGATCCAAGGCTGAAGATTGACGACGCGTGGCTATTACGCATATATATGTTCTCGTTAGCAACTAGTGCGTCGTAGTTTTTGGAATTGCAGAAAGTTGTCAGCTTAATTAGAGTAATGTTATTGAAACTTAAAAAATTGATCTAATTTATTGACCTTCAATAAATTAATTTTTTAGTTCCCAATAACTTATACTTAATAGATTTCGTTGGATGTTCAAGATCTTGTGAGTGTTATAACACAAGAGTTGTCAAATGCTGCCTTTTGTGTAGTGTCCAAATATATGCATTAGCACATAGACCTAGATCACATAAAACGGGAGCAGGGGTAGAAAAACACCAAAGTTCAAAAAAATTTGAGAGTGAGAGCACTTGGAGAATGACATATTACATTCATACAAGCACATTCATCCATAAAAACTTAATATAAAAAAAAAATTCATACACAACTATGAGACTAATTATTTAATTTTTTAAATGTATGTTAATTATAAAGTTTTAAAATAACAATTATAGTTTATAAATGTTATTTAAATTTGATATATATATTTAGGACTTGGTCAATTCTTGCCAAATAAATATTTAAATAATAATAAGTAAACATATAAGTAAGTAAGTAAGAGGGTGAATTAATCGAACTCCCGCATGAAAAAATTAAATCCACGAAAACCCTATTTCTCAAGTTAAGAATTCTTAAGTTAGAACCTCCACAAAATACAATCAGATTACTTAAAGAATTTTACTAGATAAATTGCAATGACCTCTCTTATTATTTCTCATATTTTCACGGTACTCCCTATTGTTTTTTAAATCACATTGACATCCCTTTGAATGTGACAATTTATATCAAATTCCTAGGATACATGTATGTGTATGATGATGTAAACACATATGAAGATGTAGCTTTCCTATTTTACCCTCAAGTTGGACAACCCTATTTCGACTAAAGGATTTTTTATTTTTTTTTGTTTCTAGCCATAACTTTTTTTTTTCTTTTAGCCATAGATATAACAATCAAATTAGAGGTGAGAAGGATTCAAAAAAAAAAATTAGAGGTGAGAAGGCTTGAGAAGTCTTCCCTCCCTAAATTTTTAATACTAAAAATTTTAATTTAATTAAATTAAATAGCAGTGATTGATCCAATCAAAACCCAAAACTTAGACTTTAACAACTAATTCGGACTCTCTCTATCCCACTTCTGGAGGCAGCAACCTCCAAATAGTTTTTATCAGTGTATTAAAAATTTGTAAAAATCAACTTCAATTCCCTAATTTTACTTGAACATATTAGATATTTGTTAAGATTGAAGTTTTCTAAAGACCTAAAATCTAAATATTTTCCATCAAGTCCAATGATATGGCCGTTCAAAAATTTGTAGTGAAAAATAAAAAAATCTATTATTTTTTAGGTTTGCATGTATGTTTTTGTAACTAAGTATTAAATTTTTACATGCATTTATAGGTCTTCAAGTCTTATTAGATGTAAGAGGGAGAGAGAAGGGGGGGGGGGTTTAAGCTCATATGCAGCATGAGTTAGGCTTAAATAACACTTATGATTTTAAAATTAGAAAGAGATGCGTAGTGGCCACCGCTAGTAACTAATAACTTGAACCAATCTGACATATACCCACTCTCTTTTTTTTCTCTCTCTCTCTCAATTCCTTGCTCCAAAAGTAACAGTGAAATGCAAAGAACTGTACAGCAAGTCTCTATTGCCATAAGTTTTTCTTTTTACTTCGAAATAAAATCGAAAAAATACTTAGGATTTAATTGTGAGTCGTATTCGAAACTTCTAATCAGTTTGAAGAATGGTTAATTTGAGGGATAGGCTAGGAATTAAATAGAAACACCTGACTTCCATAGAAATGGGTTTACTTTTTTCGTTTTTGTTTTCTTTTTTGGGTCATAAGATGGGTTTATTTGAACTATAGAAGAGCATGATCAAAAAAGAACTTGGAGGTTTTTTTGGGGTCAGAATATAAAATGATTTACCAAAAAAAAAGAAAAGTATAATAGAAGGGCAACATTGTAACTTCAGAAAAACTATTACTGCCAGTCATGAGATTATGCTAACAAGAGTATCTCAGTGTAATTTTCAAAATAGAAAGGGATGCAGTGAAAATGTCATAAACAAAAAGGGGTATCATTGTAATTTTTTCTTTACTTTTTAATCTCTTTCCCACCGACAGATAATGAAAAACAATATTTAATATGCATTATAATGCCCTGATGTAATATGACCTAAGCAAGTTACATTAAAGAAGGAAGATACGACAAAATACAGAAGGTAGGAGCAGGAGATTCAGAGTTATAGGGTTAGGGATCGTTTGTTTAGGGGATAATGATAGAAAATGTAAGAAAAAAAAATTTTAAATTTTAATATTTTTGGTTAATATGAAATAGAAAATGATGAAAAAAATAATTCTCTCATACTTATATTTTTTCACAATTAACCAACTTTTTTTTTTTTGTAAAAAATACAAGAAAATACAAGAAAGTTGTGATCTTTAATTAACTTCTAATGTTATCTTTATTTTTCTTAAAATATTTTATTGATTATTAATTTTAAAAAATCTTAATATGAATTTTATTAACCATATAATTTAGTTCTGAGAACTTGGTGTTGGTGTTTGTTTCAGAATTAGGTTAGGAGCCACTTTTTAAAATTTTAAAATTTTTGATTATAATAAATATTTTTTGCATATTTAGATTGATTTAATATACTTAAGGGTAATTTAGACAATTAAAAAAAAACTTGTAACTTTCTTTTCTTTCAAATAATAGATTGAATTTTTTTAAAAAAAATTTCACAATTTTTTTATGCTGATCAAATACATACATGAAAATATATATATATTTTTTCTTTTACTTTACTTTCTATTATTTTCACTTTCACTCATTCTTTTCTTTTTAACCAAACGAAACCTTAGGGGCACTAATGACTCGCTCAAAAGACCTTTGCAAAGCCATGATGAAGCTTATATCTAGGGTGTCAATGAGCTGATTTATTCACGGGTCTCGTTGCTTGGTTTAAAACTTGATAAGTCTGATAGTTGGTCCGTCCGTGTCCGAACTCAATATCATTAAAAATATTACTTGAGTTTGTTCCCAAACTCATTACACAACTTGAAGCCTGGTCCAAGAGCCCGCTCGTCAAACCTGCCCGCCCGCCCGCTCGCCCATATAGCCTGCCCACCCTTTCTTTGAAAAAAAGTTATACTTTTACACCATTAAATTTGAAAATTTGAAATAAGTCTCTCAATATTAGAGTTTGAAGTTTTAAAAATTTAGATACTATAAATAATGTATTATTTTATTTTTCATGTACTAAACATGCAAGTTTTAAAGGGTAGAATAATGTAAATGATAGATAAGTGAGTAGGTGTCAACTTAGTTGAAATGTATTCATTCTATTGGATGTAATTTATCTCCTAATTTAAAATAAAATTATTCATTATTTTATTTTTATCTATTTTGACACTATTTTTTATTTAAAAATATAATTTACACAAATATTAAGTTACAAAAATATTCATTACTTTTAAATGAAGTTGTATATAAAAAAGCCCGCGAGCAGACCCGTCCAATAGGCTCACGGGTTGGACTGCGGGTAGCCTACTCCTACCCGCAGCCAGGCCGACCCGCATGATAACTCAATTGGATAAGAGTTTGGACCCGCACGATAACTGACCTAGCCCATGGACACCCCTACTTGTACCAATCAGGGAGTAAGAAACAGATAGAATTTGATTTGTTTCATAACGATGACACCCTATCAATGTGAACGCAAAACAAGTATTCATATCTCCAAGAAATCCGGATATTACTCTCTATATCTATTTTTGTGCTTCTATACAACAGCTTCAGATGTATAAAGATTATTGAAGGGATTGTTGAGTTGTATTGTATTGTACAAATAATATATCCTAAATAAATTAATAGAGTAACTTATTCTAAATAAAATTATGGTATTTTGACAAAAATATAGAATTACTAAGTTTTTCACTAAATATTAAATTTTAGTGTTAATTTAATGATTTTAATAAAATTATATTAAGTTAATAAATTAAATTAAATTTTTAAGTTGAAATAGCATTAATATAGATATTATTACCAAGGGTAGGTATCTATTCCTCAATGATGGCACCGTGTGAATGGCAAAAACAGAGTTCATATTTAAAAGACTTAATTAGATTATTTTTGTGTATCAATACAACATTTCCTCTCATATAAGGAGAAATGGAGGCATTGTTCAGTTGTTTTGTGTAGAAGAGAAATATCAATGGCCGGCAAAAGTTCTTCCAACCGTTTCCGACGCCGATGAGCCTTCACTAGCCTCACTCCAGCCACCAACTCCTCCTCGTCCACGACCACCCTAGCTTCCTCCTCCGGTTGTCCTTGAACAGTTACCGTCATCTGTGCCCCCACTGTCATCATCATTGGCACTGCCCCTTCCACCACCACCTCCTTCTCTGTTAAGGCCACGCGCATCTCGATCTACCCCACCGGTTGGGCTTGGACAGATACTGATGGATCAAGCTCAAACAGTCCAAATTATGTAAAAGAGCTCAGCCTCAATTGAAGAGCTTAGTCATATAAAGATCCATCAAGCCCAAGTTCAAGCCCGATCCAGCTGGAAGCCCTCCTCCGAAGGAATGGGAACATAAGCACGGAGATACCCTACTATATTTGTAAATTACCAAAATAGGAAACCCCTTGCTTACTCCACCGCCTCACCTCCAAACCCTAACTCTATAAATAGTAAGCCCTCCTCACATCTAGGGCACGACTCTCAAAAAAGTCTACACTCGTCACCTACACATGGCTCTCTAGCTCTTTCCCTCTCCCTCTCATTCAAAGCATTGTAGCTCTCCGGAGCATACCTCTAACGGAGGAGGGCACCATTATTCATTAATAAAGAATACCGGTCACCGTTGCCATTGAAAGTGGATGTAGGTCACGGCCGAACCACTATAAACTCTTGTTTTAGCTATTTCTTTATTATTCTTCCATTACTTGCCTACTAATCATTGATTAATCACCACGTTACCATTCACCTTCTTGACTGTTGATCTTGTACCGATTTGTGCATCATCAGTTTGGCGCCGTCTGTAGGAACGACGAAATTCTCACTTCCAAATATTCCATTTCGCACATTCCATTGACTGAACTAATGGTGATCACTACCAGGTCGATGAATCAACTTGACGAAAATCCACCACGAGAGGAGGGGAATGTTCTTCCACCTGCCAACCATGTGTCAGAGGCTCCAGCTCCAAATTCCCAACAAATGTTGGACACCATGCAGTAGTTGGTGGCCCAAAACCAACAGATACTGCAGCTCATGCTCACTGGACGAGGAGTACAACTCGACAGAGCATAGCTTGGAGGACCTCAAGGAGCTCCACGTCCTGGAGGTCAAGGAGTTCTACGCCCTGCTGCTCTACACCTAGGCACCCCTATAGGGCTGGGCGCCCACTATGGAGTCCCCCTGGGCGCCCCACACAGGGGAGTCCATCATGAGGTACCTACACCCCCTCCTCCTCCTGCTTCCCATGGTGAGGCCCCTCCTCTCCAAGAGGATGAGGGCGAGAATCAAAGCATGGAGCATGAGAGTCATTTCCATGATCGTTCTAGAGGAGCCCCAAATCATTGGGACGAGAAAATCAAAGAAGTCCAAAATCAGCTAGGTGACGTCTTCAATGCCATGAAGGCACAAGGACCAGAGACTGTGGACTATCTTGTAAGTCGAACGGACACACCTTTCAAGCCCGACGTGGCCAACTATTCACTCCCTCAGAAGTTCAAAAATTCCCTCGGTGGAGGCCTTTGACGGAACAAAGGACCCACTAGATCACCTCGACACCTACAAAACTCTGATGCAGTTGCACAATGTCCCAGACGAAATCATGTGTAGAGCGTTCCCAACCACATTGAAGGGGTCCGCCCAACAATGGTTCGCTAAGCTCTCCCCAGCCTCCATTGCCTCCTTCGCTTAGCAGGTCATTTGTGCCACACTTCATTGGAGGGCACCGCCACCATAAGCCTGTCACCCACCTGCTTAGTATAAAGCAGGACTGAGAGAAAATCCTGAGGAGCTACCTCACTCGTTTTAACGAGGAGGTACTCCAAGTTGATGAGCCCGACGACAAAGTGACTATGACCGCCTTCTTGGGAGGCCTCCACTTGTCGAGTTTTCTTTTCTTCGTCATGAAACGCCCACCAAGAAGCATGCCAGAGTTGTTAGCAAAGGCTCAAAAATACATGCATGCTGAGGACGTCACAAGGTCCAGGCGAGGTGAGTCCTCCCGATCTGGACAAAAGAGGAAGGAAAGAGAGAAGGATGACAAGAAGGAGACTAGCAACAAGCAAAGTAGTAAAACAGAGAGGGTTCCCATCAAAGACCGGCTCGGTCCTGCTGCCCAGAGGGACCGACAACCCTTCACCCCCCTCAATGTCGTTGTCGGGCATATTATATTCCAGATCCAGGATGACCCCGCAGTAAAGTGGCCGGAGAAGATGAAATCTCCTCCAAATCGCAAAAATCCTAACAAGTATTGTCGCTTCCACTGTGACCATGGGCATGATACCGACGATTGTTATGACCTCAAAAAACAAATTTATGACCTCATTCAACGTGGTCACCTACACTAGTATGTTGCAGGTAGAGGACAGACACCACAGCCACCCCATAACCAGAAAGAGCAACATCCCATTGGAGAAATTCACACTATCTCGAGAGGATTAGCAGGAGGTGGAGAGTCCTTTTCTGCTATGAAGGCCCACGCTAGGAAGACAAGGCACCTTGACGAAGGGCGCCCATCCAAAGTGCCTAGACAAGGCATCAACGAGGTCATATCATTCTCAGATAAGGACCTGGAAGGGTTTCAGTACCCCCATGACGACCCCCTGGTGCTCACTATGACGGTTGCCAACTTCCAGGTGCGCAGAATCCTAGTGGACAACGGCAACTCTGCAGATATCCTGTTTGCAGAAGCCTATGACAAGCTCAACCTGGGCAGAGAGAGGCTGCAGCCCATCAGATCTCCCCTCATTGGGTTTTCAGGGGAGAAGGTGTTTCCCCTAGGATCCATCACCCTACCAGTCACAGCTAGAGCGGCGCCCTGAAGCTCCTCAGTCATGGTCAACTTTCTAGTGATAGATTGTCTATCAGCTTATAATGTCATATTAGGACGACCTTCTCTCAACACATTACGAGTCGTACCCTTCACCTATCACCTCATTCTTCGATTTCTAACCCCTAACGGAGTTAGAGAGGTCAGAGGAGACCAGGTAGCGGCAAGGGAATGCTATGTTTCCTCCATGAAGACCAAAAGGTCACAAGAGGCGTTGCAAGTGGAGATCCTTAACCCAAGGGATGACTCCACCATGGAAAGAGGAGAACCAATCGAGCAGCTCACCCCTATGGTCCTGGATGAAAAGCACCCAGACAGAAGAGTATACGTTGGCTCTTCCCTTTCTACAAACTTGGTGGGCCCGCTAATAGATTTTTTAAGACATAACATGGACGTTTTTGCATTGTCACATGCAGACCTTGATGGCATCGACCCAGAAGTAGCCACATACCGTCTCAATGTCGACCCGCGTCACAAGCCTAGGCGCCAAAAGCTAAGGGACACCTCCATTGAAAGAGCCCAGACAATGGAAAAAGAGGTAGAGAAGTTGATAGAAAATGGGCGACCAGAGAAGTAGCCTATCCTGAATGGCTCTCAAATGTGGTGATGGTAACTAAGGCTAATGAAAAGTGGCGTCTCTGCGTCGACTTTTCTGAGCTCAACAAGGCGTGCCCAAAGATAGCTATCCACTACTGCAGATCGACCTCCTCATTGACGCCACCGCGGGGCACGAATTGCTCACTTTCTTGGATGCATACTCTAGATACAACCAGATTAGCATGCATCCCCCGGACTAGGAGAAAACATCATTCATTACTCCGAAGGGGACCTATTGCTATAGGGTAATGCCCTTCGGGCTAAAAAACGCAGGAGTGACCTACCAACGGCTGGTGAACAAGATCTTCCGGTCTCAGATTGGGAGAACGATGGAGGTATATGTGGATGATATACTGGTAAAAAGCCTTGCAGCAATAAACCACGTCAATCACCTCCACAAGACTTTCAATGTCCTGAGGTCTTATCACATGAAGCTCAATCTTGAGAAGTGCGCCTTTGGCGTGGGGTCCGACAAGTTTTTAGGTTTCATGGTCAATCAGAGGGAAATCGAGGCAAACTCCGATAAGATCAAGGGCATCCTCGACATGAAATCACCTTCCTCAACCAAGGAGCTCCAGCACCTCAATGGGAGGATCGCAGCACTCAACAGGTTCGTCTCCAAGTCTGCAGACAAATGCCTCCCCTTTTCCAAAATCCTCTGCAAGACTTTTGAGTGGGGACCTAAGGCGGAGGAGGCCCTCCAAAGGCTCAAAACCTACCTAGCTACACCTCCACTCTTGTCGCATGCCACTCCAGGAGAAGCTCTCCATCTTTACCTCTCTCTTTCCCTATCAGCAGTAAACTTCGTGATTATCAGAAATGATAACGGAGTACAGAAGCCTATTTATTATGTGAGCAGGGCTTACCGGGGGCAGAGACGAGGTATTCGGGGATAGAAAAGTTAGCCCTCGCCCTGGTCACGACGGCAAGATGACTACGACATTATTTCCAAAGTCACAGCATAGTCGTCATTACGGACCAACCTCTAAAAAGAATCCTGGGAAAGCCAGACGTGTCAGGCAGACTTCTTAAATGGGCGGTGGAACTAGGCAAATTTGATATTCAGTACCGACCAAGAGTAGCCATCAAAGCACAAGCACTGGCGAATTTCATTGCCGAACTTACACTAGCAGAGGAAGGGAGCCTCGAGGATATTCAGATGTCTGACGGGGACACTCAGGAGTCTAGCAAGGACTCCCAGACGCCCAAACTTGGAGCCTAAGCCAGCCCAGGCGCCCAAACCATCATGCCAGGTGCCCAGAGCACCCAAGATGGTGCCCAGTCAGCCTCCTTGGGTGCCCAACCAGCCTCTGACGCCCAGCCAACCTCCTTGGGCGCCCAGCCAACCCCTCTAGCGCCCAGACAGCCTCCTTGGATGCCCAAACACCCTATGGAGCCTAGGCTGCTCTTCCAGGCGCTCAGACCACACTTCCATGTACCCAATCATCCACTTCAATCTCTGAACCCTGCCCTCTTCTACTCTTGAAACTCTACGTAGACGGTTCCTCAACTAGTGAAGGAGGTGGAGCGGTCTTAATCTTGGTCAGCCCATATGGCACCACTCTCAAGTGTGCGGTGAAGCTTCACTTTAACGCCTCCAACAATGAGGCGGAATACGAAGCTCTCCTCTCTGGATTAAAACTGACAGTTGAGATAGAAGCTCAATACCTTACCGCTTACAACGACTCTCAACTAGTAGTTAATCAAGTGAAGGGGGAGTTCGAAGTCAGGGGAGTCAGAATACAAGAATATTTTGGCATAGTAAAAAGCATGATCACAAAGTTTCAGCACTTCCAAATCTGCCATATTTTCAGGGAAGACAACATGGCTGCCGATGCACTTTCAAGGCTCACCTCGTCCACGGAAACCCCACCAGGAGAACCAGCGTTCGTTGGTCACCAATTCGAACCAAGCAGGATGGACATGGTGGCCACAAATATCAAATGTGCGTCGGCTAAGTCAAATTGGATGACCCCAAAAAGGGCATACCTCCAAGAAAATGCGCTGCCTGATGATTCTTCAGAGGCTAGGAGGCTGAGAATGAGAGCCTATAAGTTCACCATCTTGCAGGACACTTTTTACAAAAAAGGCTATTCCCTGCTGTTGCTGCGCTGTCTTTCACCCGAAGAAACCCATTATGTCTTACGAGAAATCCATGAGAGGATCTGTGGGAACTAATCAGGAGGGCGCTCCCTTGCTCATAAGGCTCTCAGACAAGGCTACTTCTAGCCTTCTATGATAAGGGACGCCCAAGTGTTCTCTAAGAAGTGTGACAAGTGTCAACGCTTTGCAACCGTGCTCAGACAACCACTAGAGGAACTAACAACAATCATGAGTCCATGGCCTTTTTTCAAACGGGGCATCGACATCCTAGACCCCTTACCTTTGAGTAGAGGACAATGCAAGTTCGTAGTGTGGTAGTTGACTATTTCACCAAGTGGGCAGAAGCTGAACCCTTAGCCAAGATCACAGACGCCAAGGTCAAAGATTGTATCTGAAAAAACCTGGTCTGTCACTTTGGGATACCCCACGCCATCGTCAGTGACAATGGGAAGCAATTCGACAACAAGCTCCTCAACTCCTTCTGCTCTGACCTCCAGATAAAGCAACCTCATTCCAGCCCAGTGCATCCGCAGGCAAATGGACAAGCAGAGGTCATGGTAAGAACGGTGCTGCGCAACTTGAAAACAAGGCTTAAAAAAGCGAAAGGTCTTTGGGTTGATGAGCTACCAGGTATTTTGTGGGCCTATCGAACAACACCAAGAGCTCCTATTAGAGAGACACCTTTCTCCCTATCCTTTGGAACTGAGGCAGTTATTCCTGTGGAGATAGAGGTGCACTCTCTAAGGGTCCAGCACTACGACTCCATCACCAACGAGGAAGGACTTCGCATCAACCTCGACTTGGTGGAGGAGGCAAGGGAGGTGGCGGTGGTCCGCAACGCAGAGTATAAGCGACGCATGGCGAAGTACTATAATTTGAGGGTGAAGCCTCGTTCCTTTCAACCAGGGGACTTGGTACTCAAGAAAGTGATCCTCGCCACAAAAGATGCACGCGAAGGGAAACTAGGGCCAAACTGGGAATGACCTTACCTCACAACGGAAATAGTGAGGCCAGACACCTACAAGATCTAGAATTCTGAGGGAAAAAACCTTACTCCATCCATGGAATGCGGAACACTTGAAGAGGTATTATCAATAACACCATTAGAGTATCAAAGAAATGAATGTTGGGACTTGTTTTTATCTTTTTTAATATACCTCTTTGGGGGTCATTACCCAATATTGCTTATAAAAATTTTCTACATGTTACTCCAAAAAGATCTTTTGCATCTTCATTCAATTTCAGAAGAGTACAAAAGTAAGGCCACAAACTGTCTTTACAAAAGTGTCTTCATAAAAATAAAAATAAAAATCAAAAAATCAAAAACCCCCCAACACTTTAGTTGCTCTCATGGTCCTCTTCCACTTCATCCTCACCATCCTCGGTAGCATCAGAACTCCCATCACTATCATCAGGCGCCTCAGTAGGCATAAAGCTTGAAAAGTCAATATCAGGGAAAGCCACATAAATCTTTCCTCGGAGCTCCTCATAGCCATCTATGAAAGCATCTGTAATCCCATTCACTAAATCCCTTCCAGCTACGCCAACCCTCTCCTCAGCCTATGAGGCTCTCTCATGAGCCGCCTTCAAATCTGACCCCACAGCAGTCTCCATGAGTATGTCACTCTCACGAGCCACTAAAAGCTCAACCTCCCTAAGCGCGTCCCTCTTCTAAGTCGCCAAAAGCTCAGTCTCAAGCTTAGTTTCTCTCTCGCGGGTCGAAACTAGCTCAACTTCTTTGAGCGCATCCCTCTCACGGAATGCTAAAAGCTCAGACCCAAGCCCGGACGCCTTCTTATGGGCCACAACAAGTTGCTCATCTTTGAGCGTGTCCCTCTCATGAGACACCGAAAGCTCGGACTCAAGACTGGACACCCTCTCTTGGGCCAGCACGAGCTCATCCTTGAAAGCCCTGCCAGCAGCTTCCAGCTCAGCAACCCTTCCCTGAGCAACATCCTTGAAAGCCTTACCTGCAGCCTCGAGCTCAGCAATCCTCCCCTGAGCAGCAAGAAAGTCCTCTTGAAGGACTGCATGATCCTTCCTCAGCTTGTCGTGGGCGTGGGGCCTTGAGGACAAGCAGAGAGATGTAATTGAAATCTGAAAAAAAAAATGAAAGTGAGATGAATGGGTAAAGATGTAAGAAAGGATTGGAGAAAATGGAATGACAAACCCTTACCTGAGCTAGACTTTCTACGTACATATTGATAATTTTCTCGGTGCTCAGAGTATTAATCTGATTAACCTCCGGTGGAAACACGAACCTCCCGAGTCTCTCTCTGATGATTATCGGGTTGCCCAGCATGGGTCGAGACAAAAACGGGGCCTCTGTGGAAGTTCCTGTGCAAGAAAAAGGTAGAGGAACAGAGGGTGTATCCGATAAAGGAGTCTCTAGAGTAACAGGTGCAGTTGAGGAAACCATCGACGACTGAGGACGCACAACTGGTGGGGTCGCCTGAGGAGTGCTCACCTCAGGTGACACCATTGGAGAAGTCTTTCCGGAAGCATCTCCTATCCTCGCTGTCTTTGAAGGAAGAGGGCTTCTACCAGAAAGGCGAGATCCAACCATTCCTCTATATATAGCTGCAAAAAAAAATGTAGTGTGAGACACACACCAGACACCAAGTAAAACGAAAGGGCATAAAAGAATCAACTCACCCTTCCTCTTTGAAGATGAGCCACCAACAGCCTTAGCTCGAACCGAAGGAGAAACGCTGGCTCCATTATTCCTAAACACTAGAGCTTCAAAATCCCTTGTAGGATAATCTCGTGCTGCCTCCAGCTTATACTCTTGATCCTTGAAGAGAGTTGGAGAACCTGCAAGAAGTGTGGTAAGTACACAATCCACAAGAAATGGTCCACAAAGAAATGTGATAAGAGAAGTGTAAACTATGGAGCGTACCAATTTTCTTTGGAGCAACCCATCTTGATGATACCAATGCCCTATCGACATCCGAAGCCCACTCTCCACCAAGAAAAATGAAACTAGACTTTTAACTATGGCAGTTGGAAGGCAGCCCGCTAATCAACTTGCCTCCTCTAGGAGTGAAATAGTACTAGCCTCGGTTAGGAGTGCGAATCTCGCTTGGATAATAGACTCCATGACATTCGATGGGAGAGGCGTCCTCATGATGCACCTTCTTCCACAGCTCAAGAAAGGCTAACAAAACCCTCCAGCCATTGGGCATAAGCCGACCAGGTGTCAGGGAAAAGTAACTGAAGACGCCACAAATAGGAGGAGGCATGGGGAGCCGAAGCCCAACCTCAAGCACCTCCTCATAAATAACGATGTCACCAGAGGAGTCGTCGCAAATGGGCTCATCCCTCTCAGCCAGACGACACAATACAGTTGGAGGAATATGATAAGTGGAAACAAGTCTCCTAACATCACCATCAGTCTTGAGCAAACTAAAAACAGTACTTACCTTGGACCCGTCATCCACAATTGCACTTTTGCTCCAGTATTCCCCCTACTCGCCCAGCCTGGACCGATCTCCTTGCACGCCCAAGCTGTCCAATGCCCCTGTTCGCCCGATGTGCACACCTGCTGCACCAACCAACACTCCATCTTGCGCCCCCAAGTCCAGCCTTCCATTATCAGCACCTATTTTGCGTGCGCCAACTCCCCAGCCGACTTGCACGCCCACCAGTCCCTTGCCCAGCTCTCCTACCGCTTTTGGACCGAGTCCCTTCTTAACTGAGCTATCCAGAACAACTGTGTTGGCGCCCACCAAAGGATCGCCCACGTCAGCGCCTAAGGCGCCCATCCCCGTCGAGCTCACCACCGCTGCCTCCTGGATGCCCGAGTCACATAGAGTAGCGCCTAAATGGGCACCCACCTCTCTCGCCCTATCTCACTTGCCCAAGTCAGCGCCTATGGCGCCCAGGCTGCCACCCAATCCAGTGCCTACGGCGCCCAAGGCCAAGTCGCTGCCTGCTCGCTTGAGGGTCTGAACAGCACACCCGCTGGTCCACGTGGAGATATCACCCCCAAAATCGGCGCCCAGTGCCTCCACCCCGACACTTAGGGCTTGAGCTACCAAATCCTTGGATCCCACCTCACCAATATTACTTTGAGCCATGAAAGCCCCAAAGAAGGTTTGTCCACACAGATTCGGCAATGGCTCCTCTTCAACAATATGAGTTTCTTCTCTTTTGATGAAATTGATTCAAGAAAGCACTCTTGAATGAACTCAAAAAGGTGGGTAAGGATAAAACCTAATAATTTCTAGTCTTGGGTCTTCAAACTCTCAAGGCTTTCAAGAAGGAGTGTAGTCTCAAGATTGAGAAATGGGTAAAACAAGGAAGAAGATCCTATTTATTACCTAGGGTTTTCAAAGAGGGAAAAGCCCAAACCAAGAATCAAGGGCTCTCTTAAAAAATTCAATCAAAAATAGAAAAAGCTTGAAGCATGTCCTAGAATGAAAATGCATCAAGCCATAGAGAAGACCCACCTAGCAAAGGAAGAGAAATGAAATAGAGAAGACCCACCTAGCAAAGGAAGTGAAATGGCGCCCAGGCCTTAGATAAGACCAAAAGAAAGAAACAAAATAAAAAAAGGAGATAAAAAAGTGGAAGAGGCGTCCAGCAGGCAAAGGCGTCCAGCGGGATAAAGGAACAAAAAAAATTAAAGAGAGAAAGCAAGGCGGGCATCCAGCAAACAAAGGAAGAAAGAAACAACAACAAAAAAAGAGAGGAGGAGAAAAGTATGTGGTGCCCAGCAGACCAAAGAAGAAAGAAACAAAAAAAAGGAGAAAGGTGGAAGTGGCACCCAACATACCAAAGAGAAAAGAAAAAAAAAAAGAGAAAGGAAATGAGAAAGTCAACAATTGTAGGCATTATATATATATATGTGGGGGGGGCGTCCAGCCTAAAAAAAAAAGGGTAAAAAACTTGAGGTGTTTTATAAGAAAAGTTACATCAGAGCTGAAAAGGAGTTCTCCTGGGTCAAAGTTCAAATTCAAATAAATGCTCCTCCCTCCAAATTTATTAGACAGAGAGCATTGGGGGGTAAATGATGGGTCAAACCCAAACAGTCCAAATTATGTAAAAAGGCCCAGCCTCAAGTGAAGAACTCAGTCATATAAAGATCTATCAAGCCCAAGTTGAAGCCCGATCTAGTTGGAAGCCCTCCTTCGAAGGAATGGGAACATGAGCACAGAGATACCCTACTATATTTGTAAATTACCAAAATAGGAAAACTCTTGCTTACTCCACCGCCTCATCTCCAAACCCTAACTCTATAAATAGTAAGCCCTCCTCACATCTAGGGCACGCCTCCCAAAAGAGTCTACACTCGTCACCTACACATGGCTCTCTAGCTCTCTCCCTCTCCCTCTCATTCAAAGCATTGTAGCTCCCCGGAGCATACCTCTAACGGAGGAGGGCACCATTATTCATTAATAAAGAATACCGGCCACCGTTGCCTTTGAAAGTGGATGTAGGTCACGGTCGAACCACTATAAACCCTTGCTTTAGCTATTTCTTTATTATTCTTCCATTACTTGCCTACTAATCATTGATTAATCACCACAATACCATTCACCTTCTTGACTGTTGATCTTGCACCGATTTGTGCATCATCAGATACCACCTACTGAACCTCCATTGTCATCATTGTTGGCATCGGCCCCTCCACCACCATCTCCTCGTTTGTCAAGGGCACGGCCACCACAGTCTCCTCCTCCTCCTCCTCCAGTTGTACATGGACAGATACCGCCATGGACACCTACATTGTCACCATCGTTCACACCACCACCTCTACGGTCACCACCGTTAACATCACATCGTTGTAACCACACGCTCGAGCCGCACCACAACGTCCACCATATCCTTCAACAACACCATTGCAGTTACATGTTCGAACCACACCACCAGCACCATCTTCACCTATACTGCCTAAAGTCGAAGTACCTGGCATATTTACTTCACCCCCTCGAATACTCTGACTCCGACGACCAATTCTTTCTGACGTAATACTAATCGATAATTTTTCAGAAACTTGTGATCTTCTAAACAATGTTTTCTCCATTGCAGGAAATCCTACTCCATACCTCTCATTTTCCTACCTCGACCTTTTTTCAGTAAAATCGTCTTTAATCTAGTTGTCAAACAACTGTCTATCATATTTAACCTCGTTATCTCTTTATCACTTCTCCTATTAAGATTATATGCAAACAAACAGAATAAAATTTTGGTAACAATAAATCTCTGGCTTTTCTGTAGTTGTTACTGGAGTGCTATTAGTATTAAAGCATCCCTAGGAGACTGATCCATGGGACACTAAGGGTTTGCAAGCGAAGTGGAGTTACGAGTCCCTTATCTATGTTACCCATCTGGTTTATTTTGTTTTCATCACTCATGAGTTCTTAAAACATGAGCTCCCTTCCCACTTGGATAAGGTTGCAGTGATAATGGCGAATGCCATGACTTTATACCTTTATGTTATGTTGGCTTATTATTATTATCAACAAGCGTCCAGAATGAAGAAATTGATCTCAAGAATCAGTACCATGCATTTGATCGCTGGTTATTTGGAAGCAACAATTAAAGACTTATAATTAAATTTTCAAGGAGAGAAAAAAGATTGATACATTCTGGGAGAAAGAAAAAATTAGAAAGAGTAATGCTAGATGGACTTAAAAATTAGACTTAAAAACTAGACTTGATAATCTCAACTATTGACTAGGTAGTGGGTCCCAATAAATACTGGGACCTACAGTGAAATCAATGGTTATAATGATCAAGTATAATTTTTAAGGTTATCTAACAGCGATTTACAGGACATCTCGGTATTAGTTATTGATTTTGAATTTACAATAAAAATCTTACAGGAAAAAAATGTGTTCTACATTTTCTTATAATTCTATCATTAGGATGGAAATATAAAACAAATAGGGGTAACCTGTGTCTAAAGGCAAGGTGCAATGTAAATGATTTTGATAGGGATGTTGATGGTCATTAAATAAATTTATTTAAAACCGTTGGATGAAATTATTGAAGCATGTCATATTTTATATTATAAAAAATTATGGTATTTTGATAATAATATAACATGACCAAGTTTTTCACTAAACATTAAAACCTAGTCTTAATTTAATGATTTTAATAAAATTATATTAGGTCAATAAATTAAAGAGAAAACTTCAACCACACCTCCTCTAGTTTACCATATCTTCAAGACACCCCCCTCTAGTTTCTGAATCTTCAATGACACCCCTTATTAGATTAAAATTTTTAACTAGAATGCAAATTTACTAAATTGTCCATGATATATTTGAGGATAAACTTCAGCCACACCCCCTCTAAGTATGTAAATCTTTAATGAGACTCCCTCTAGATAAGCATATCTTCAATGAGACCCCCTATATTTTTTAATTTTTTTTTAAGTATTAAAATTTCGAGTGAATTAAAATTCAATTCAAGTTAATTAAAATTTATTTTTTTATATATTAAAATTTGAGCCAATTAAAAATTATATTTTTTTACTTATTAAATTTGGGCTAATTAAAATTCTATTTGAGCCAATTAAAAATTATTTTTAATCCACTAAAGTCAAATTTTAATCAACTCGTATTGAATTTTAATTAGCCAAATTTTAATACATAAAAATATAAATTTTGATTGACTCAAATTTTAATAAATCAAATTTTAATTGACACGAATTTTAATAAGTAAAAAAATATAAATTTTAATCGACTCGAAAGCGAATTTTAATCAGCGCTAATAACTCGGATAGAGTTCAAATTTTAATATGTAAAAAATAAATTTTAATAGGTTCGAATTTTAATACAGTAAAAAAAATAAAATTTATTTAACTTCAATCGAATTTTAATTAGTTTAAATTTTAATATGTAGAAAAATAAATTTTAATCGGTTTGAATTTTAATAAAATTTTATGTAAAAAAAATACTTGAGATTTATGTAGGGGCATTTTTGGTATTTTAGATTAATTTTTTTTGTTAGAAATGGTAGTTTAATGGTAGGGTGTGTTAGTAATTTTTAAATATAAATTAGAAGGGGTGTCATTTAAGATTTAAAAACTAGAGGGGGTGTCTTTGAAGATATGGTAAACTAGAGGGAGTGTGGCTGAAGTTTTTCCTAAATTAAATTAAAATTTTAAGTTAAAATAACATTACATTTTATTTATAAGAAATATAGATATCATTACCAAGAGTAGGTATCTGTGCCCTCAGTGTCATCGTTGTTTGCATCGCCTCCACCACCACTATCTCCTCTTCTATCAAGGGCATGGCCACCACGGTCTCCTCCTCCTCCTCCAATTGTACGTGGACAAATACCACCATTGATACCTACACTATCACCACCGTTCACACCACAACTTCCACAGTCGCCACCGTTGATAACATCTCCTTCAGAAACATCGTTGCAACCACACGCTCAGGCCGCACCACAACGTCCACCATCTCCCTCGGCAACACCATTACATCTACACGTTCGACCCTCACCACCAGCACCATCTCCACCTACACTGCCTACAGTCGAAGTACCAGCCACATTTACTTCACCCCCTCGAAAACCCCGACTCCCACAGCCTAGTCTTTCGAACGCAATACTAATAGATAATTTTCCAAAATTTTGTGATCATCTGGACGATGTTTCCTTCATTGCAGGAAATCCTACTCCATACCTCTTCATTTTCCAACCCCGACATTTTTTCAGCAAAATCGTCTTTAATGTACTATCCATCATAATTAACCTCATTATCTCTTTATCACTTTTCCTATCGAGTGTATATGTGAACAAACAAAATAATCTTTTGAGAACAGTAATCTCTGGCTTTTCTGTAGTTGTTGCTAGAGTGCTATTAGTATTGAAGCATCCCTAAGAGACTGATCCATGTGACACTGAGGGTTTTGCAAACGCAGTGGAGTTACGAGTTCCTTATCTATGTTACCCATCTGATTTCTTTTGTTTTCCTCACTCATGAGTTCTTAAAACATAAGCTCCCTTCTCACTTGGATAAGGTTGTTGTGATAATTGCGGTTGCCCTGACTTTATACCTCTATGTTCTTTTGGCTTTTTATTATTATCAACAAGCGTCCAGATTGTAGAAATTGATCTCAAGTATCTGTACCATGCATTTGATCGCGAGCGGAAAGAATTTGGAATCAGCAATTGAAGACTTTAATGAACTTTCAAGGAGGAGAGAAAAAGGTTGATACAGTCGGGGACAAAGAATAAATTATAAGAACTCTATGATGCACATGAGGCTATCTGGCCGCGATTTGCACGACATCCCGATATTAGTTATTGATTTTGAATTTACTATAATATCTTATAAGGAAAAAAAAAATCTTCTACATTTTCTTATAATTCTATCATTAGGATGTAAATATAAAACTACTAGGAGTAACATGTGTCTGAAATCACGGTACAATGTGAATAGGTTTAAGAGGGATGTTGATGGTTGTTGAATAAATTTATTTGAAACTGTTGAATTGGACTTATTGAGGCATGCCCTGTTTTATATTATAGAAAATTATGGTATTTTGATAAGAACATAACATCACTAAGTTTTTCACTAAACATTTAAACTTGGTATTAATGTTATGATTTTAATAAAATTATATTAGGTCAATAAATTAAATTAAAATTTTAAGTTGAAATAGCATTACTTTTTAATTATGGGAAATATAGATATCATTAACACGAGTAGTTATTTGTTCCTCAATGATGGCAAAAAAGAAGTTCATATATGAAAGAAGTAATTAGATGATTTGTGTGTATCAATACAACGTTTCCTCTCATATAGAGTAATATTACACTGACCAAATTTAGTGCCCAAATGACATGGCAGTATATTATTTAAAATTTTTATTGGGACCCAAATGACATGACACCAAATAAAGAAGCTCAACTCAGCTGCCATGTCATTTGAGCTCTAAATTTGGTCTCAAAATGTGGTCAGTGTAACATTACTCTAAGGATAAATGAAGGCATTGTTCAACCATTTTGTGTTGGAGAGAAATATCAATGGCCGACAAAAGTTCTTCCAATGAGTTAAGTGAAACATTTTTTGACGCAGGTGAGCCTTCATTAGCCCCACTCCAACCACCAACTTCTCCTCGTCCACGACCACCCCAGTATCCTCCTCCAGTTTGCCTTGAACAGTTACAGCAATCTGTGCCCCCACTATCATCACTGTTGGCACCGCCCCTTCCATCACCACCTCCTCCTCTGTTAAGGCTGTTGTTTTTGGGGTATTCAAATATAGTAAAATCACTTGTTGAACTTTTTTGTAAAGTATACTCAAACAGTAATAAGTAGATGTGAAACAGTTACACAGAAAGGGTTACAACAGTCTTACGAAAGTATAACATCAAACTGTTATATGAAAAGTGTTACATGTAACAGTTTCTGATATAAGCAATATAAATACTAACTCGATTGCAGAACATGAACTATTATTGAACTTTATGTAGATCAAGGCTAGTGTTTGACACTATGTCCTTAAGACAGATTTCGCCCCCCACTCACGGTGCTTATGGAATATCAAGCGTCTGTCTCCCAGGATACAATGATCTTTACACGGATAGAAGTAACACTCCAATTTATCCGTCCAGCAAACCAATAAATGTTGTGTACTCTCCAAATACAGACTGTCTAATGCCGAAATGTAATGCACTAAAGTCTGTCTTAATAGGCTGATTAATGAATGAATTAAATGACAATGAACCTGGGTATTTATAGACTCTTTTGTGACTTTTTGGATAGCCACCATTCTAAAGGACACAACCCAATAATAAAAAGCTCAAATAGACATTAGACACCTTGGTCTAAACCACACCCACACCCACACCCGAGCCCGAGCTTGTTTGGGCCGTAGCGAGGCGAGGCGAGGCGAGGCGAGGCGGACTGGCGGCGCGCGCGTGTATGGTCGAACCGAAGGCATGTAGGCGCTCACTCCGCTCATAAAACTGTGGAACCCCTTGGGGTCCAACCCATAGAACAAACTTGGTCTATAAATGTCCATGTTGAATCTCTTCCTCAATCAATGTGAGATTGGTGTCAAATCCTAGATTGCACATTCTTTATATCCATATTTCAAAAGGGTCATTTTGAAGCCTATTTTTTTATTCATTTCTTACTCGATTTGAGTAAGTGAATATACTACATTATTCTCTTCACGGAATAGAATATGAACCCATGAAATTTTATTGAAATTAATAATCGGGTCCCACTTTAATTTAGGCTCAAAGTCGACCAAAAACTTAGTTTTTATACTTAAAAATTTATTTTGGTCCAATAATCCCCCACATGAATGGAAAATTGGTTGTAAGTATGCAAAAGATAATGTTGACACACTATAGAGAGTACATCTTTGGAAAGATTGTGCATCGAGATAAGTAGTTTTTGACCTTGAACCTTCCCTAGTGAAAACCTACCAGACTTATCAGCTAAATAGTGAACGTGATGTTTTGAACTATTCAATTATTTGATAAATCAGATCAAATAGACTTCACACAGTCTCTTTCCTAATACAATTGATTATGATGATTGTGTTTATTTTGGCCCTGAATAACTCCTAATTTTCATGAGTGCCTTCAAAATTCTCATAGAAGCGGCCCCCTTCACACCCATATAAATGACTCATATTAGGAATATCCTACAATATCTCACTAGGATTTTTCAAGGTATAAGAGTCATTAAAAATATAGCTTATCCTAATAAACTCCGCAGACAACACTAGTTTATCATAGGAATAGGTAGGAGAAATTATCTCTTTAGTGCTTCTTTTGAATCACACATAATTCGGTTGTCCCTTTGAACTTAGATCTTGGGATCTCCAGTCAGCTAGATTGGGTTTCCATTAAGGTAACTCTTGTTTCATAGGCTTTAGTCTCATTCCCCTCGATATGCAATTTACTTGCTCTCTTATCAAACCTTTAGTAAACGGATCCGCTAGATTTTCCTTTGATTTTATATAATCAACAGAAATAATCTCATTTAAGAGCAATTGTCTAACGGTATTATGTCTATGACGTATATGTCTAGACTTACCATTATACATGTCACTCTGTGCCCTACCAATTACAGATCGACTATCACAATGTATACAAATTATTAGCACAGATTTAGGTCATATTAGAATATCCTCTAGGAATTGGTGAAGCCACTCAGCTTCCTCTCTTGCTTTATCTAAAGTAATAAAATCATATTCCATTATGGATCTGACAATACACATTTTCTTAGAGGATTTTCAAGATATAGTTGCATCACCAAGTATAAAAACATAATCACTTGTGAATTTTGCATCTTTCATATCAGATATCCAGTTTGCATCACTATACCCTTCAAGTACAACTGGATATCTTGTATAGTGCAATCCATAATTCAGGCTATATCTTAAGTATCTAAGAACCCTGATAATTGTCTTCCAATGGTCTACTCCCGGATTACTCGTATATCTACTCAATTTACTAACTGAGCATGCTATATCTGGTCAAGTGTAGTTTATGACATACATTAGACTGTCAATGATACGAGAGTATTCCAATTGTGATATATTTTGGTCAGTATTTTTAGACAAATGAAGATTTATATCAACTGGTGTTCGAGCAATGCTGTTTTCATCTTTGTCGAACTTCTCAAATATTTTTTGAATATAATGTGATTGAGATAATACAAGTCCACCAGATGTTCTAGAAATTTTAATTCCTAGTATCACATCTGCAACACCTAAATCTTTCATGTCAAATTTACAAGACAACATTTTTTTAGTATTTGTAATAATATTATTATTACTACCTAAAATAAGCATATCATCCAAATATAGGTAAACAATGACACATCCATTATTTGTGTCTTTAACATAGACATATTTATCACATTCGTTAATTGTAAAATCATTTGACATTATTGTCAATTTTCTCATGCCATTGTTTTGGTGCTTGCTTTAAACTATAAAGTGATTTAACAAGTCTACACACCTTTTTCTATTGTCCTAGAGAAACAAACCCTTGGGGTTGGTCTATATAAATCTCCTCATTTAAGTCACAATTTAGGAAAGATATTTTCACATCCATTTGGTGTATCTCAAGATTATGCAACATTGCACTAGCTATGAGCATACAAATAGATGTTATTCTCGTGACAGGAGAATATGTATCATAGTAATAAAGACCTTCCTTTTGTTTATAGCCTTTAGCTTCAAGTCTAGCCTTTTACTTATCAATTGATCCATCTGTTTTTATTTTCCTTTAGAAAATCCATTTACAATCCAATGGTTTACTCCCTAGAGGAAGATCTATCAATTCTCAGGTGTGATTTTGTATGATAGATTCAATTTCACTATTTACAGCTTTTTTCAAGATAGGTGGTTCAGGAGTGGACATCTCTTTATTGAAGCTTTGAGGCTTATTTTCTAATAAATATATTACAAAATTAGGACCATAGGACTTGGAAGTCCTTGCTATCTTACTGCGTCTAAGTGCCTATTCACTTTCTTCATTTATAGACCAATGGTCTATATTACTAGTCGCAGTATCATGAGTTCTTTTAAGAGAACTCTCGCCACATGTATTTTTAATATGAAATATATTTTCAAAGAATGATGCATTTATTGACTGAATAATTGTATTGATACGTATATCAAAAATATCAAATTTATGCACTAGAAAACGATGTGAACTACTATTTATTGCATAACCAATTAATATACAATCAATAGTATTAGGTCCTATTTTAATCTTTTTAGGAATAGGAACCATTATCTTAGCCAAACGCCCCCACACTTTTAAATATTTGTAGGAAGTACTCCAACTTTTCCGTAATTCATAAGGGGCTTTGTCTAACTTCTTGTGGGGTAGTCTATTTAAAATATAATTTGTTGAAAGCAAAGCTTCCCCCTCACAAGTTCTGAGGTAATCCTGAATTAATCAACATGACATTCATCATCTCTTTCAATGTTCTATTTTTACGTTCAGCAATCTCATTTTGCTGAGGTGTATAAGGTGCAAAAGTTTGGTGAATAATATCATGTTCTTGACAGGACTTATCGAAAGGTGCATCATATTCACCACCTCGATCACTTCTTATTGCCTTAATCTTTTTGCCAAGTTGATTCTCAACCTCATTCCTATAATGTATAAATTTTTTCAATGCTTCATCTTTATTCCTTAGCAAATATACATAGCAATATCTTGTGTAATTATCAATAAAAGTAAGAAAGTATTTCTTTCCACCTCTAGTTTGAACATATTTCAAATCACATATATCACTATGAATTAACTCTAGAGGTTCAGTACTTCTTTCAATATTATGAAATGATATTCTAGTTAATTTTGAACACATGTCTCACATTTATGATTTGCATTAATATTGAATTTAAACAACAATTCTAAATTCATTAATTTACGCAGAGTATCAAAATTAACATGTCCTAATCTACCATGCCAAATATTAAAGGACTCAAGCATATAAGCAGAAGATGTGTTCTTATTATTAAAATCAGATACAATAGTCATTACATTCATCTTAAAGAGTTCATTGCTTATATATTCATTGCTTACATAAATTTCACTCTTGGTGAGTACAAATTTATCGGACTAAAAAATCAACCTAAAACCCTTCTTACTCAATAATGATCCAGACACAAGATTCTTTTAAAATTTTGGAACATGTAACACATCGTTGAGAGTGACTTCTTTACCGGATGTCATCTTCAATATAACTTTTCCTTTGCCTTCAACTTTGGAAGTTAAGGAATTTTTCATGAAGAGTTGTTCTCCATTAAGTACTTCATATGAGGAGATCATCTTTTTTATCCGAACATATGTGTCTAGTGGCCCCGGTGTCCACCCAGAATTCCTTGGTATTTTTCACCAAATTAACTTCGGATACTACAGTAGAAAAACTTATGCTATAAACATATTTAGAAAGTTTTTCTACCTCGGTTATATTGGCTTGAACAACCTTCCTCTTGTGGTTCACTTGTGCTTTACGGTTCTGATAATTCTTCGCACGATGTCCCAGTTTATTGCACACAAAGCAGTTGCCTTTGAATCTCTTGAAATCACCACTCTTGGTCCCTTGTTTGCCAACATACTTTATTTTTTTGTTGGTTTTATGTCCCTCTTTAATCACATATGCCTTTGACTCCATGGAATGATTACCCACTTTCTTTTTGGAGACTCTATTGTCCTCCTCAATCCTCAATCTCACGATCAAGTCTTCAAGCTTCATCTCCTTGCCTTTGTGTTTCAAATAATTTTTTAAGTCTTTTCAATTTGGCGGTAATTTCTTAATTATTGCAGCCGCTTGAAAAGATTCACTAAACACCATCCCTTCGGCATGAATATCATGTAGGATCACTAGAAGATCTTGAACTTGACTTATGATAGTCTTGGAATCTACCATTTTGTAGTCAAGGAATCTTCCCACAACGAATTTCTTCATTCTCGCATCCTTCATCTTGTATTTTCTATCCAAGGATTCTCACAGCTCTCTAGCTGTCTTAATTAGAATATATACATTATATAATGTGTTATCAAATCCATTGAGGATATAGTTTTTGCGTAGAAAATCAGAGTGCTTCCATGCATCTACCACAACAACAACTTGGCGGTCGGTCTCATTTTCACTACAAATAGGAGCATCCTCACGAAGAAATTTTGCAAGATTCAAAGTAGTGAGATAGAACAACATTTTATGTTGCCATCACTTGAAATCGTTCCCATTAAACTTTTCGGGTTTCTCTCCATGAGACACATGAGTAGGAACAAAAATAGACACCACATGCACAACATGATTAGTTGTAGCAGGAACATTATTATCATTTGCATCAATTTCTGATAAATAAAGATTACAAACAACTCAAAAAATAGGAAAACAGTAAGTGATTAAAACAGAGACAATCTACATTACCGTTTAGTGTCACTATTTTGAAATTAACGTTTCTGTACGATGTTACTGTATAAATCAAAAACAAAAACAAAGTCATTGTTTTATGTAACTGTTTAAACGAAACACATAAACAGAATATACAATTTATTTTCACCAAACTTTCCAAACTATCACAGATTGTAAAACAATTTTTAACAATTTGTACTATTTTAGAAAACTAAAACATGTATCAGAAACACAATAAGTAATTAAACTAATTCTGAAAATACTTCTTAAGATTGTTGTTTTGGGGGTATTCAAATAAAGTAAAATCACTTGTTGAACTTTCTGGTTTGAAGTATGTAAAGTATACTCAAACAATAATAGGTAGATGTAAAACGGTCACACAGAAAATGTTACAAAGAAAATGTTACAACAGTCTTACGAAAGTATAACATCAAATTGTTACATGAAAAGTGTTACATGTAAAGTGTAACATCAAACTGTTACATGAAAAGTGTTACACGTAACAGTTTCTGATTAAGCAATATAAATACTAACCTGATCGCAGAACAGGAACTATTATTGAACTTTAGCTAGATCAAGGCTAGTGTTTGACACTATGCCTTTAAGACAAATTTCGCCCCCACTCACGGTACTTATGGAATATCAAGCGTATGTCTCCTAGGATACAATGATATTTACATAGATAGAAGTAGTACTCCAATCTACCCGTCCAGTGAACCAATAAATGTTGTATACTCTCCAAATGTAGATTGTCTAATGCCTAAATGTAATGCACTAAAGTCTGCCTCAATAGACAGATTAATGAATGACTGAATGAATGAATTGAATGACAATGAACCTGCGTATTTATAGACTCTATAGTGACTTTTCAAAAAACCACCACTCTAAAGGACACAACTCAATAATGAAAAGCTCATTGATTCGAACCAGTACGATTGTAAAGAAATTCACATTCATTTAATTAATTCATTAAATTTAAATGAATTTTCTCTAAAAAGATAGGGTTTGGTCTAAACCACAACCACACCACACCCGAGCCCGGCCCGGCCGGGTCCGGTTGTGGCCGGGTCCGGTTGTGGCCGGTTGGCTGCGCGCGCTTGTATGGTCGAATCGAAGGCATGTAGGCGCTCGCTCCGCTCATAAAACTGTGGTACCCCTTGGGGCCCAACCCATAAAGCAAACTTGACCTATATATTTTCATGTTGAATCTCTTCCTCAATCAATATGGGATTGATGTCAAATCCCACATTGCACATTCTTTATTTTCACATTTCAAGAGGGTCACTTTAGAACCTATTTTCTTATTCATTTCTTACTCGATTTGAGAAAGTGAATACACTACATTATTCTCCTCACGAAGTAGAATATGAACCCACGAAATTTTATTCAAATTAATAATTGGATCTCATTTTAATTTAGGCCCAAAGTCGACCTAAAACTCAGTTTTTATACTTAAAAAACTGTTTTGGTCCAACAAAGGCCACGGGCATCTCGATATACTCCTCCGGTTGGGCTTGGACAGATACCGCCTATTGAACCTCCACTGTCATCACTATTAGCATCGCCCCTCCGCCACCATCTCCTCTTCTGTTAGGGGCACAAGCACCACGGTCTCCTCCTCCTCCTCCTCCTCCTCCGCCTCCTCCAGTTGTATGTGAACGAATACCACCATTGACACCTACACTTTAGCCACCGTTCACACCACCACCTCCACAGTCGCCACTGTTGACAACATCTCCTTCAAAAACATCGTTGCAACCACACGCTTAAGCTGCACCACAAATCCACCATCTCCTTAGGCAACACCATTGCAACTACACGTTCGACTCTCTCCACCTACACTGCCTACAGTCGAATTACCAGCCACATTTACTTCACCCCCTCGAATACCCCGACTCCCACGGCCTACTCTTTCAGACGTGATACTAATAGATAATTTTTGAGAAACTTGTGATCGTCTAAACAATGTTTTCTTTGTCGCGGAAAATCCTACTCTACCTCTTCATTTTCCAACCCCTACTTTTTTTTCAGCAAAATTGTCTTTAATCTAGTTGTCAAACAACTATCCATCATACTTAATCTCATTATCTCTTTATCACTACTCCTATCGAGTGTATATGCGAACAAACAAAATAATCTTTTGGGAACAATAATCTCTGGCTTTTCTGTAGTTGTTACTAGAGTGCTATTAGTATTGAAGTATCCCCTAGAGACTAATCCATGTGACACTAAGGGTTTGCAAGAGGAGTGGAGTTACGAGTTCCTTATCTATGTTACCCATCTGGTTTCTTTTGTTTTCCTCAATCATGAGTTCTTAAAACATGAGCTCCCTTCTCACTTGGATAAGGTTGCAATGATAATGGCAGATGCCCTGACTTTATACCTCTATGTTCTTTTGGCTTATTATTACTATCAACAGGCGTCCAGAATGAAGAAATTGATCTCAAGTATCAGTACCATGCATTTGATCGCCGACGGGAAGAATTTGGAAGCAGCAATTGAAGACTTTAATGAAATTTTCAAGGAGGAGAGAAAAAGTTTATACAGTCTGGGACAAAGAATAAATTAGAAGAGCTCTATGCTACATGTTAGGTTATTAGGCAGTGATTTGCACGACATTCGGACATTAATGGTTGTTAGATAAAATTAGGGCTTGGGTTAGAATTTTTAATACTTTTGTTGGGCTTGGGTCAAAAAATTCTAATCCAAATTCAATTTGGGTCGGCTTGGAATGAAACATCGGGAACCCGAATTCAACCCGAACCCTACAAATTTTAAAAAATTATATATATATATATATAAAGCATTAGCACTTTTCCATTTTTGCTCCATCGTCTTCTGTGTCTTGTTGTTTGCTACTTTGTTATACGTGATTAGTGGTGATAGCGTGATGTTTTAAGTTTAATATTTTTATGGGTCTAATTTCTATGTTTTCTGGAATTATGTTTTGAGATCACTAGCCTTTTTGTGTAAAAGCAGATGATCAATAATCGTACACTATTATTAATGAAATATATGTATTATTTTATGAATTTGTAATTATTCCCCCTCTCTCTGTCTCTCTTGTAGTAAATTCGAATTCAACCCGAGTCCGTCCGAATTAAATTACGGCAGTACTTGGGTTGAGTTTCTCAACCCAAGATAAATTAGGATTAAAAATTATATATCTAGAATTAAAGTAGAATTGATTGTCTAACCTATCTAACCCGTCCAAATTGGACGCTTAGTTAGAATTGGAATTGAGGTTTGCTGCAACACGTCAGATTTGCTTTTGAAAATTGAAATGGCAGTCTTGATACTGTTATGTCAAGTGTACATTATCTTTCACATGTATTTGCATCTGCCCATTAGCTCGTTGGGCTTCTGGGTTGTGGGCGGCCATTGGACTTTGAGCTTTTTGGTGAGGCGTAACTCTGGACACTGTTATGTCAGGTGTTCTAGTTGGCATGTGAGATTTAAAATAATAATAATAAACAATCTCAACGGCTCCTCCAGTAACTCTCAAGTCAACATGTCTTTTGTTTTCAACAAAAAAAACTACATGTCTTTTAAAAGCTCCTTAATCCGCAAGTTGGGCTAATTTAAAAAGTTGGGCTAATTTAAAAAGACTAATGTTACACTGATCAAATTTTAAGATTAAATTTGGAGTCCAAATGACATGACAGTTGAGTTTGGCTCATTTATTTGGTGTCATGTCATTTGGGTCTCAATAAAAACTTCAAATCATATGCTGTCATGTCATTTGGGCTCAAAATTTGGTCCCAAAATTTGGTCAGTGTAACATTATTCATTTAAAAATTATTTTGCTGGAGACAACTTAGGCCTCGACAACGGGTCGGGCTGGCCATTTTTTGCCCATAACCCGCCCATGAGCCGGGTCTCTAGGTTTTGACTAGTCAATGGATCGGGCCTATCTGCTATGAATTTTTTAGGCCTATGACCCGCCTGTGGGCTGTCCTATTGACCCAAAAACGGGCTAAATATGAACCACTCATTGTGCGTGAAATGGTTTTTTTATGTAAAAAATTACAAAAAGACTTCGAACATTTTATTTTTTATATAAAAAATAAAAAATAACATCAATTACATGAAGTTGGTATGAAAAAATGTATTAACAAAAAAATTATTCATATTGAATGAATTTAACAAATATTTATATTGAGTTACAATGTTGCATTACAAATCAATTAGGTTGGCACCTACACAATTATCAATCATTTGTAAGTCTCAATTTTATAAAAGTTACAAATTAAATATCAAATAAATAATACAATTATGAAATATAATCTAATTATTTTATTGGACTAATGGGCAGGCTAACGTACGGACTAACGGGCTTGGTAACTTGCCGGACGTTGGGCTCCCGACCCTGAAAAGCGTGACCCAAGCCCTACCCATCAAGTTAAACGACAATCCAACCCTGCCACGTGTATGGGCCAGGCTACCCATTAGCTCGTGGGGCTTCTGGGTTGTGGGCCACATATTGGATTTTGGGCTTTTTGGTGAGGCCCAAGACAAGGGTGCCATTTCATTTAATACCTGTCAAGCCCCCTGCCAAGACCAAGTTTCGTGTGGCCGAAGGCCTTCCTACATGCTTGAATTTTAAAATGGTGGGAAAGATGCTCCTTACTTTAAATAAATAAATAAATTAGTTGACAGATCGCTTGTCAAATTTGGTTGTCAAGTCCAACACAACTCTTCATTTTAATTATTAAAAATATATTTAAATATTATATTCTCTATTTTAATGAGTTATTTTTACAAGTTCATTATAATTATACTCTTTATTTTAGCTAATTCTTTCACCTAAATTTCACTAACCTCTAATAATTTAAAAAAGATTGTAGCATATAGAGAGAGAGAGAGAGAAAGAAGTAGAAAGAGAATTTAGAGAGGCTAAATAACTATCCAAAAAAGCTATTTGGGTGAGATGGGAAATAGAAAGCAGAATAAAAAGTTGATTGGAGAGTTTTTTTTAGTGTTTAGTTAGCTAAAATAACATAAAAAAAGGAAATAGAGAATAGGTTAGAGTTGCTCTAATACCTATTATGAATTAAAGTTTTTACATAGAATAGGTTAGAGTTGCTCTAATGCCTATTATGAATTAAAGTTTATACATGAGTAAATTTATAGACATCCTGACTACGTATTTTTAAAAAAAGAAGTCGAGACTTGTTTACATATTTCAGTGTGCGAAATAAGTCTCGGGGGGCATTTGTAGACATCAAAAAATAATAGGAAAAATTGGAAAAAAGTACACTATTTAGGACTTATTCGTAGAAAAGTACTTCAATATAAAATATATATTTATAAGTATTTTTGTGTGTAAATGTTTGGTCAAAATATACACTTTTGCTGAGTTTTATATTTTTCTCTTATAGAATTGTCCTTTTCTTTTATTAATGGGGTCACAAATATGACAGTTATATTATAGATTCAATTTTCCTTTTTTTAAGTTATATCATTTTTTGAATTTTGAATTATCTCTCCCTCCTTCATTTGACAGACAGTTTCCTTCTCCATGATCATTTTTTGAATTTTGAATTATCTCTTCCTCCTTTATTTGATAAACGGTTTCCTTCTCCATGACAATGGTACCAATAATGACACACTGTTACAAGCCAAAATTCACAATGTTACCATCCAAAAAGTCACACTACATTTATATAAATTTTTTTATTCATGTCTTCCCTATATTTATAAAAAAAAAATTATTTTTTTTAAATCGTAATGATGAATATATGTTTTCACCTTATATAATATCATTGGTTGTTACGAGTGTTTTTTCATGAATATTTTAAATTTAAATTTAGCACAGTGGTACATGTCACATTGGCACAGTGTAATAATCAGGATGATGATTCTGAGTGGGAAGATGATTATCTGTCTTGTACAATAATGTCACAGTGCTACAAGATAATATCACACTGGTACTAGAAAATGTCACATTGTTACAAACTATATTCACACTGCTACAAACCAATATCACACTACTGCAAGTCAATGTCGCATTATATACATCGACATGACGCATGACACAATATATTTATCTTCTTTGGTTTTTTTTTGGAAAAATAATCAAACACTTGGTGTGCATGTAGTACCAAGCACCAGAAAGTAGAAAGATAATTGAGGGAAAAAAAGTAGAAAAAATAAAAACGTTGGGAGAAACATTTATTATCATTTTAAATGAGATTAGGTCTCTATGTGCTTTGTCAAAAGCTTCCTCTTCGTCTTCCTTGGACGAATGCTCGGGAATTTGAAAATTTTAAATTAAAATAGAAGACGGTCTCTACGTTACATTGATTCGCCGACAACTGATGATGGCGGTCACTGGTTTAATGCGGCTATGTAAGACCACGATGAATGCAAATTTGGTCCTACTTTGTCTGCACAAAATCTGGTTCGACCTTTTTTTTCACAAATCTATCTACCAAGCCTTCTATTGCGTAAATTGGAAAACGCATGGGTTAATTCACCAGTGAAAGGTGAACATTCAACAGTTACTGGATGATGGAAGAAGAATTTTTGAATATCCAAAAGGAGGTTTTATGGAAGTTTTTGGAAGAATGGGGGTTTGGGGCAATATTGAAGGGATTTATGTGTAACGGTTGAGATCTTTTAAGTTTCGATTGTTGAGGCAAAAATATAGGAATTGGTTCCCATTTTGCTGAAGGGGGTATTTTAGAGATTTGTTAGGGATTGTATACTTTTTGACCTATATTTTTAAAAGTGGTATTTTGTGCCCTATAATTTCTAAAAAATGTACTAACCCTCTTAAAACACAAAATAATAATGTCAAATTGGGCTAAACCTAAATTCATAAGTCCAA
Source organism: Ilex asprella (assembly GCA_023539305.1). NCBI lineage: Eukaryota > Viridiplantae > Streptophyta > Magnoliopsida > Aquifoliales > Aquifoliaceae > Ilex > Ilex asprella. The sequence goes on along the minus strand of CM042193.1, from coordinate 14,607,646 downwards.
AAATATTAAAACCCGATCCAGAAATATGGAATCAAGTTAGATTGGGCTTAAAATGTCACAGCCCAAACAAATAAAGCCCAAAATAAGTAAATTCTAAACCCAATAAGACCCAAATAAAACAAATGAACAAATAACAAAGCCCAACTATAAAACCCAACTTATAATAATAAATTGGAATAGGCTTAAGTAGAAATTCATTGAAGTCCAAATTAAATACAAGCCCAACCCATAAAGCACATACAGGTGTATTTACCAGAATACCCCTCTGGCCATCCTAACTCTAAAAATAGGAGGCTATGGGGAAGGGAAAAGGGAGGCTAAAAAAAAGCCATAAGCTGAAATGTGGGGCTAAAATTTTCCCTCTCTTCTGTTAGTTTTTTTTTGGATAAAGGCATGCACATATACACACATATAGTCTACACATCAAAATAACTCAAACACACTGATCAGGAGAGGAACCCACTAACCAATTTCTCTTAAAAGAAAAATTGAGAGGAGATCACTTATATTTTAGTCTTTGGTGCTAAACAGCTGATATGAGACAACACTTTGCTTTTTTGGATAAAGACATGTACATAGTATCCACACATCAAAACAATTCAAGCACACTAACCAAGAGATGGACCCTCAGTCGACATTGTGATTTTTTGTAAGTCTCTATTTGCAACTTTCCTTGCTTTTCCCTGAAAGGACACATAAGACATTGTTGCAATTCTCGTCAACTTTCTTCTTCGTTGGCCCTTTTCAGACGTTGCTTGTGTTCACATATATTGGAGTAGGATTTCGTTAGTTTTTATTTTGTACCTTTAAATATTAATTTTTTTTATATTATATCTTTAATGTATAAAAAATGTCGTTATAATGACTTTTTTGTTAATTTTTTATTATTTTTTTTGTCAGTGTTAATAAGGTGTTAATAAAAATGATATTGTAATATTTTTAATACATTAAAAATGTGTAATAAAAAAAATTTAATATTTAATGATACAAAATAAAAATCTTAAAAAGTTTCAGGATATAAAAATATAAAAAGCCCAAAAAAAAGTAAACCAAACAAACAGTACACTTCTTGACCAAAAAAAAAAAACAAACAGCACACTTTCTGACAGCCGCAATCCCTTTGTATCACGGACATCCAATTAGCTATAACCAACTCAGCTGATTGTATGGCCCACCATCAAACTCCTCTCTCTCTCTCTGTTTCGTCTTCTTCCACCATTTCGCACTCTATGCACAGAGTACACACAGTCACTATGATCCCCACCGGACCACCGCCACTGGCCCGCCTACTTTTCTTCTCTATTTCAGATAGTACACACAGATTGATTTTTTCTTCGGCAACCAATGTTTCCATCAATTTGAAGGTTCAAAACTATTTTTATAACATCAATTATCAAGAAAATAGACTAGACTAGTTCAAAACAAATATGATCAGTCTTTTTTTTTCTTGCTGGATTTGGTGAAATTGAGTGTTTCACCTCGTTTGATTTGAGAATGCAACAAAATGTGAGATTGAGATAGTGGATTACATGCAATATTAGAACTCACTTTTAATCCAAAAACAATAATAGATTGGATAGGTAAATTGGGTTCAATATCAATTGGGCTATCATTACTCTTCTTTCATTTGACCTAGCAGTGAAAGTTGACCATAAGATGCCAACATTAAAATAGACATTTTACATTTCTCTCGATCTATATCTATACTATTACTATCTATATCTATATTTATATCTATCTATACTACTATAAAATATCAACAATTCTATAAAACTTTTACTTTCTTTTTTTTCTGTCCAATAATGCAATTAGGACATTTTCACATTTCAACTTAATTTACTTATTAAATTTAAATAATGGTCTAACCCCTTCAACGCCTCCTCCCATTCCCCATGCTTTATTTCAGCTTCCTTGATAACTGTTACTGTACTAGAGTTTCCTTCCGTTTTCCCCTTCTCTTTGCACTTCTGAATTGGTTATATCCTCTATTTTAGATATCTTTTTGGCAACATGCAACGAAATAGTGCATTATGTATATGTTCGGGTTGTTCATCAATCTTTCTTTCACTATGACCCTAGTTATTTGGTGGACGGTGGTATTCTTGACTGTCAAGGATTCCATTCGAATTTCAGAATCACACCCAAGGTGGTTTATCTTCCAACATTGGTATTAATTTATATATATATATTTTTTTGGTCAACATTTTTTCTCATTGTTTGATCTCATTACTGACTATTTTCTTCACTTTTAGATTATCTACCACCATGATAATCTAGCCTGGCCAATTTTGGATTTTATAACTTGCAACCAATTCCACCTTGATGTTGTTGCTCCTCTTATGTGTGTGTGTATATCTATATCTATCTATCTATACTACTTATAAAAGTACATATAATGAAAAAACTTTTATTTTTCTCTTTTACCCTCTAACACCTTCTAAATATCCAAAATACCATGCACCAATAAGTATTAATTATAAAATATATTTATTTTTCATTTCAATCCCTAATTTAATTACCAAACTGCACTACCGGATATTCATAGGGAGAAGGGGAAGGTCACCCCTTCGTCTGTCTGTCTTTCTCCCTTCCTTTAACAGTAACATTAGTTAGTTTCATTCTCCACTTAAACACCCTTCATCTCTCTCTCTCTCTCTCTCAATTGAATAAGCAGTCTGCCTCTTCCATTCCTAATCGTTTCAATTACTACCATAGACAATTCTAAAAAAGTGACTCATCAATTCAAACGCTTCTGTCTCTCTCTGTCTTTGCATTAGGAAATTAAGCTTGAACAAGTACTATTTTGCATTTTCTTCCAGTGCTAGAACATTGCTCATTATATGTTTGATTGTTGGCTTCTATGAAATTCTTGCATGACTGTACGTTAATTGTTTAGCCTTTTAAAGAAAACCCAACTCTTGAACTTGCATGATAGTAGGTTCAAAATTTCCCATACTATGTGATATTTTGTTTATGGGACAAGCATAAATTCTTATGGAGAATTGGAAATATTATACTCTGTCACAATTGATATAACTACATATGCAACGTACACCACTTCCTTACTATTCATGTATTTTTTATTGAGTACATTGGTGAGAAAGGTAATATGATATTTACAAATTTCTTATGAATAACTTTCTATAACTACATGTTGATTTAGAATTTTCATTAAATTTTAATGTTGAGTTTTAGGAATAATTAGATTTTGCTGAATAACTGACTTTTCGGGCAATAGTCATTTAGTCAACAATTGGTTGAAATGGGAAATGAGACAATAAAAAACGATGGTCTAACCGTTTTGGTGGAAGGAGACCTCCCAAAATCCACATCTACAAAATTGGAAACTAATTCTACTAAAGTGAATTTAATTAGGTTGATTTGCTTTTGGATTTGTACCATTGTGGTGGAATATCTTTATTATATTATGTTCATAGAAATCTTACTTACCCCATGTAACTCTTGACAATGGAAGAGTCCTTTATGCTAGAAAATCAAGCAATTTTGATAACAATGTAAGTCATATCATTTCGTCCATTGTAATTACGTATAGTTGGCCATCTCATACGTTCTTATACAAGACGTTACATTTCATATAGGTATGAATTCAAAAGAATATATTCTACTTTCTCATATGTGACTGAACAAATATGTTGGTAGATTCCACCAAGGTGCATTATTCTTTTGTGTTATCTTTATTTTTTTTTTTTTGTGATATCAAGTATGAGCTAAGAATTCAAATATTGTCCTTGAGTCAAGTATAATAACTCTTGAGTGTCACATTGTGTACAATTATATAAAACTTGATGCACTTTAATGTTTATGGAGTTTCTTTTGAAAAGAAAACTGTATATATATAGATTATTGCTTTATCTTTAAGTACTAAATGCTACGAGTATGAATGCTATGCTTGAGTGTAGGAAACAAATGTAAACGCAAACAAGAAGTGGGGGTTGTTTTTCACGGTTAAGCCCATTTAGCAATCAATTAATTCATGACTTAGTTAGATCAGACTTATCAGAATATACCACGATGTATTTGTAAACTAAATAGTCATCAATGTTTTTTTTTCCAAATATATTTGGACACTCTAAATGTTGGAATAGCCGGCCTAATTTGTTGACACTGAAACATCATTTGTTGACAAATGAGAGTTAGGTGAATAGATGAATCTTTATTATTATTCCATTTTTTGGTTCAACTTAGAAAAAAAATAAAACATCTAAATAAAAAAAACTTTTCCATACGCTGTAAGGCTCTTGAATATATAGAAACAAATCAACAAGAAGTGGGAGGAGACATTTACACTCTAAATCCCTGTGATACTTGATATACTTTTTATTTTGGGCTGGTCAGTTCAGTTGCAATGTAAACAATCGGCTTTCGTAACGTGTGAGATGCCAATTTATCTTCAAACTTTTCAACGTGGGCATAATTTGATATCAGAAATACAAAAATTGTCTTCTTTTTGTTATAGATTACCATAGGACCAAAGTTATTTCTATAGTCTGCTTTGGATAATATTAAAATCACATGGGCCTGTAATATATATTTCAACAAAAGAGCAACAAACTTCTGTTTGGATATGCATATATATATATGTGTGTGTGTGTGTGTGTGTGTGTGTGTGTGTGTGTGTGATTTTGCTGCTAACAACTCAAGCCGTATAATGTGTAGCTAACATATATTTCATATTGTTGCTAACATCTTAAGTTGTTTAAAGTGATGGCAAACTTAGAACGTTAGACAACTATGTTTTGTTACAAGAATGCTGAAGTTAAGTCCCTGATTCGCCTTCTAGATTATAAGAAAGTCAATTTTTAGGAGTAGTATAAATAGATATATAAATATTGAAATTATTCCTTGAAAGTTATTTTGACGTCATGATATTAATGAATGCTCATTTTGAATGCCTGCAAGTCTTAATCATTGTGATATTCTTTTCGTTTACTCCCATTGTTGCATTCTACTCATCAATTAAGCAATGAAAAAAACAATATGATTCATTAGAGAATCTATGTTGTAGTTATTTTCTTATCTTCTGATACAATTGTATGTCACTTTGGATAGATAGCATCAATATAGCAATATTTGGATTTTGCAATGATAGAGCCGTGCATGTTTATATTTTCTATTTTTTGTTTCATGTGTCCCCATGCTTAAGCATGTCTTGAATTGGTACTATGTGCTTTTCACATTTTTTTTTTTTTGTTTCTAGAAACCACCCCACTATCAAGAATATAGCCAAGCTATTGAATTTTATTAGCATGATCACCAATTACAGGTAATAATATTATATTAAGCTTTTGTTTCTCATGGGAACAACAATCTCTTCGCATCTCTCACTTCTTGTTGCATGACTAATCCTACGTCTGATGTGTATCCTGATAGCTTTCTTGCCAGTGTTCTATCTTACAAACACATAACATGGTCCCTTTTATTCATTTTTAAGTTCCATACTACTGTCATGATACATTTCTAGGTATTTTACTAAATAATATATGTCTTATGTAGGAGTCATGAGTAGGGTCCCTAATCGAGGATCAATTAAGTCTCTCTTATTGGTAAGATGTGGGGGCACAATTGGGGGCATCAGATCTCTAATGCTGCTCTATAACACTTATTCAAGGGCTGAGATAGCAATATTTAATTTTATTCATGGTGATGGCTCGTGCTAATGATCATTAAAATATTTGCAAAGCCTTTGGATTTTTGGTTACTTTCTTCATTCTGGCTTGCTCAATCTTTGCCATGAGTCACGAAGAAGATTTTATTTTCCAAATACAAGAAGTATATTCTGACTTGCTGAAAGATATTGGTTACATTGGCTTAGAGATGACTTTGATGATTGTTGAGTTGTGTAATGGACTTTGTTCCTTTTAGCTCATTCCATGCTATTCTATTACTACTTTGCCAGATGTTTTTAAGAGGGTTTTTTTTATTTCTCCTTTATTGTACTAAGCACAACAATTCATATCAAGAGCCTAATTTTTACAATTAGTATTGCAGATAGTCATATGAAATACAATCTTAATTATATATTAGATTTTCTTGTGGGTAGTTATGATCTAGGGAAATGCATCCTCAATAATACTCGCAGACCTTAAGCTTTAGTAGCCATAAAGTTAAGTTGGTTAAAAAAATATTTTTTAGTACGGAGTCATAGACAGTTATTTTCAATTATTTTTCACACCGAGTTTGTGAAAAAAAATTCTAATTCAAATCTCTCTCTCATGATATATACAAGTATAGATATATGGTAAACATTACATGAATGTTTACAATATTTGATATTTGAATTGGTTCACGTGCAACGCACGTGTACACTAACTAGTATATATATATAT
>CM042193.1:14514065-14581299 GCA_023539305.1 Ilex asprella | reverse complement strand
GTCTACCCCACTGGGGGTGAGATGGTTGCCTAACACTTGTAGTGGGTTGTCATTTGGTAATGCAACCACTATCGTTCACTGGAGTTCGAACAAGGGATAGTATACTTTTCCTAGGAAGGGACTCGTCACTGCCATTGGGATGGTAGACGCCTCTTTCTAAAGTGCTTGTGATTGTGATTGTAATTGGTGGACTAGGTATAATCGTAGGGTAGATTCATGGGAAACAAACATCATACATGGTACGAGGATGAACCGAAAATACCTGGAATTATGAGTTGGGTCGTTCTTGCCGATGCATTGGTATGGGACAATGCATGGGGAAGAAGCCCTTTTTCTAAATAGCCTAAATTGGAATATTGGTTACTGTTGCTAAACTCATTTTTATTCATTTTATTTAATTATTGCTAATGTCTAAACTTGAGATCTCTTTTCAAATACCCCTGTTTTATTTCAAAGATTATATATGTTAATTGTGAAATGAGACCGATCGTTTCTATGTTTTTAAAACCTTGTTTGAGTTTGGGAGAAATGTGGCTACAGAGCTTCGTGCTCACCCCCCTACAAATTACATTTTTCAGATGTGGTGCTAGAGGAGGATCTCGGCATCGACGAGCCGGGACATTGGGAGGCTCCACTCGAGGGGGACCTTGATCCCGAGATGGATATCTAGAGCCGTAGTTTCTTTTGTACTAGAATAGAAGATTCTTTTGAACATGGTGTAGTCTAGTTTCTTTTGTAATTTCAGCTGCGCTATAAGAGTAAATTTTTATTGGGAATGTAAATGCCAAAGATGGCATATTCTTTTGGGATATTCATGTAAATGTTATGAATCATTGCTTGAAGTCTTCTTTATTGATGATTTATCTTAGTGCTCTCATGGTATGAATGAATATTGAATGTAATGCCGCCCAGGGTGTATTTTGGGGCGTTACAGAAATGAATGAGAAAATAGGCTCCAAAGTGACCCTCTTGAAAAGGTGAAGGAAGTGTAATGTGGGATGTGACACCAACCCCACATTGGTTAAGGAAGAAACTCAACATGGGCATATATAGTCCAAGTTTGCTCAATGAGTTGGGCCCCAAGGGGTACCATAGTTTTGTGAGCGGAGCGAGTGCCTACATGCCGTTGGTTTGACCACACACGCGCGCGCGCCGCCCGCCTGCCCGACCCGGCCGGGCCGGGCTCGGGTACGGGTGTGGGCTTGCCCTATCTTTTTAGAGAAAATTCATTTAAATAAATGAATTAATTACATAGTTTTTTCTCTCTTCCAAACCGAAAGTTAAGTCTGTTCATACAAGAACAGTTATTCAAGGTGTCTCTTGGCTATTGCAATTACATTCTGGGTTGTGTCTTTTTATGGTGACTGTCCGAAAAGTCATCAAGGTCTTTAAATCAATACCCAGACATTCAAAATAGAGTCTCAACATATTTTCGGCATTAAGGATACATAACAGTCTACGTTTCGGCATTAAGTCAGTCAGCATTTAGAGAGTACACAACACATCTTGGTTCGCTGGACGGGGAGATTGGAGTGTTATTTCTGCCCGTGTAAAGATCATTGTATCTTGGGAGGCAGACGCTCGTGATTCCATAAGCACCAAGTGTGGGGGCGAAATCTGTCTTACGGACATAGTGTCAAACACTAGCCTTGATCTAATTGAAGTTCAATCACAGTTCCTGGTCTGCAAACGGGTCAGTGTTTATTTTATTTAGACAATACTTATGTGTAACTGTATGCTGTAACTTTTTCGTGGAAAGCTTGTCACTGTTACTCTTTGCTATTACTCTTTACTGTATCTCTTTGTTGTAACTCTTTCGCAAAAGCCTGTCACTGTAACTCTTTTATGTAACTCTTTCGTCTGTGTAATTGTTTTGCATATCACTGTTACTGTTCGGTTTTACTTTAAGTTACATAATATCAGAAATATCAATAGGTGATTTTACTATTTTGGAACACCATTTTCCAACATCTTGAACCGAAAAGTTCCTCCAAAAGGGTTGTCAGTGGATGCAAGGAAGAGGTTGCAGCAATGCAGAGACCATACCGACTAGATACTAAAGGCCGCCTTGGCAATCAATAGCAATGTGCTTGCTGAGATGGAGATTTCCAATGCTTACTTAGAAACTTTGCCCAAGGTATGTGTTTGAATGTTGGGTCGACAAATGCTATGATATATAAGCAAGCTAAGAACTAAATTTGGATTTGATTGGCAATCAATAGCAATGCTATGATATATTCATAGACTATGGGTAACCCGTGCTTGAAGACACGGTACAACGTAAACCAACCGATTTATTTGAAAAAAAATTACTTTTATTTACTTTAATTAAAAAAATTGAAATCAATATAGACAAGATAACATTTTTTGGAAACTATTTTGGCAGAGATTGCTACAGCAATAAGAGCCCAGGAAATGCGCAACTTGTCTACAAAACTCAGACTCTCTTGAATCCATAATACAATCAAACTTAAAATTAATAGTTCACAATCATACATAAAAATAATCAGAGTTTACAATCAAAATTCCCCCAAAAATCATTATTCTGAACTCAACTACTAAAACAACCATCAATTCCAATCAAAATAAACCAATCACATCTGTGTTAGATTCGCTTTACTGAACTCGGATCACACAACAAACACACAAAGAGAAAACTAAGGGAGATAACCATTGCCTGAAGGCCGTTTGCAACCCACTGAAATTCAGTTAATTCGATGTAGGTTATTTTTTATTTCATTTAATTAAAGGAAATAAAACAACTGTAGTAAATTTTTTGTTTGGGTCACATAAATCAATCAATCTAGTAATGACCTAGTATTTTTTCAATATTTCGGCATAATTTCCTTTGAAAATAGGAGATTATGTAAATATGAACCTGCATACATTACTAAAAACAAACGAAACAATCCCACAAAAACAATAAGCAATTTCATATCAAGCCAAACATATCTCCTTAAACGTGAAATTAGTTCACCGTACTAAACACAAAATAAACCAAAACCCATAAAAATCCAGTTAAGTTGATATAGGTCATTATTTATATCATTTAGTTAAAGAAAGTTAAATCAATCTAATGATAACCCACTATTTTTGCAAAATTTCGACAAAACTTCCTTTTAAAATAGGAGACTATGGAAATGTCAACCTGTATACATAACTAAAAAACAAACATTACAACCCCCAAAAATCAAGCGATCCATATACAACAACACGTACCTAAGAGCACGACGCAATCGCAGTTTGAAATTGAGTTATTATGAAGGCATAACAATTTTATGTACATCTGAGTGTACGATGTAGTTTTAAGAATAATTTAAGTGTATTTAGACTACACATAATATATGCATTATATCATAAGTTTATCCAAGTAATACATTCAAAATAACACGTTGTTTTCCTGATCAATTGCAGAATAGACAACTACATGATAATCGGAGCTGTTGTGGGGGCATGAACACGGCGTTGGGCCTGCAGAAACAACCGGCGCATAATGCGTAGGAAAGTGTGTATCAACCTCATGCTCTCATGTGTCAGCTACAACAATCAATATAATGAAACACGCAGGTATATGAACAGGGTAATATCATATGGATAACGTTTAAACTAATAATATATCATTAAAGTACCTTATTAGTATCCCAACAAAGAGTATACATTCATTCAACAGATCGAAGACAGATATGCCTACAAATTCTAAAAACAATGAAGTTTGTTAAGCGTTATACTAATGAGACAGACATATATTCATTGAAAATTTATAATTATTTATAAAACTATAAGAATAGTCACGAACAACACATGATGTAATCTGCAATACATTTTAAAAACTAGTAATATTTCACAATCAGTCCAACAACACCTCTAGATAAATGATATTTGTCATGGTAAATGATCCATCAGGAGGGAGAAGGACACTAATTCAAGGAAAAAAAAAATCCTAAAGTCCACGATTTCTTAGATGGCACTCATTGGCAAAAATTTCTCAATAAGGTATAGCTGCATGAAAGCTTGGAAAAATTAACGGATTGGTTGACAATGTTTCAGTGTGATGTCAAAACTCTTAAGACAACTATCAAAGTAACATATATATGTCCTTGGAAGAGATAAAAACAAAGAAAAATAATAATGAAGACTTCGCCTAATTATTCATAATCAAAAGATAGGCAACCAACAATTTAATGGTTTGAAGTAACGTCACAACTGACTAACAAAGTCACAATTCTTGCACGGTATTGCATCTTAAACTCTTAAAACTCAGTTCAAACTACAAAATAAGTCCCTTTTTTGTACACATTAAAATGTACGTGTCAAGAGAGAAGTAGAGCATGCATTAAAAAACATGAAGTGTCGAATCTGCAGAGGTCCAACACATAAAGAAATTCAAATATAATTCATATCCAACACTTAATTATTAAACTCGGTCAAAGTAACAACTCCAGTGCAAAGTAAATTATATTTTTCCAAACCAACATCACAAACTCATGTGTTCAAATTATTGAGGGAGAGGGCCAGTGAAAATTGAGTTCAGATTGATGAAACCAATGGCAACTACACTACTTGAGTTACTAATGCTAATTTTGTAATTCAGAAAATGGATTGTATAGCCCAAAACACAAATGCACACAAAGAGACTAAGAAACAAACCTCTCCAACAATAAAACACTCCAAAAAAAAATCTGCACCTTATTAAATTCTCAACTTTGATATTGATTTAGTTTTGGTTGCTATATAGTGATACTGACCACACTTGAAGTTGAAGATTCTCCAGCTCTCGTATCATTGAAATTTCTCCAATTCACTGAGTTTCAATTTTTTTTCTATGCAACCAAATGGAGCGTACATGCAAATTTGGGTTTCAGTAGAAGTTATATCTATATAATAAAATAGCTCGTACTTTGAATTTTATTTCAGTCATATTTCCCCCTCAAAACTATCACAAATCACTTACCTTACCAATCATCCCTCTATCAAACTTAAACATAAAGTTGCATAACTCATTTCTATCCTATGTTTAATCATTTATATATTTCCTCCCTAAAAACATCACATCACACATTTCTATCATATGTTTAATTATTTAATATTTGATTAATTTGTAGTTAATATAATTTTTATTTCAAACATTATTCATATACAACAGTGTACACATGTTGAAAAAATTTAATATAGTGGGATCGATTTTTTGAGCACTCGAATTTTATATTTTATCGTGCCTTCAGACACGAGTTATGACTAATTGTACTAGAAGTTCGCTAGCACACATTCCCCACCACTTCACCGGCGACAATGCTTGACAAAAAAGATTCATGGTAAAAATTTAGGAGAAAATGTCAAAGATAAATTGTCCAGTGAAATGCAAAAATGATCCTGCAAACACATTTGTTATCATGGCTCCAATTTCTGACAATCGGCTGATTATTTTTCTATATCACCTTCAATGTTATGTTAAACAAATAGAGCTATTCAAGTACTAAATTACATTCAAGCAAACCAAAAATTTATTTATCTTCGTTATTAAACTAATGTCAAGTACCTTATGCACACCACGAAAACCCCAATCCCTTCTAGGACCCACGCACTAGAGTTGTAACTCTGGCTTATCGGGAAGAAAATCATCACCAAACTTGTCACCTTCATTGTTCTTCACATCATCACCATTGTCACTATCAAATGTCGAAGTTGAGTACAACAATTTTGAGCCTCCTTGCTCACTCATGAATACAATTTAAAACACGACCACCATATATTACGAAGCAACAAAAACATTCTTGCTGCACTAAATGAGGTTATTATATGAAAATTTTTATCCTGCTCACCAAGTGGTTTAGTAAAACTCCTCTTAAACAGTGCGTATCACTATACAACACATCTACTAGAGAAATTTATGAAAGTAACCCTGAAAATTTCATGAAACTTTGTGTACTAATATTGTGTTATATCAACTAATTAAACCACACCATACATATACGTCAGATGTATACAATCATACAAAGAGAGAGAGAGAGAGAAATAGCACACCACCCAAGAATTGCTATTGTCAATACAAACCATCCATTCACATTTATGAAATTTTACTAAATAAAAAGTAAAACATAAGATCAAAACCATTCACATTCCATAATCCTACGTATATTTCTTATTGCAACAAACCTAAGTCGTCGAACAAAGAAACAACAATTCAATGGATTGAGAATGATTAATATCATTAGCTGTAATTTCATTTCGTTAATTTTAAAGTCTAACTGATTCATGAATCTTGTGTTGTAAAGGAAGGTTCTAACCAAATTTAAATATAAATTTACCAATTTTAATGGTAGGTGCCACTTGATAGCAAGCAAAATATAGCACCACCCAAGAAAACAAAGAATGGCCAATGTGTGCTTGACCTCCAATCAATGGAGCAATTAGGTTTGTTGAATCCTCTGCATATGAGTATGGAAAAAAAATATTAACCATTGAAAGATTGATTACATGAAAATGTATTGTAAAATGGAGAAACAAATGAGAGAAAAAGTAAAAAAATGAAGTCATATTTGTTCCAAAACCCAATCCTTAGTGAAAGCAAACATTTTAAGGTTTAGAAAAAGCTACATGAGACAACCCACAAAATATTAAAACAAGAATCTTACTGATGAAGTTGAAAGTGGCATGACCGTGTGAATCCGAGACAGCCTACCAAAAATAAATGAAGACAAAAAATGTAAATTGCCAAAACAAATGTAAAACCCATGAAAATAAAAAAATAAAAAAAAAACCACTGTTTAGTAGGACATTGTCACCACTTAAGTTGTGACGTCGCTAGTCATTGGAGCTGCATTGCCAATGGTCATTGCCCATTGTGAAGTTCTTCGAAAAAAATACATAGATAGACATTAGAAAAAGTTCACAAAAAATCAGAGGAGAAGACAATAATCTAAATCAAAGTATCATTGAACTCAAACTCAAACTCAAACTCTTCTACTAATTCAAACCTAGACCCAATTTAATCAAATTAACAACCTCGATCCATCAAATTAACATGTAATTCTTTTATTGAAATTCCATTAAGCCCATGAGATTATAAGGCAATTACAATAGCCAATTTATAGGCAAAAAATAAGCAAAAACAATTAAAATCCATTTTTTGGGTGAGGAAAAATATAGATTATAAACATACTCTTTGACAAGAATTTTAAACAGAAGGATATGATGGTCAACAGTAGTTATTCAATTGCATTGATTTAATCATCATTGCATTGTTTGTTTTTTTTGTTCAATAGCTATCAGCTTGGCTTGCAAAGGATCAACCATGATGGAAAAAAAAGGAAAAGAAAACACAATATAAGAAGTGGAGATGTGGAGAATTGGGAATTGGCAATACGAATAGCAAATTGACAAAAATCATGTAAAACAATTTGTATCTCATACTAATACAATGAATAAAAGTTTGTATCTCATATTAAAGAAACTGAACCTTGAGCCACAAATATAACTAACAATTAAATATTAAAAAAACGAATTCATAGTCATAAAAAAATAGTGTAGATAATCACTAGAGCAAAGCCAACACAATAAAATGAACTACTTATTGGGTATCTAAAATCAATATACAATGTACTGAATTGACTTTAGTTGACATTACAATGTATGCAATACACTACCATGAAAAACAAAAACAGGGCTATCAATAGTGAATTAGAGAGTGTTGCACATATGGAGCCACCAAATACACTACATCAACGAAGACATTCATGTCAACCAAAGTAAATTCAGTAAAGGCATACCAAAGTCAATGGAGAAAAAAAGGCAAAAAAACCATAAGAAAATAGAGAAAATAACGCTAGAAATAAACTCCACAAACTATAACTTCAATTATTAAAATTGAACCCAAGCAAAAAAAAATAATCAAAGTTATAGTTGTTCAATTCGAATCGATTGAACTCAATTCAACTCAAGCAAAAAAAAAATTTGCAATCACATGTCCAATTCAAATCAAACCTAAAGTTATAGTTGTTCACAAATCCAATTACATAGAAAACACACATCAAATCAAAATTTCTTACAAAATCCACATTCTAAAATAACATAATCAAACCGAGTTCAAAAATTAAAACTGAACCTAATCAAACCTAGTTCACAAATCCAAATTGAACTTAATCAAATCGAATTCAAATTCAAACTAACCAAAAAAAAATTAACAAAATTCAAATTGAACAAAGTCCAAGATGAGTGTGTGGGTAAAGGAAATGGTATGTTCTAATTCCCATCCTCCTAAATCCAATAATCCCAATTACTCTCAATCGAAAATCGAGCATATAATTCTCAGTTACTTCAAAAAAAGTTTTAAAGAGTAATCCTAATCCCATAATAATTCCAATAATCCCATAATCCTAATTCCAATATTTAGTTCCAATAAAATACTAATTCCAATAATCCCAAATATATTTGGTAGAAATTAAACATAAAATTTGAATTGAACCTAATTAACCAAATTCAAAGTAAACCTAATCAAACCAAGAGAGAGTGTATGTGAAGAAAAGGGTGTGTGTGTGTGTTGTGTGTGTTCTTGTGGTAGTGTGACTGGTGCTGGGATAACAGAGAGAGAGTGAAAATAGACTAGAAAAGGGAAAACAAAAAAAGGAAGGGATCAAGTAAATTGTAGAGGGGCGGCATGGTCCTAATTTCTGACAGAGGAGTGGGGTGAGGGAGGATGGGATGATTTGGGGTGTGCATTTCACTAGATTTCCCACAGGCATGTATGTATGCACTATGTGTGGGTGTCGATGTATCAATCAAAAGAGAGGGAATGTGAATTTTACAGTGTCAGTGTGTGTGTGTGTGCAGAGATGAAGACAACCCTATTAACTACAAATTAATAATATCTATTTTCTCCAATTAACAGTCTTAATTTTGAAATTTTGTGTGTAGGCGATGGGTTTGTGTGTGAGTGTGTTTTAGTGTGTGTATTCATTGTGTGTGTGTGAAAATAGAGAAGAGAGAAAGGGAAAGAGAAGAGGGGGAGATGAGACTAACCTTAGGAGGTTCGCTAGAGGGGGAGAGCTTGTGGGGTTTGTTAAGAGTGTATGTGCATGTGTGTGAGAGAGAGAAAAGTAGAGGTTCCCCTTAGGAGGTTTGCTAGAGGGGGAGAGCTTGTGGGGTTTGTTAAGAGTGTATGTGCATGTGTGTGAGAGAGAGAAAAGTAGAGGTTCAGAGTGGGGGAGGGTTTTGTCCATCTGTGTGTGAGGGAGAGAGAGAGAGAGAGAAAGAGAGAGAGAGAGAAGAGGGATACTTGGGAGGGTGTGGTTATGGTTGTGGCGGTGCTGTGTCGCTGGCGATGGTGGTGGTTGTGTCGTTGGCAGTGGCGTAACAGATAGAGAGATAGAGAGAGAGAGGAATTGAAATGAATTCTTAAGAGGTAATTTCTTGACTGTTGGATGAATGAATTTAAGACCGTACGATGGACTTGTTGAAGCCGCTCTATTTTATATTATAAATAGAGACAACTCATGCCTGGAGGTACTGTGCAATTTTAAAAAATTGAATATTGATCGTAGATACAAAAAGTTAATATGTTTGAAACTATATACTTAATTAGAACTCATGGTAGCGCCCAGAAAGATTTAGCCAAAAATCAACTTAGAGGGATTTGCAAACCTATGCTATTAGAAGAAATGTCCGTCTCCAAAGGCACTATGCTATGCTAAACAAAACAATCATCAATATTTAATCAAAGTAAAATTTCTTTGTTCTTCTAAAAAATTTGGGCAAAATCTCTCTTAAAAAGAGGACACCAAAAACATATCAACCTATATACAAAATTAATGTAGGTTACAATCACAACCCAAATAAAAAAAACATCTAAAAATATACTCTTCTAAGCATAAAATCAAATTTAGAATCATCTCATTATATATTCCTTTACATATAAAATCAAAATCTGCTTAGACTCATGTCTATATAACTCAAAAGCAAAAAATGGAAACATGTAATACCTTTCACAAAAATGTAGACACCCTTCCACCTAAGAAAGAAAAATAAAATTGTCAATAACCATACTAAGAATAATAATTAGTCCACCTGGTTACCAACTCAATTCAAAAATTATAATTTAAACTCGATATGATTCCAATTCCTTTTTCAAGAATTTCAATCTAAAGGAGTGAAAGAACCAGAAAATTCAACTTGATGACCTAATTTGGAACATTATACAATGCACTACAAATTTAAGACATTCTAATCAAACCAAAACAACATACAAAAAGCATAAGAAATCAAAACAAAAACATCTAGGGTTAATTGCACTAGAGGTCCCTAAAGTATGTGACTTGTCTCATTTTGGTCCTTAATGTTTCAATTGCATCATTTTAGTCCCTAAAGTATTGAATATGTATCTATGTGGTCCTTCAAACAGACAACGTACAGATTGCTCACGATTTTTTATCATAAACTTATCACATAATATCTAAATAGGGACAAAAAATAATTTTGATAACTCTTAAATAAAATTTAGGTAGCTCTTGACAAAAAATGTGTAATATGAGTAAATTTTGACCAAAATTTGGATAGCTTATTATTAAAATTGTATAATTTGGGTAGCTTTTTAACCAAAATTTGAGTAGAAATTTGGTCAAGGATTATTCAAATTATTTTTTTGTCTATATTTAAGTATCACATGACAAATTTATGATAAATATTTGTTAACAATCTAAACATTGTCTGTTTGAGGGACCATATAAAAAATATTCAATACTTTAGGGACCAAAATGATGCAATTGAAATATTGAGGACCAAAATGAGACAAACTCCATATTTTGAGGACCTCCAGTGTAATTAACCTAAACATCAAATTCTTGAAACATGATTGTTTTACACAGTTACACCATATACCCAACACCACCATGATAGACCCACCAAACCACAAAATTGACACAACCAATTACTCATAACCATTAACACAACCATTTACCATCAACCATCCACCTCTATATGCACATTAAACCTGACCACCGTTAAAGCAATCTCTCAAATCACTTTTATCCCACACTCGTAAGACCCTCATTTGCGTGTGTGTTGTTTGTGTGAGAGAAATAAGGGGAGCGATAGTTACCTGAGTTTGGGAGAGGTTGACGCAATTGCAATATTTCGTCCATCACCTTAAAGGCCCATGTTTATAATGACATTGCACCTTAATATTATAGCGTGAGAGAGAGAGGAATCCACCCACCTTGCTAAAATAAATAATAAAAACCTATAAAGCAGCCCAAGCATAATTTCCTTGAGAAAAGTGAAGAATAAATCAAGACTAAACATATAGAAAAACGAAAGGACCTTGGAGCATTTGGTCGAACATATTTGGGGTTCTTTCTGAGGACTTGAGGGGTTTGTGTAGAAATGAGTGCAAATAAAATGTGTGTTTTGTGTATGTGTGTGTTGTGCATGTGATGTATGTGTGGGGTGGGTGTATGTGAGCAATGTGTGTGTGATGCATTGAAACTCCCATTACATGAAAATGCTAAATCCTAGTGCTGTAAGGTTTACAAACTCCAAATTTAAATTCATAAGGCTCAAACTATTTACCTCAGTGGTATAAGTTCAAACAATTTACTGAACTCACCATAATATCACAGTGTTCTCGCACAACAACTATTTACCCAACCATATACCAAATTCATAATTATAATAATCATTAACATCTTTGTATGCATAAAACCATAGAGAAAAAATATAATAAAGAGTCATAGCACTTGGCAAAATAAATTTTTTGTTCCTTTGGTAAAAGAGATGGATTTTTATTTTCGCTTAGATCTGGCAATCGCCATTGCATTTGACCTTTTTTTCATCTTTTAAAAACAACCAATGTATATAATGTAATAAAACGCAACTTAAGAACAAAAAAAAAAGATGATTGACAAATAGATGGCAGGTAAACACTACCTTAAATATACGAAGACGATTAAATCCATACTCATGGCGAATCACTTCACCTATATTAGTCTTGTGAATCATTCTACCGGTTGACATAAAGACATCTAACAATAAATTAGCCAATAAGCAAAGTGCTATGACACATATGCCTAACCCATAAAAGAACTTATATTCCTAACCTATATAGCTTGCATCAAAAACCAACCACCAAAAAAAAAAAAGGTTATGCAAATATAAAAGGAAAGCACAAAACATGTGACACACTGGTTTGGTCAAACATAATATTTATGAGTAAAAGGGCAAGTAAATCAAATTGGTTGAGCATACATAGTTTGCATTAGAGTGAGTAAAAGTAAAATATACGCCGACTTTGGCCTTACTTGCCATATGTGCCAAATTTGTTCACAGTGCCACAAACAAAGCAGAAACCAACATATTCAATTTAGAGAAAGAAAAAAAAGATCCCATTAAAAAGAAACACCATAGCACAATGGCTTTTGAGTGAAACACCATAGCATAGTCAAACTGTTGATTTACCATCCAATTTTACATTTGTCAAATCCTTCACAAATACCCAAGCAAATTTATAATGCCATTGGGACCTCAGAAGGGAAAACCAAAAAAAGAGAGTAGAACCTTTTGAGGAAAACCAATTTGATAAATAAAAAATCCAATTTGAAATTTCATCAAAGAAAAAATCCAAAAAGGGGGATATATTTCCTAAAAAAAACATTTTAAAATTTCACAAACCCTATTTAACAACCCAATTTGAAAACCCTAAAACTCAAAAACCCAAATTAACACCCAATTATTGTGTGTCCCAAATTAAACCTACAATTAGGTTGATTGTGTGTTCGTGTGTGTGTGCTGTTGTGGGGTGTGTGTGTTTGCTCTATTTTTTTGTGTGCATGTGCGTGTGTTGTTGGGTGTGTTGTGCGAGTGTGTGATTTGTGTGTGTGTGAGTTGTTGTACAACCTACACAATCAATAATTGAAGTTTTGAAATCGAAGCAATACAAATTGCCAATTTGGTTTCATCCTTTATCAAACACAATCCAAAAATATTAAGTTAGAAATCAAACTATAAAATCAAGGAAATTAATAATTCAAGTTATAAAACTGAAATTTCACCTGAAATGGTAACACCCAAGGCCATGCTTGAGTCAATGCATATGTTCCCCTCAGAGCAAATCTGAATTTCAAGATCATGACTCTGGCCAAGAAAACAAATCATTAACATCAAGGTAAAATAAAAAATTTGCCCTAAAAAGTTATCTACACCAATAGATGAATAAGACCTAAAGTTAATTACAGTACTCGAATTGGTAACAGAGAAAGCAAGTAATATTGTTGAGTTCAGTATGATCTTGTGTTCTTTACACTTGAAGGGATTCGAAACTGTTCATAATTTTCCCTACATAGAATGGCTGAAGTTTTTTTCTTATAATTGGTTACAACATATCATATTTTAAATATTAGGGAAAGGGCGACATGAAATTTAACCCTCAAACTCAAAAACTGTTGAGATTCTCCCTTCGTACTTGCTATGTCATGCGCTGACTCGAAAAAGCTACCTCTAACCTATGAGAGTGCAGATCACACCTATGTACTATAAACTTAACTTCTAGCAATCTAGCTTAGAACTGTTCACATAGTTTTGGCTAATCATTACCTAAAACGGCAACCAATAATTATGATCATAAAATTTAGTTGACAATAACACCAAGTATAATAACTCATGATTGAACCCTACCAAAAACATATATAATCCAAGTGACCATGGTCACTCTCATACGAAATCATTAGTGGTTATGCCCAAATGGACTAACCCTGAGATTGAGGGTTCAAGTATTGGTACCTCCTTCTCTCATACAAAATCATAATGAACTACCATGGCATATTGTCTACAAATATAATGCAATTCACAAAGTTCAAAGTTATGATTGTTGGAAAAGTCAAATTTGTTTTATCTTTGTCCTAGTTTATAGGAATGTGGTTCTGGTTTGTTGTAGAACATGGTTTAGTTTATAGGAGTTTTTTTTTTGGAGTTTGTTTCTAGTTTACCTAGTCTTTAGGAGATCTGTTTTGCACAGTTGTGCAGGTGCTATTTTTTTGTGAAAATTGCCTATATAAAGGTTATTGCTTAATGAATAAACATATCAGTTTTCAGTACCTTCTCTTCTCCTGTTCTAGTTGTAGTTTTTTTTTTCTCTAGAGCTCTTTGTTATCAGTGGTATCAGAACCATTGTTAAAAAAAAAGGCAGTAGTTTTCCCTCACACAGCAGCGTATTATAGATGGCATTTGAAAATTATGTACAACCTGCAATTCCTCGCTTTGATGGTCATTACAATCATTGGACCATGTTGATGGAGAGCTTCTTGAAATCTAAGGAGTACTGACAAGTTATTTCAGAAGGAATACCAGAAGCTGGCACGATAGTGACAGATACACAGCAAATTGACAAAGAAGGAATGAAGTTAAAAGATCTCAAGGGAAAGAATTATCTATTCCAAGCCATCGATTGTTCAATCTTGGAGATCATTCTTTGCAAAGATACCTCCAAGCAGATATGGGATTCCATGAAGAAAAAATATTAAGGGTCAACAAGAACAAAGAGGCAGCCGCTTCAAGCACTTCGTATGGACTTCGTATGAAATCAAGAGAGTCAGTTATAGAGTATTTTTCATGCACGATGGCAATCATCAACAAAATGCGGATTCATGGTGAGAAGCTGGAGGACATGACTATGGTTGAGAAAATTTTTTGGTCAATGACACCAAAATTTAATTATGTTGTTTGTACTATTGAAGAATCAAATGACCTTGATACTCTTTCAATTGATGAGTTGCAAGGATCTTTACTGGTTCATGAAAAAAAGGTTTTCCAGCAAGACAAAGAGGAGCAAGCTTTAAAGGCTTCTACAAATAGTATGTAGATCAGCAAATCGTGGAAGAGGTCGAGGCGAAAGAGGAAGAGGTCGAGGCAATAAAGATGGAGGCAGACTGTTTCAACATAATAATGATCCATCCACATTTCAAGGTAGAGGAAAGGGACGTGATCAACAGTTTGACAAACCCAAGGTAAAGTGCTACAGATGTCACAAGCTTGGCTACTATCAGTCAGAATGTTATACCAAACTGCCCCAAGACAAAGAGAGGCAACAAAAATTAAATTTTGCAGAGCAGAAAGAAAAAGAAACCTTACTGATGACGTTCCATAGAAATGAAGACAAGATTGAATCAGATGTTTGGTACGTGGACACAAGCTGCAACAATCACATGTGTGGTAGTAAGTCTTCTTTTTCTCATTTAAATGAAGACTTTCATACTACTGTTAGTTTTGGAGATTGTTCTACTGTGAAGGTTATGGGAAAGGGAGACATTAAGTTAAGAACCAAAAATGGTTTTGTAGAAACAATGTCTAATGGCCTTTATGTTCCTGATTTGAAAAGCAATTTGCTAAGTGCTGGTCAATTACAAGAAAAGGGTTATGTTATATCTATTCGGAACGGAGCTTGTGAGATATATGACCCTTCAAGAGGAGCAGTGGCTGTCATTAAGATGAGTTCAAATAGATTGTTTCCATTGCAGATAGAAAATGTCCAAACTTTCTTAAAGGCTAAGGTGAACGATCCATCATGGCTTTGGCATTTTCGATATAGCCACTTGAATTTTAGTGGATTAGCAACTCTCCAACGAAAGAATATGGTGACAAGACTTCTCCAAATTACTATTCCCTCTGAAGTTTGTGAAGAATGTGTTGTTAGCAAACAACACTGTTCTCCATTCCCACAAGGAAAGTCATGGAGAACAAAGAATGTGCTGGAGTTGATTCACTTTGACATCTGTGGTCTGATCAATCCAACTTCCAATGGGGGTAAAAGATATCTAATCACGTTTACTGACGATTATAGTCGAAAAAACTTGGGTTTTTTTTGCAGAAAAAATTAGACGCTTTTAATGCCTTTAAAAACTTCAAGGCACAAGTTGAAAATGAAACAGGAAAAGCCATCAAAACTTTGCGGATTGATCAAGGTGGCGAATACTGCTCAAAGGAATTTGAGCATTTTTGTAGTGATCGAGGCATTAGAAGAGAGCTCACTGCTGCGTATACACCGCAACAAAATGGTGTATCAGAGAGGAAAAATAGAACCATTCTCAATATGGTGAGAAGCTTGCTGGAAGGGGGGAGAATACCAAAGAGTTTTTGGCCGAAAGCTGTAAATTGGAGCATCCATGTCTTGAACAGAAGTCCTACTTTTGCTGTTCAAAACATGACACCAGAAGAGGCATGGATAGGACGAAAACCAGATGTAGATCACTTCAGAATATTTGGTTGTATCGCTTATGCACATGTCCCAGATGAGAAAAGGCAGAAGCTTGATGATAAGGGTGAAAGATGTGTTTTTCTCGGCATAAATGAAGCATCAAAAACATTCGAATTGTTCAATCCAGTGACAAAGAAGATTGTGACCAGCAAAGATGTCATTTTTTACGAGGAGAGTACTTTGAATTGGAATGGGCAGCAACTTACTCCAATCATTTTTGATAGTGAAGCCGAAGAAGACATGCTATAGTCCCTACGTGAACAAATTCCAGTAACTATTGTTGCTCCAACAGACACTAAAATTTCATCGATAGCAAGAGAAGCTACTGATGCAGTAGTTGAGTCTTGTCGTGTTCGAAAGAGGCCCTGTAACACCCCAAAACACACCCTGAACGGTATTACATTCTGAACACCATTCACTGCATGAGAACACTAACATAATCCATCAATAAATAAGATTTTATAAAGTTATCTATAGAATTTACATCATTCTCCTAAAAGAATAGACCCATCTTGATCGTTACATACCAAAAGTTAACTAAAGTAGCACAACGGAATATAACAAAATATAAACTAGACTTTACATTGTTTCAAAAGAAGGTCCTAGTCTAGTACAAAATGATGTGTCGCTCTAAGCGTCCACCTCAGGATCCACCTCCCCGTCTAGTGGAGTCTCCCAGTGTATGGGCTCCTCGACTCCCAACTCCTCATCTAGTACATGATCTGAAAATATGTAATTGTAGGGGATGAGCACGAAGCTCTGTAGCAAAATCTTCCCAAACTCAAACAAGGTTTATAAAAACATGTAAAACGGGTCGGTCTCATTTCACAAATATCATATATAACTTTTGAAAGACACAGATCTCAATTTTATACAACATTGATAATCAATTGGACATACAGAAATGTATTCTTTAATAGTAACCATTTCCAAATGGTTTGGACCGGTGCCTACCGTTGCATTGTCCCATACCAATGCACCGGCTCCGATATAATCCAATTCATATTCTCATGTAGATATATAGATATATATTGGTTCATTTCATGCCATGTACGTTGATTGTTTCTCAAGAATCTACCCAACGACTCTACCTAGTTCACCAATCACAATCAATCACGACTCTACCTAGTTCACCAATCACAATCAATCACAAGCTATTTGGGAAAGGGCGTCTACCATCCCCATGGCAGTGACGAATCCCTCCCCAGGAAAAGTGTACCAACCCTAGTTCGAACTCCAGTGAACGATAGTGGTTGCATTACCAAATGACAACCCACTACAAGTGTTAGGAAACCATCCCACCCCCACCGGGGTAGACTAACCTCTAACACTCTACGGCATCTTTCGATGACAATTTAAGTCCCTCACAACAACCATACAATAAGGAAACCAACATATTCTCAATCAATTAGTAATTTCCAAGCATTAACAAAATTCCCAATTTCATCATGTGACAATTTCAATAACCAAGTATGAAAAATATAAGAGATAATCATAAACACCATTTTGTTGTTCGATATGAAACACTAAGGTTTGAAATCAAGAATAAAGGAAAATTTAGAGAAAAGTTCATATATCTTGAAAAATTAGGGTTTTTGACCAAGAACAAGGATTTAATGGTTAACCAACCATTAATATTGTTTAAAACATGTTAATATTCATAAGGATATTAAGAATCAATGATCTATAGCATACATATAAGATTTAGAGTGTAAAGAATACATATAAGTAAACCTAGCCTCAATGTAAGAGGAAGAGAAGAAATCCCTTACCTTGTGTTCTTGAAATCTAGGTTTTGATCTTGAATTAACTCTTCAATCTCTTGTTTTTCCCCTTTGATCTTGTTTTTCTCTCTTTCTCTCTAAGTGTTTCTAGGGTTATAAATGCTGAAATGAGGTCAATGGAGGCGTGTTTAAGTATTTATAGTAGGAGAAATAACCCCCTGTGTACGATTCTGGAAAGGCAGAATCCGTAAGTACCGTTCGAACGGAAACTAACGTTCGAACGTCCTTAAATTTTGAACATGGGTTGCTCCCAGTACTTTGAGTTTTCCATCAGAGAAAAAGTACTGGAACGAACTTCCGTTTGAATGGACTTTACCGTTCGAACGTCTTTGAATTTTGAACATGAGTTGCTCCCAGTACTTTGGTTTTTCCATCAGAGAAAAAGTACTGGAACGAACTTCTGTTTGAATGGACTTTACCTTTCGAACGTCCTTGAATTTTGAACATGAGTTGCTCCCAGTACTTTGGTTTTTCTATCAGAGAAAAAGTACTGGAACGAACTTCCGTTCGAACAGACTTTACCGTTCGAACGTCATTTGACGTTCGAA
Organism: Ilex asprella; assembly: GCA_023539305.1. NCBI lineage: Eukaryota > Viridiplantae > Streptophyta > Magnoliopsida > Aquifoliales > Aquifoliaceae > Ilex > Ilex asprella. The sequence continues at coordinate 14,562,733 of CM042193.1, read as the reverse complement.
CGGACTTCTTGTTTTTGCTGAATCTTACAGTACAGTTTTGGCCTATTTAGATGTAGATTTATAAAATTTTCATGACACATTATTTTGTAGCCCTGGAAGTCTACTATCTACTGTCTAAATTTTAGATCAAAATAATGTCAAAATAAAAAGTTATGATCAAAACACTAGGGCAGTATCCAAAATTTTTTTTTACCCAAATTCTCTCTATAGTGTGTTTTGACTCCGGACTACCCCCAACTTCTACAACATACTCTATTACCTCAAATCACATTTCTATTTCTACTCTTACTATCTACTTAGTTCATTCCTACATCTTTACATATATTAGCATTTTTACAACAATTATTTACTATATATCTATATACATATATAAAAGAAAATGTGGGGTGTTACAGGCCAATATGGATGCAAGATTATGAGGTAACTTGGACTGAACAAAGTGAAGATCGAATCACCCACTTTGCTTTATTTTTCGATTGTGATCCTACAATTTTTGAAGAAGCTGTTAAAGAATCAAAATGGCGGAAGACAATGGATGAAGAAATTGCAGCCATTGAAAGGAATGACATTTGGGAATTGATTGATCTTCCAAGAGGGCACAAGACAATTGGTGTTAAATGGGTTTACAAGACAAAATTGAAGGAGAATGGAGAAGTTGACAAGTATAAGACGCGCTTAGTAGCAAAAGGCTATAAGCAAGAGTTTGGCGTGGATTATAAAGAAGTCTTTCCTCCTGTTACAAGACATGACACCATCAGATTGCTGATTGCATTGGCAGCTCAAAGTTCATGGCCTATTTTTTTAGTTGGACGTGAAATCGGCCTTTTTACATAGAGACCTGGAAGAATAGGTATTTATCAATCAACCTCCTGGTTATATTAAAGTCGGAAATGAGCATAAAGTTTTCAAGTTAAAGAATTCTCTATATGGACTAAAACAAGCTCCAAGAGCTTGGTATAGTCGTATAAATGATTATTTTTATAAGGAAGCTTTCAAAAAATGTCCATACGAGCACACACTTTTTACAAAGGTAGGTGATGAACGAAAAGTGATGATTCTGTGTTTATATGTTGATGATCTCATATTCACTGAAAATGATGGTACCATGTTTGAAAATTTTAAGAAGTCCCTGATGGTTGAGTTCGAAATGACGGATCTTGGAAAGATGCATTATTTTCTTGGTATTGAAGTAGTGCAATCTACAGGTGGAATTTTTATCACCCAAAGAAAGTATGTGCAAGAAATTTTGGACAGGTTTCAAATGAAAAATTACAATCCTATCAGCACGCCTACTGAAGTGGGTTTGAAGCTTGGTCGAGATCCTGAAGGAAAGAAGATTGATGACACTCTTTACAAGCAAATTGTATGAAGTTTGATGTATTTGACAGCCACAAGACCTGACATAATGCATGTCGTTAGTCTCATAAGTAGGTACATGGAGTGTCCAAAGGAGATCCATTATTTAGCTACCAAAAGAATTCTCAGGTACTTGCAAGGTACTGCCAATTATGGATTGCTCTACAAAAGGGAAGAAATGTCAGATTTGGTTCGTTTTACAGACAGTGATTATGCAGGAGATCAAGATGATAGAAAGAGCACATCTGGCTATGTGTTTATGAAGGGCTCAGGAGCAGTTTCATGGCATTGTAAAAGAAGTCACAGTCTATTACTGAAAATTCCACCAAGGTGGTGACAATCCCGACAGTCACTAGGAGGGTTATCTTCCTAAGGGACAACGCATATGAGCCATTGAACCTTACCAGGGGTATCTTCATGGGCTTCAAGTCCTTATTTGAGAGCCCCATTTTTTTTAAGAAGCTTTGGTACATGACCTCAGATGAGCTTCCTGAGTCTGCCAGAATCCTCTTCACATCATACTTCTCTATTCGAAGAGTAATGACAAGGGCATCTTCGTGAGGGAGGACAACTTTGACGAGGTCCGCTTTGGTGAAGGAAATAGTTTCCAAATCGTGCTGAGCTCGTTTGGACAATTGCCCCTTGTTCTTCCGCTCTTCCACTATTACGGCTTGCACCACCCTTTGAAGGTCCGTGCATAAAGTGTTGTAAGTTGGCTGGTCGACCGTGCAAGCGTGTATAACCTCTATAACAGTCGTTGCTCCCTGGCTTGTCCATCTTGCACCAACTATTCCATGAATTCCTTGAACAAACGATAATCCCTAATGAGATGATTAGTGTTCGATGATACAAGCACCGAGAGGTTGAGTTTCTGGTCCAGGGATCCCTTTTCATCTTACGCAACCACTTGAAGAACGACTCATTCTTGATCTTGTGGAGCATCTTGTAAATGGGTTCCTTGAAAACAATGTATAACCCTTTACAGGACATGCGGGTCGACGTTAGGGCCTCTGTCTCCTTCTTGCTTTGGACTTCTTTCTCCTTTTTCTTGGACTCAACCTATTTGGTCCTAGTAACAATGGTCACCTCCTCAAATTTCGAGTATTTGTTGATTCAAGTTATCAGGTCCTTCATGTCGATGGGGGTCCTCTTTATTAGGGACTGGAACAAGCCGGTATCTCAGGATAACTCAAGCATAAAGGTCGTTGTAGCTATAGTTTTGAAGCATCCTTCATCCTCATTGACCTCCTACCAGTATCGAGTCGCATACTGTCGGAGGGTCTCTCCCTCCTTCCGCTTCAATGTCAAAAGTGCACCAACATGCTTCGGTCTCTTGCTATTGGTGATTAACTGAGCTGTGAACTACTCAATCATCTGCTTCCAAGTTCCTATACTCTCCAGAACAAGACTCTTGTACCACTTCATGGCAGTGTCTCCGAGACACATCGAAAATAGTTGGCACAAAAGTTTGTGGTTAGTGTAATAGATGAAATTAAGCTGCTTATATTGTCGAATGTGGCTCTCGGGATCTGTTCTCCCGTCGTAGACCTTGAACGGGAAACAATGAACTTTTAGGCATCTCAACTTCTCTTATGCTTCAGATCAAGGGGAACACGACCTGTTCGTCCTCCTCCTCCTCATCTACCTCCTCTCAGCATGATTTCGAGAGCTTTGCATCGAGTTGAGAGTAGAGATCTTCTCGAGGGGCCTCCTTCCTAGATTTTTGCACCCCCAGCTCCTTGACGGAAATGGTCAACCCATTGTGCGATCCTGTCCTCTCGGTAGGCCTGAAGAGCCTATATCTTAGGTCTTCGCTCTGCAACGCTCGAGCACGCTTCCCCCTTCTCCTCAAGGTGATTCTCAGGGGAATACCCCTTTTTATATGGGTGGGAGTGCACTTTTCGGCCCAATTGGTGGCATAGATCCCTATTGGAGGTCTCATGGGAGTGGATATGGTGAATGCCCTCTCATGCTTCACCAACCAATATATTGACAATGTATTTCACCTAATAGTGGAGTTCACTGTCAATATAATAACAAAGAATGAAAAGATTACCAAATAAAGTATATGTAAGATTGCTCAACTCTAAAATAATTGTGATAAATGCCAAGGTGGTTATGAATTTCTATACCTCTCTATATTGAAGTCAAATAAAAAAAACTAAGACTTCTTTTCTTGTTTACATGTGAACTACCTATTTTCATGACAATGAAGGGTCCTCCAGATGAAGACTATTGCTAGTAAAAAAAATTTCTATTTATTAGTATCCTATGCAAAGATACTGATACAGGGTAGCGTGAATAAACAAATGAGATTAAACACCAGAAGTTATAAATAGTTGATTATCACAATAATACCATATTAGAGTCTTCAAGTGTCCTATTGATTCCACAGAATACCAATACAATTGAAAAGAAAAGAAAACTCGTCTCTAAGTTTTTATTCAAATCAAAACTAAAATTGTTGAATCGGTTTCAAGACTATATAAATATAAAACCCTAATGGTCCTAAATTATTAGAAAAAACAAGAAATAAGCAATATTACGAAAATACCTTAAACAACAGGATAAAAAAGAAAAGTATCAAACAAGTGCCTTAAACCTCGTTTTTAAGCCAAAAAACGACGGCTTGAAGGATAAAGACTTCAATCTTCCTCACATCGTCGAGAGCTTTTGAGAATTGGGTCTTTTGAAAATTTTTGACACTGCCACCCAAATCAACCCTGATTGGCACCCGATTAACGTTGTTTTTGACTGTCTTGATCTTTCATGTAATCTTTTGTTATACGTGATGCACTAGATACTATGAAATAAAAAGTAAGATTGTCGTAAATTAAGATTGCTTGTGGTCAATTTTTAAATTTTAAGATCAATAATAGTATTTTGAACCGATTTTAAACCATATCTTCTTTAATACCATACCTTTTTTTATGAGGCGTGTGCTTCAAATTATTCTTATCAATAAAACACAATGAAGATAGAGCAGCAAATTAAATACTCACACTAATTTTTTTTATTCAAGTTAATTATAATTACACTTAACTTGAACTCTTCATTCAACTACGTTCCACTTACCTAAAGCACTAAATATGCTATTTATATAGATTCCAATCTTTAAGTTCTCACCTTAAACTAACATATCAGTCACTACACCAAGACTGAAATATTTATAAAAGCTATTTACAACATTAGCCCACCATTACCACACACCACTCATATACTAACTCACTAATCACTATATTATGACAACTTTAAGAGTAGAATATAACTTCAAAAGATAAGCTCTCTTTCCAACAATATATAACAACACAAAGTTGTTTGGATGGTAATTAACTCGGTGATTAGTACCTCAATTTTAAATTTAAATTTTGTGAAAAAATGTTTTGATTAATAATGTGCATGATTACACGTGATTATAAGAACTCCGAACTTACTTGACCACAACGGGATCTGAAAAGATTGTCAATTGTATAAAAAAAATATAAATAGTATAACCAGTAGCATGTGCACACAACGTTGGGTCGATTGGAAAGATAATAATTAGTCCTTATGGTCAATCATGGGTGTAGGTTGGCCGGATTGAGGACTCAACCCAATATATAAAACATTCAAAATGAGTCCAACCCAACTCAACCTCAAACCATGATTAAGTTTTTGTTCCAAGGTTGAGATCAGGTTACATTATTCGAATTAAATTCAGGTTAAACTAGGGTTTCTCATTAATTCAAAACCAAATTGAACCAAAATGGGGTTAGCTTTGTGTTTAGCCCTAATTAATATTGAACCTAAATTCTATTATCTTTTCATTACTCATTACAATAGGACTGAAAAATCAATAACAATGATTGAGAGGTGGTGAAGTTTTTGGGGATTTGAAGGTGGGTTTAAAGGTTTGTTGAAGATGGTGTGGATGAGATTTTGAGGCTAATTATAAGGGGTTCCTAAATTTCTCCCCATTGAAAGTTGTGAAAGATTTGTGGGGATTGGGCATTTTTCTAATATGGATAGCTTTTAATCAAAATTTGGATAACTCATGATCAAAATTGTGTAATTTAGATAGTTATTTAACCAATTTTTTAGTAGAAATTTGGTCAAGAGTTATTCAAATTATTTTTTGTCAATATTTAAGTATCACGTGACAAGTTTATGCCAAAAAATCGTTAGTAATCTAGTCACTGTATGCTTGAGGGATCATATAGAAACATGTTCAATATTTTAGGGACCAAAATGAAACAAAATTTATACTTTGAGGACCTCTAGTGCAATTAACTCTAAAATTTATACTAACTCTCCTATACACCATCTTATTTTAAACCCCATTTACAACTGTTCAACTCTTCTATACGTTCTCAAAATGACAAAAAAAAATCATAATTTAATCGAATTTTTGGATGCTGTTGGCCCAACGGATTCAGCAAACTAACTATTTATGCCCACGGGTGGATAATATTCAATTGTGAAATTTGGAGGTCAGTTCCCCTATATGGACTTATTTGAATTTAAATTTGCCAAAAAAAATTATTTATTATAAAGTCCGTTTTTTTTTAATTTTACCAGACTATTCATTCCCTTTAGAAGTGAAGTAAAATTAAAAATTAAAAATTCTTAAATTTTAAGAGTTTGACTAACATTAAACAATTTTTTCTCTCATATCTATTTACTAGTAATTGTCCGTGACTGAAGACACTGCGTTACTTGTAAAAAATGAACAAAAAATTCTCCAAAGCAACAACACATATACAAATACATCAAGAAAAAAAATATTAATAGAACTAAATCAAATCTACAATCTTTAAGTAATAATCCCACTTGATCAAAAAAAAAAAGTAATAATCCCACAATATAGTTTCACCACTATTGTCAAACCTATGTTTTGTAAATATACACAACAGAACGTACTCTCATTTTTTCTATATTTGTCATAGCACATATAAATGTAAGATTAAACTTTGATATAAAAACTAATATTTGCACATGCGAACTAATTTGGGGGTCCATTACTCCAGCCTGCACCAAAAGACAATATAGGCTAGTGGCAGTTAGCTAGAATTTAAATGGATCTCGCTTTGGAGTACCATGTTATGGACAACATCACGTTGGAGTTCACAAAATATTAATACAAACACGGGGGAACTTATAAAAGAAATATGCTTCTTGTCAAAGGTAAATATACAATCTCATATTTAGAAAAATAACAATAGAATAAGACTTGGATGCTTAATCAAAAGGCATAGAATTGTACAAATGCACAAACAGTCATGGGCTTATACTCGTTCCAGTTCATATCTAAAATCTTTGGCCCTCTGAAATAATGTGTCTGTATGATGCAGTGCCAGTGTGATGCAGTGGGTGTGCTTGTGTGCGCAAGGAATGAGATCATCCACTTAAAAGAATTTTCGTATAGCATATGCAGTGGGTGTACAAATGCATTGTCGGCTGGTGAGAAGTCAGTTCCCAATTCAAACTGACTTTCTCTTGTTACATTGACTGGCCCATTTGGTACCACCACCCCTTGAAGCATAATTATTGTAGTCAATTTCTTCTCAGTTGATTAGGATTTAGTAGAGATTAGTTTAGTAGTATATATTTTTTATATTTTTTTCAGTTAGTATTAGGAAGAAGAGCTTGTTTCTTTCTGATTTCTGGCTATAATAAATAAATTTCTTTCCTCTGTTTTGCTAAATGATTCAATTTGTGTGGGTGTTTCTCTTTCTCAGTTTGATTGGAATTTGATGATGCACAAATTAGTTTGTACACCACTTTTTAAGTAACAATATAAAATGCAGAAAAAAAGTAAAATGAGAGAAGACACGACTTATAGTGGTTCGGTTAGCAAGACCTACGTTCACTTTTAATGGCTAAGTTCGTCAGGAATTTTATTAACTCTGGTGTGTTGGGAGAGCAAAGAATTACAATGGACAGAAGAAATGAGCTTGATTTATGAGATGCCCCCCAAATGTTGGGGGAGCTTACAATTTACAGTCATCTACGTAGTAATTGTATAGCCAGTTTGATGGTCATAATAAATTGGGGGCAATTTAATAGTATTCAATAATTTGACGACCTCTCATCTCCTTGGTGACCTCTCTTTTTCTTGGTGACCTATCCTCTCCTCAATGGGCAAAGAAGTTATGGTGCTCCAAATGACTTGGTCAAAGGATGAGGGAAAACTGACACTCTCCAAGCGGTGAGGGTGACGCTCCTGTATGCTCCCTTACTCCAAGCTGGCTAGGAGAAAGATCTTGGATGACCCTTGCATACTCCCTGCTGATGTAGTAGCTCCTTGAGCTCCTGATGAGCTTGCCCGGGTCGACAATTGGACTGAATTTGCTGGATCTTTGGGAGTTGGGTTGTAAACTCGGACCGAGCTTTATAACATAAGTTGGGCCCTTGGGCTTGGCCCATCATTTTCCCCTAATGCCATGTGTCTAACAAAACTTGAAAAGGAGGGCATTTAGTTTGAGTTTGAATTTTCGGCCGACAGACATAACCGAAAAAACTTCGGGAGGCCAAAACATGTGCTTCTAGGGCTTTTTTGGGATTTTAACAGTATCAATTATAGCCTAAGGTGGTTAGTCTTGTAGGACTCGCTGAGAGATTTGATTTGATATATTATAAGCCTCATTTGAAGCACCTTGTGCGAGCTTGGACTGCCTGGGCGAGCAGAAGATGCCTTGGCACCTTGTACGAGCCTGGGGCTGCCTCGGGCAAGCATGAAGCTTTGGTGCTAATTTGGGGAGCCTTGGTAAGCAGAAGGTTGTTTGGCATTGTGGGGAGGCGACCTAGGTGCTGAACGTCCAAGTCAAGACAACTTAGGGGCCTTTAGGCAAGTTGAGGGAGAACAGAGCAGGTGGGGCATCCTAGGCGACCCAAGAGATGGACGCCCATGTTGAGGCGCCTAGGCCGGGCGCCGTGGAAGCTCCTTGGGCATCACTGATTATTGATAGTGGAGCTCTGGATGGTGTAGGCTATTAAGCGAGCATGAAGACTTCGGGAATAACTTGGGTGCCCCTTCGAGTGCTGGTGTGGGAAAGTTGGGCGAGTAAGAGGCCTTGGGTGCCTCTTTGGGTACTGACTTGAGGATCTTGGGTGAGCTTGGGACCTGGCAAGCTCCCTTGGCAAGCTCCCCTAAAGTAGGTGGCATTTTGGCGAAGAGGTCTGCGTAGAGGGGCGTGCAGAGGCTGATCTAAGCAACCAAACGATTGATTTGGGAGTCTAAACAGCTTGGTACGTTGATCTGAGGAGCCAGGGAACTGGTTTGGGGGGTCAGGCAGCTGGGTACGCTAATCTGAAAGGTCAAGTAGTTGGTTTAGGCGACTAGGTAGTTGGATACGTTGATCTAATGTAGTCCTGCGGGTTGCAGACGATCTGTGTTTCAAGATATTGCCTAGAGATGGCAAAAATAATGTTATTCTAAACATTAAAATATTTAACATGATTACCTAGATAGAGAGAGACAGACTACTTGCGTGAGAGCAAAACCAGAGTCTGAGGATTGCTCATGAGAGAGCTGCACATTTTGAGAGCGAGCTTTTGGCGACCCTTGAGAAAGCCGCTAAGTTGGAGATAGACTACCTGTTTGAGAACAGTGCAGAGGTAGGCCAAGTTTTTGGCGACCCATGGGAGAGTCTTTAAGCTTGAGGTATAATCTGTCTATTTGAGAATAGTGTAGAGGTCAAGGTTTTGGCGACCCGTGAGAGATTCCTTAAGCTTGAGATATAAACTGTCTATTGGAGAACAGTTCATAGAGGCTGCTTGTTGGATAACAGTGCAGATGCCAATTTTTTTGGCGACCCGCGAGAGAGCCGCTAAGCTAGAGATAGGTTACTTACCTAAAAGCAATATTGAGACAAGTTAAGCTCTTGGTGATCAGCGAAATGATTCACCTTGCCTAGACCTGTTGATTTCTTCAGCATTCTTATATTTTTGAGCATTTGTCAATAGTTCTAGCATGCTCTTAGGTGGGGCGCTTCATCACTGAGAAAATGAAGCTTGATGACCGGAGGCCTCCCAAGAAGGCGGTCATGCTGACCTTTTCGTCGGGCTCCTCGACCTGAAGGACCTCCTCATTAAAACGAGTGAGTTAGCTCCTTAAGCTCTTATCTGGATCCTGCTTTATGCTGAGCAAGTGGGTGGCAGGTCAAAAATGATTGTTGGTTTACCTTGCCTCCATTAACCCCTAATTACTATCCATTAAACTATGCAATGTATGAACAAAGGGAAGACTTTATCTCCCTTGGGATAGTGTCAAAAGAAAGGGCAAGGCGGAAGCGAAATGGAATAATATAAATATGAGATGTAAATGCACAAAAATGCTCCCCAATCGCAAGGAGACTTTCGTGGGTTGTGCTTTGCTTGGTGGTATTCCAAGGTCGATTCCACGGGGAAGGAAGTAAAGCGATGTGAAAGTGATTTGGTGAAAATGAAAGTGTAAAAATATTTGTGGTTGAAGGTTGTTTGGTGAAGTGTGTATCAATGAGAATTTAATGAGAAAACAAATGATGGCAAACCCAAGAGGTCACTCCAATAGGGATACCATCATAACTCAAAACCCTCCTCCTATAGAGCATGAATGAACGATTGATTCGCGAGAAGCTAGAGATAAGATTGGTGAGGATCTAAGCATAATCCTTGACTATGTCTACGAAATATCAAAGACTCATCAACTCATCCACTCTCAACCCAGTCAAACCAAACCATGAAACTCGTAAGGGAGGGATGAGAATGAGTTGGAATGGTATACCCAAGTGGAGGTTTCCCTTGGATTTACCAACTTAATGATTTAGCTATTCATACTTGAAATGAAGCCAACAATGTAATGAGAGTGCATGAGAAACTATGAAGATTTAGAGTAACTAAGTGCAAGAATTTAAAGGCTAAAAGTGAAAGCATTTCAGACCCATTTTATTGCTAAGAAAAAATGAAAGACTAGGAGCATTAATGGTAAATCTTTAAATGAGCATTAAACCAACAAGAAACATGAAGAAAAATAACATTAATGACATTCCATGAAGTTCTAAAGATCCTTATAATAGATTACACGACAATGTAATGAAGAAAATGCAGAAAGATCAATTTATCTCTCTAAAAGTACTATTCATCCTCTCTTATCCAGCAACATCTCTCTATATCTCTCCACCTTCAATAATGCTCAAATCCCCCTTGCTCTTCCATCCAAAACGTGCCTGGAATTCCCCTGTAGCTCTCCGATGTGATTTTCAACATAGCAACCTAAAACAAGGTGGGCTGCACAGGGTGGAGCAGAGCCAGCTTCTTTTTTTTTTTTAGCATTTCTTCCTCTCTGTCCTCATTAATCACTCAGACTCGTCAACTCCCCAGTGGAGGTAAGGGAGGATCCCAGACATGTAAGAGTTGTCAGGAGACATGCTGGGAAAGTGTACGTGGGACCCCCAAGCTACAGAGTTGAGTTATAGGCTGTCTAGACAATTTAGCAAAAACCGTCCGGAAGGTTTGTGCAGGAACAGTTAAATGAAAGGAGCCATCAGGCAAAACCTTCCAGAAAGTTCATTCCAGTGGACAAAATCTTCCGGAAGGTTTTGGTCCAGTAGCCAAAATCTTCCGGAAGGTTCATTCTAGTGGACACAACCTTCTGGAAGGTTTTGGTCCAATATCCAAAATTTTCCAGAAAGTTCATTCTAGTGGACAAAACCTTCTAGAAGGTTTTGGTCCAGTAGCCAACATCTTCCGGAAGGTTCATTCCAGTGGACAAAACCTTCTAGAAGGTTTTGGTAGTAAACGGAACCAAAAGGCAAAACCTTCCGGAAGGTAGACAGAAACCTTTCGGAAGGTTTTCAGACAGTGAGAAATTTTTGTTTCTTCTCCCTCCAAACCTTCATCTAAGCTACACTTTTCCATCCTTTTATCTCAACTACAACCATGGGGGTTTATCTCATGCCATTTACCTCATTTTACCTGCATTCACATAAAATTCCATCAAAACGATATTTAACTCAATTCTTTCCAATTTCATGACACAAGAAAAATCATAAGAGGTATATTAGCACACAAAATATGTTATCTTTTTGTGCTAATCACACCCCCAACTTGAGCTTTGCTAGTCCCTAGCAAACATTATTTCCAACCACAAGCTACTATGTTCACAAAATTCATCCATTCAAACAAATATCTCAACAATGTAAAATTCAAAATCACATTGCAATTAAGGGAATGACCTTGAACAACATTGTGGCATTTCATCAATTCAAAAAGTTGATTACAATGTGTTCAAAAGCCCAAACAAAAAAAAGGCCAAAAATCTAAAGGTATTTCTATAGGCCGACACAAAAAGGAAACCCAACTGTGTATGATCATAGTTCAATCAAAACCCCAAAAAATCTCAGTCCTCCTCCTCATCAAAGGCATCCTCGTCCTCAGCCTCAGACTCAGACTCTAACTCTGACTCATCATGCACTTCAACAGTCACTGAGGGTATGGGCATAGAGGTGGAGGGCTCAGCTGAAGTCTGTGGTGGTGGTGCTTTGGGGACAGGCTTCTTGGGAATGAATGCAGGAATAGCTACAACACCATCTCTTTAATCTCGTGAACTGTCGACTCGAGAGCATCCATGCGCTGCGGCATTGTGCAAGCCGAGGCAGGTGTAGGTGGTGGAGGCCTTGAAGATGGTGGTGCTGAAGATGATGTCCCAACATTAGCTGGTTGTGCCCTTGGTGCCCTAGCCCTCTCACCCCTAGTCTTGGAAGCCCTCTTCATGCTGCTGGACTTCCTTATGGCTCCGGTTTCTGGGGGGAGCAATGTGTCCTGGGCATAATGCTTCACACTGGCTTGGGTGCACAACTTAGTAACTAAATTGCCAAAGGGGAGGTTTACCTTTTGCTTCTCGGTATGGGCAAACTCTCTCATCTCCAACCAAATGTAATACGCCACATCGATGGCCTTCCCAGTCATGAACGCATGTAGCAACGCCAATTTCTCCAAGTTTGGGTTCTTCTCCGAACCCCGGGGCATCAAATTGTAATGCAACACCTTATTCATAACCCTATATGAATGCTTTAGTCCCCCAACAAGCGTCGTTCCCTTGAACGTGGCCGGGTCCTCATAAGTAAGGTTAACATAATCCTGAAGAGTCTTTCCCCCATCCACTTTGTGTGGGTAAACTGGGGTGGATGCGGGAGGTCTCGCATACCCGATTGCCGTGGCAATTGTATCAGGGGTAACCTTGAATGTTTTCCCTCTAACATTTGTCCTCAAACTTTTCTCATCATCCCCAAAAACGACCAATTTCTGATAAAATTCACGACACGTCCCTATGTTATACCCTTTTACCTCCTTAAACCACAAATCCAACCCCCGTTCATCAATGATTCTCACTACCTCATCAGAAGGACAAAGAGTGTTCCTATCCACATACCTCTCACATGTCACTCCTTTCTCTTCAATTCTCTATTTGCGGGCATCATGCCTCGCCTTTGTCTGCCGTTCAGTCTTATCCTGGGAGCTAGAACTTTCACCAGCCCTTTTCCAGGAAAATGAGCTAGAGGGGGGGAAAGAAATGCCAGGGCCTGTCTTCTTCATTTTTGCCATGAGTGACAACAGAGTCCCAAGACCTAAGAATGTCAACAAACCACCACAAGCTCACCCAGGGTTCACGCCCCTCCATATCCATCAAAACCATCCTGGCCATCAAGATGAACACGAAAAAGGTTGGGCAAAGGGGACAAATGACGACTGATTTGGGGGAAATTGGAAACTTAGGGTTTTGAGAGAAACCTTGAAATTTTTGGCTTAAACTTCTAAAATCTAACTCAAATCAGGGAGAACCTAGGAGGTAAAAAGGTTGGGAAGGGGATTTCGAAGATAATAAAAAGGGTGGGAGGGGAGGAGAGGGTTTGGGGTGGTCTGATTTGGGAGAGAAATGAAAAGGTTTTCAAAAAAAATCTAATTTAAAACCCTCGTTTTTCAGGTTTCAGGGTCGACCTTCCGGAAGGTATTCGAATAAACCTTCCGGAAGGTTTTGCCTTTTCTGCAAAACCAATCCTTTGTTCAAAAAATCACTCTCAAACCATCATTTCTCCATTCCAAGACCTTTTTAGCATAAATTGAAGGGCATCTAACCTACCCAACACTTGAATGACATTTATGGATCGCAGTTTTGATCATGCCAAAAGTCATTCCCAAAATTGCAACATGATTTAAGATTTTGATGTTTTCAAAGTATAACTCATGGATTTAAAACTCAACTACCAAAATGAATACTCAAAACATAAAACATGAATTCAGCTAACAGGAGAACTACTCAAGCTTATCAAATATCAATAGTTGAACGATATTCCCCCATTCTTGCAAGTTTGGAGCTAAATAACAAGTTTCTCAAATGAATGGACTAAGTATACATAAGCAAAATCATAGTCTTAGATACTAGGTCAAAGTATGCACCTACAAATTAATTTTTCACTTGTGTGTGTGTGAATTAAACAAGTAATTTGAACATTTACGAAATAGAATTTACATTCGAATGGCTAGACAACTCAGTTTCAATGCAAAACTCGCCCAGGGACACTCTTAAGCAATAAACACACTCAAGTTATCCTGGTATGCACTCCTTGTGTACATGTGATGTAGAGTCTTGTGTTAAAAATAAAGTGCTCACATGTAATCTAAAAATGAAGTTCATATGTGAAAATGAAGCGGCCTTGGCATAGTCACATGAATGGATTGCTAGTGCATTAGATAGTAAGACATTACTCATCATTTTCCTTGAAATTATGCACCTCCCATGATTCTCTAGATCACTTAGGACTTTAAAGGTTATAATGGGGTCTTGGGGTGATATCTGGGTAAAGGAAATGAAGGATGTAGGGTAACAAAAAGAGTTGTTCCGAGTGAGAGAGTTCTTATTTTGGAAAAGCACTTCCCTTTTCATGGGATTTAGATTCTCGTATCATCACCACTCCCTTAGTTTCTTTTCTTTCCTTCCCTTGACATTTCACTTTTCTTTTTCTCTTTATTTTCTTCGTTCACCCATTTTTCTCTTTTTCTTGAATTTTTCATCTTTTTCTGTTCAGCATATTGAGTTTCAACCTCATTCATCCCTTTTGTTTGCATTTTCACACCACAATTCCTTCTTTTGTAATCACTCATTTCTGCTTTAGGAACAACCAAGTAAGATAGGTATTTCTTATTTTCTTTGGCTTGGTTGAATGTGTGGCATAGAAACGAATTTTAAAATAGGCTCAATCAAGGCACTAGGGATAAAATTTGCACAAGAACAAAGTAAAGGCTCAAAATATTCAACGATTGCCTATGATCACTTCTTGGTCCGCATGGGAAGGTATTATATGCTCAAGACAAATTAGTCTACAACCCATTGCAACTAGCCAAAACAAGGGTAATGAGACTATTGAACAAATTAGAGATTGAAAAATTGTTCTTTGAGTAATTGTAAGTTCCCTTCAAAAAGAATTGGCACTAAAGCTCTCATAGGCCCTTACTCATCTCCACTAATTATGTCAAGCTTAAAATATGAATCCAATCCGTAAATTGCCAAAATTACACATTCAAAAATCACATACAGATGAGTTTGAAAATCAATACATATGTGATACTCATGCATAGGATCAACTTCCATAGAACGCTCATGTACACAAAATTCACAACACCGATCAACATGTCATCCAACACACAAACTCTTCATGAAGAAATACAGATCAACTTTATATATTTTTCATCAAGAATTTTCAAAATTTTCATATATTTTTCACTATTGTGAGCAAAAATCAATTTTTCCAATAACCTTGGTGTACTCATACAAATGGTGCACCTCAACCCCTAACTAGAATCATGCATTGTCCTCAATGCAACAAAAAGATATAGTATACAATGAAAGACAGTAAAAAGATGAGAATGGTAAGAGAACACCTCACAATTGAGCTTTTGACAAAAACATCAAGATCTGGATCTAAGAGAAACCAATCTATAAAACCAAATGTGAGTGACATAAAAGAAATAAAATTTTCATAAGTAAATAAAAGGAACTGTACACTAAAAAGATAAAAACTAGCTAATCCTCCGGATACACGGGGTCATTTAAATCTTCCTCCACTCTCTATTCTTCAAAACCCTTAAAGAATGGTTTGAGTCTTTGGTCATTGACCTTGAATGTCTGGCCATCTTTAGGGTTTGTGATATCCACTGCACCGTTGGGGTAGGCCACCTTGACAAGGTAGGGGCCATCCCAGCGGGATCTTAATTTTTCTTGGAAAATGGAGAGATGAGAATTATACAAGAGCACTTTTTGCCCGGGCTCAAATGACTTCCTTGTGATGGAATTATCATGAAAAACTTTAACCTATTCCTTTAAAATTTTGGAACTCTCATATGCATCTCTTCGAATCTCATCCAATTCACTGAATTCCAACTTTCTCCGCACACCAACCATTCTCAAGTTAAAGTTCAGGGTTTTTATGGCCCAGTAGGCCTTGTGTCCCATTTCAACCGGCAAATGACAAGTTTTTCTATAAACTAGCCGGTAGGAAAACATGCATAAAATAGTCTTATAAGCAGTACGGTACACCCATAAGGCATTGGTCAATCTAACTGACCAATCATTCCTGTTTGGGTTAAGCATTTTTTTCAAGATATTCTTAATCTCCCTATTCGCTAATTCAACTTGGCCATTGGTTTTTGGGTGGTATGCAGTGGATACTTTGCGTGTAACGCCATATTTGAACATTAACGATACAAATGGCCTGTTACAAAAGTGGGATCCACCATCACTAATCATTACACGAGGCATCCCAAACCTCGAGAAAATGTTCTCCTTGAAGAACTTGACTACGACCCGGTGGTCATTAGTCTTAGTTGGGATAGCCTCTACCCACTTGGACATGTAATCCACTGCTAGAAGAATGTACAGTTAACCAAAAGACATAGGAATGGACCCATGAAATCGATGCTCCAACAGTCAAATATTTCAATAACAAGCACGGAAAAAAGGGGCATCATATTTCAACGGGTCACATTACCCAATCATTGGCATCTGTCACATGCCTTACAATATGAAACACAGTCTTTAAACAGAGAGGGCCAATAGAAACCTGACTGAAGAATTTTTGCTGAAGTTTTCTTTGCCGAGAAATGTCCACCATAAGCCTGGGAGTGACAGAATGCAAGGACGTTCCGTTGTTCATTTTCGAGCACGCATCTCCTCATGACTTGGTCTGGGTAATATTTGAACAAATACGGATTGTCGAAGTAAAAATACTTCACGTCCGCCATGAATCGTCTTTTATCTTCCGGGCTCCAATGTGGCGGCATTTGTCATGTTGCAATGTAATTACAGATGTCAGCATACCAAGGACAAATTGACTGAATTGAGAGTCATTGCTCATCAGGAAAAGAGTCGGGAATTAGAATATGCTCATTTGTTTATTGCACACTAGTCGGGATAAGTGATCTGCCACAACATTCTCTACTCCTTTCTTGTCCTTAATTGTCAAATCAAATTCTTGCAAGAGGAGGATCCACCTAATGAGCCTCAGTTTAGCATCCTACTTAGCTGACAAATACTTCAAGGCAGAGTGGTCAGTGAAAATAACAATAGGCGAACCAATGATATATGAATGGAACTTATCTAAAGCAAACACTATGGCTAGCAATTCTTTTTATGTGGTGGTGTAATTCATTTGAGCCTCATTAAATGTCTTGTTAGCATAATGAATGACACACGGTCAATTTTTGTCCCTCTGACCCAGCACTGCGCCAACCGCGTAATCACTCGCGTCGCACATAAGCTGGAAAGGAAGGTCCCAATTAAGTGGTCGCATGATAAGAAGCGTGACAAGCATGCTTTTTAATTTTTGAAAAGATGCCTCACAATCATTCGACCACTCAAAGGGGACTTCTTTAGACAGTAAATGGGTTAAGGTCGGGCCAATACACTGAAATTCTTAATAAATCTACGATAAAAACCTGCATGGCCCAAGAATGACCGGATTCCCTTGATGGCTGTCGGCGTGGGAAGGTTAGAGATGGTCTCCACCTTGGATTTGTCAACTTCAATGCCCTTTACCGACACTATGTGGGCCAACACAATTCCTTTCGCCACCATAAAGTGACACTTTTTTCAATTTAAAACAAGATCCTTTTCTTCACATCTCTCCAATACTCTCTCTAAATTCTCCAAGCATCAGTCGAAGGAATCACCAAATACGAAAAAATCATCCATAAACACCTCCACAATCTTCTTCACCATATCGCTAAAGATCCCCATCATGCATCGTTGAAAGGTCCCCGGGGCATTGCATAGTCCGAATGGCATACGGCGATAGGCGAAGGTACCATATGGGCAGGTGAACGTTGTCTTCTCTTAGTCCTCCAATGCTATCTCAATCTAATTGTAGCCGGAGTACCCATCTAAGAAACAATAGAATAGGTGTCCAGCTACCCATTCCAAAACTTGATCCAGAAATGGCATTGGAAAGTGATCTTTTCTTGTACAAGCATTGAGTTTCCGGTAGTCAATGCAAACTCTCCATCCAGTTATGATTCTTGTCGGTATGAGTTCATTTTCCTCATTCTCCACTACCGTGACTCCCGACTTCTTTGGTACTACTTGTGTGGGACTTACCCACTTGCTATTGGCGATCAAAAATATAATGCCCACATCAAGTAGTTTTAAAACCTCCTCCTTCACCACCTCCTTCATGTTGGGATTTAATCTTCTTTGAGGTTGTCGGGAGGGTTTGGAATCCTCCTTGAGGTAGATACAATGGGTGCAAATGAGAGGGCTAATCCCCTTTATGTCCGCGATAGTCCATCCAATTGCTTCCTTGTGCCTCCTCAACAACTCCAAGAGTTTTTCTTCTTGTTTCTCCTTTAGGATTGAACTTATGACTACTGGGAACGTCTCACCTTCGCCAAGATAGACATATTTCAAGTGGGAAGGTAACAGCTTCAATTCTAGTTTAGGCTTTTGTTCCTTTGACGACAAAATTTTTCTTTCTTGCTTGGGTAGCTCTTCAAAGGTGGGAATCTAACTTCCGATCCCCTTCAAGTCTTCACTCTCCTCTTGCTTTTCCAACTCCTCAAGGTCAACAATTTGTTCCTCTTTCCATTTCAGCATTCTTTCCAACTCCATTTGTTTTTTCACCAAGATGTCAATTAGATTTACCACATTCACTTCCTCGTCATCTCTCGGTTGTTTTGCTAAGTTGAACACATTCAGCTCCATAGTCATGTTCCCAAATTTCAATTTTATCAAACCATTCCTGCAATTAATCACAGCATTAGATGTAGCAAGGAAAGGTCGTCCAAGAATAACGGAGATTTGGGAGCTCAAATTAGCTACGGGATGTGTATCTAAGACAACAAAATCAACGGGGAAGTAAAAATTATCAATTTGAACTAAAACATCTTCCACTACTCCCCTCGGTGTGCGGATGCTACGATCTTCCAGTTGGAGTATAATTGAGGTGGGCTTTAACTCCTCAAGTTGAAGTTGTTGATACACCGAGTAGGGGAGGAGATTGACACTTGCTCCCAAGTCAAGCAATGATTGCTCCACCCATCAATTCCCTATGGTTATGGTAATTGTTGGACAGCCGGTGAATTTCGGAGGAGTGTTGGTCCTCAAGATGGAGCTCACTTGCTCAGTCAAAAATGCATTTTTTCGAACATTCAACCTCCTCTTTATCGTGCATAGATCCTTCAAGATTTTTGCACAAGACGGTATTTACTTGATAGCGTCAAGGAGAGGGATGTTGATATTTACCTGCTTGAACATCTCCAATATGTCAGTATAATTAGCCACCTTGACAGGTGGCTTCAAACGATGGAAAAAAGGGGCAGGCATAGAAGGAATAAACGTGTTCTCATCTATCACATTTTCTTTTTCAATTACAACTTCATCTCTATTTTTGCTCTCCTTACCTTTTCCAGCCACACTTTCTTTGGCCTCACCCTCACTTTCTCTTTGAATTGGCAATGGGATTTTGGGTGCAACCTTTGGCACCATGGTCTTTTCAAATTGTTTGCCACTTCGAAGAGTGATGACCGCTATGAGTTGTTCACAACTCTCTTGGGTGGGTGAGGCTACTTCAAC
Source organism: Ilex asprella (assembly GCA_023539305.1). NCBI lineage: Eukaryota > Viridiplantae > Streptophyta > Magnoliopsida > Aquifoliales > Aquifoliaceae > Ilex > Ilex asprella. Next base: position 14,543,298 of record CM042193.1, on the reverse strand, counting down.
CACATGTTGGCCTTTGGGGTTTTCTTGGGGTTGAGAGGGGAATTTTTCCTTCTCTTATTGAGACAACCTAATGGCATTAGTGATCTTGGTGAGTCGGGTAGAAATGTCTTTGTTGAAGGTGATTTGGATATGAATGAAGTTGTAATGTACATCTTCCAAGTTCCTCTTATGGGAAGGTTGGTAGGTGGATGAATTTGACGGTCCTTGATTAGAAAAGCCTTGAGGAGGAGGATTTTGTGAAAAATTTTGTTGTGGTGGTGTCGACTAGTACCCTTGCGGATTTGTCCATGGGTATTGGGCACGTTTGCCCATGACTTGGGTGTTGACCTTGTTTAGGAGGCACAGGAGATGAATACGCATTGGACCCATGGGGAATAGGGTTCTCATTCCTCCAACTAAAGTTTGGGTGGTTGCTCCACCCTGGATTGTAAGTCTTAGAATATGGAGAGAATGATTGCCTCGGTTGATTTAAGGCATAGACTTATTCCTGGTATGCTTCCCTAAGCATTGGGATGCTCGGACACTCCGATGTAGAGTGCTTAACATTCTCACAAATAGAACAAACCTCATCGTTTCTTGACACTTGAGACACCTCCCGTCTCCTATTCACCTCAAGGTTCTCTACTTTTCTAGACAATTTAGAAATTTGTGAAAGTAGGTCTTCCCGGTCTTTTAGCTCATAAATCCCTCCCCCTTTCTGTTGGCCACTTCCTTGAGGCAAAGATCTTGGCACATCGGTAGGACCAGTGATGTGCCATGACTGTGAATTTTCGGATAAGGTATCAAAGTAGTCCAAAGCCTCATTGGGTTCTTTGTTCAAGAATTTTCCGTTGCACATCATGTCAATAAACTGTCGATGGTCTGGTGTAATTCCTTCATAGAAGACACTAACCAATTTTCATGGTTTAAAACCATGATGTGTGATGGACTATAGCAACTCTTTGTATCTTTCCTAGCATTAATAAAATTGTTCGTTGGGATTCTCCAAAAAAATTTGGATTTGCTTCTTAAGGGTGGTGGTTTTGTGCACCGGGAAAAAATTCTTTAAAAACACGGAGATTGCTTCTTCCCAAGATGTCACAGACTGAGATCTTAAGGACTGAAGCCAAGTCTTTGCTTTATCACTCAAGGAGAATGGGAACAATTTCATCCTAGCTATTTCTTCCATGTTATGATTAGGGGTGAAAGTTGCCATAATTTCTTCGAAATCCCTTATATGTGAATAAGGGTTCTCACCCTCAATTCTGTGGAATTCGGGAAACAAGTTCAACATCCCCGGTTTGACTATGAAGAGATAAGCTTGGACTGGAAGAAGAATGCATGAGCGTATGATGCATCGAGTTGGTTGAAGGAAGTTTCTCATTGACCTAGTCGGAGGGTCAAGTGGGATGTTATTCCCCTCATTCCTAGATGGGAAAAAATGCACTCAGGGGTTAGGCCTTCTAAGTTGTTGCAATCCCTCATCCTCCTAGACATTAGGATTGGCACCTACATCATCAAAATTGTCAGCCGCATCCTCGGGTGGGTCTTGGTTAATGTTCATATTAGGGTCCATGAATTGTCTAACCAATCGGTGTTGCTCGTCCTGTCCCCACATACAAAAAAGAGTCTATAAAAAAAACTTTTGAATTTATACACAAACAAAGATATGTACACGAACCACGTACCTCAGCCCGTGTTGAAGATCACGGGACTTACCTCCGTAGTTCAAAAATCGCCTTCTTGGTTTGACACTTGCCTTCCTCGGCAACGGCATCAAAAATTATTGTTGGTTTAACTTGCCTCCATTAACCCCTAATTACTATCCCTTAGACTATGCAATATATGAACGAAGGGAAGAATTTCTCTCCCTTGGGATAGTGTCAAAAGAAAGGGCAAGGCGGAAGGGAAATGGGATGATATAAATATGAGATGTAAATGCACAAAAATGCTCTCCAATTGCAAGGAGACTTTCGTGGGTTGTGCTTTACATAGTAGTATTCCAAGGTCAATTCCACGGGGAAGGAAGTAAAGCAATGTGAAGGTGATTTGGTGAAAATGAAAGTGTAAAAATCTTTGTGGTTGAAGATTGTTTGGTGAAGTGTGTATCAATGAGAATTTAATGAGAAAAAAAATGTTGGAAAACCCAAGAGGTCACTCCAATGGGGATACCGTCACAACTCAAAACCCTTCTCCTATAGAGCATGAATGAACGATTGATTCGCAAAAACTAGGGATAAGATTGGTGAGAATCTAAGCATAGTCCGTGACTATGTCTACGGAATATCAAAGACTCACCAACTCATCTACTCTTAACCCGGTCAAACCAAACATTGGAACTCATAAGGGAGGGAGGAGAATGAGTTGGAATAGTATAACCAAGTGGAGGTTTTCCTTGGATTTACCAACTTGATGATTTAGCTATTCATGCTTGAAATAAAACCAACAATGTAATGAGAGTGCATGAGAAACTATGAAGATTTAGAGTAACTCAGTGCAAGAATTTAAAGGCTAAAAGTGAAAGCATTTCAGACCCATTTTACTACTAAGAAAAAATGAAAGACTAGGAGCATTAATGGTAAATATTTAAATGAGCATTAAACCAACAAGAAACATGAAGGAAAATAACATTAATGACATTCCATGAAGTTCTAAAGATCCTTACAATAGATTACACGACAATGTAATGAAGAAAATGCAGAAAGATCAATTTATCTCTCTAAAAGCACTCTGCATCCTCTCCTATCCAGCAGCACCTCTCTATATCTCTCCACCTTCAATAATGCTCAACTCCCCCTGCTCTTCCCTCCAAAACGTGCCTGGAATTCTCCTGTAACTCTCCGATGTGATTTCTAACATAGCAGCCTAAAACAAGGTAGGCTGGACAGGGTGGAGCAGAGCCAGCTTCTTTTTTTTTTAGCATTTCTTCCTCTCTCTCCTCATTAATCACTCAAACTCATCAATTCCCTAGTGGAGGTAAGGGAGGATCCCAGACATGTAAGAGTTGTCAGGAGACATGCTGGGGAAGTGTACGTGGGACCTCCAAGCTGCAGAGTTGAGTTACAGGCTGTCTGGACAATTTAGCAAAAACCTTCTAGAAGGTTTGTGCAGGAACAGTTAAATGAAAGGAGCCATCAGGCAAAACCTTCCAGAAGGTTCATTCCAGTGGACAAAACCTTCCGGAAAGTTTTGGTCCAGTAGCCAAAATCTTCCAGAAGGTTCATTCCAGTGGGCAAAACCTTCCAGAAGGTTTTGGTAGTAAACTGAACCCAAAGGCAAAACCTTCCGGAAGGTTTTCAGACAGTGAGAATTTTTTGTTTCTTCTCCCTCCAAACCTTCCTCTAAGCTACCATTTTCCATCCTTTTACCTTAACTACAACCATGGGGGTTTATCTCATGTCATTTACCTCATTTTACCTGCATTCACATAAAATTCCATCAAAACAAAATTTAACTCAATTCATTCCAATTTCATGACACAAGAACAATCATAAGAGGTATATTAGCACACAAAATATGTTATCTCTTTGTGCTAATCAGCAGGTTTCTAGTGGCAACGTCCTCCAATAAAGTGTGACACAAATGATATGCTCAGCTCAGCAAATGAATCAATGGAGGCTAAGGAGAGCTTGGTGAACCACTGTCAAGCGGATCCCTTCAAGATAGTTGGGAATGCTCTGCACATGATTTCGTCGGGGACGTTATGCAGCTGCATCAAGGTCTTAAAAATTTTGAGGTGGTCTAGTGGATCCTTCGTACCATCAAAGGTTTCAACGGATAGCATCTTAAATTTTTTAGGGAGTGGGTAGTTTGCCACGTTAGGTTTGAAAGGTGTGTCAACTCGACTTACGAGGTAGTCCACTGTCTTGGGTATCTATGCCTTCATGGCATTGAAGATATCACCCAATTGATTTTGAACCTCCTTGATTTTTTGCTTCAAGTGATTGGGAAGAGGTCCTTTGGAATTGCCATAGAAATGGCTTCCATGCTCCATACTTGGTATTCACCCTCATGCTCTTGGAAAGGAGGGTCTCCACCATAAGGAGTGGGAGTAGGGGCTGGAGAAGGAGGTCCTTCATGGGGGCTACTGATGAGAACTAAGGTGGGCCTACTCTTAAAGATCCTTTGCAAGTCCAAATGGGTTAATTACATGATCAATAGTTAAGAAGATCAAGAAAGTAATGCAAGGATTGGTGCAATCCACCTAGGAATGAAGAGGAGCTTCAAGCTAGACCCTATCCTAATGGGCCGGGTCATGAGGCCCATTGGGTCGAGCCTCTTGGGCCAGATTTGGGCCCAAATATGGCCTAGAACTATCATGCATTATGAGTTGCCAAAGATTTCAAAATTATTTCTGAAATCTTGTGCTATTATTCCCACAAATCTTGTGATGATTATGGAAGATCTTGGGGATATCTTTTCATCTTTGGCATGCCACCCTTTGGAAAAATACTAATCAAGCTTGGAGAAGGGTCAAAGATTAGGAGATTCTTACCACAAGCATGGAAGGAATTTGAAGACCAATACTCCTATGCTTGGAATGATTATCTTCTAGAATAATCGACATTAATTACGTTATTTTTTTTAAATTTATATTAATTATGTTATTTCCTTTATTTTAAAATTTTAAAACTACTGTTCATGGCGAAGTTACTGTTCATGCCTTCCTTGGATGCCAAGTTTTGTAGCCTATAAAATGTCATTTAGTGCAATGAATAAAGGGACGATACATAATAAATTTTGATTGTGAGTTGAGTTGAGTTTACTCCTCTTGTTCTTGATTGAACTTCTAAACTTATCAAAGGTAAACCACAACCTTTGTGGTGTTCCTCCTTGTAATCCGGGTTCTTGAGACGGGTTCTTCAACGAATTTAAATTTTAATATAATCTAGGTTCTTAAAACAAGTTCTCAACGGGTTTAGATTTTTCATCAATAGACCTGAGTTTTGCTTTCTTGGGTTATTTTTTCAATATTATTGCTGGGTCTCAAAGCAAGTCGATTAGAGTTCACATCAGCTCCCCTATGTGGGGTTCCTAAAAGACCTCCCAAGGGTAGGACGTGTCAAGGTGGGGCGCTTCTTGATGACCAGGAAGTAGAGTTTCCCTGGCTTGAGGTCCAGGTTGTGCTCCTCCTTGTTCCTCGAGTATCAATTGCAAAATATGTTGGTTTTGGGCTATGAGTTGTTACATTGTGTGCAACATCTGCTGTGTATTAGGAACGAGATTGACAGGTGGATGAGCAACCTCTTTTTCTTGTGCTGGATTATTTTCAGGGGGGATTCATCGATCTAATGGTGATTACAATAGTTTCAAAAAGAAAGTGTTTAGGTGTGAATTTTGTCGTTCCTACATGTGGGGCCAAACTGATGATGAATAAATTGGTTTGTACACCACTTGTTAAGTAACAGTACAAAATGCAAAAAAACAAGTAAAATGAGAAAAGACAAGATTTATGGTGGTTCGGTCAACAAGACCTACGTCCACTTTTAATGTCTAAGTTCAATGAAAATTTTATTAACTCTGGTATGTTGGGAGAGCAGAGAATTACAACGGAGAGAAGAGATGAGCTTGATTTTGTGAGATGCCCCCCCCAAGTGTTGGGGGAGCTTACAATTTATAGTCGTCTACGTAGTAATTGCATAGCCAGTCTAATGGTCATAACGGATTGCGGGCAACTTAATAGTATTAAATAGCTTGATGACCTCTTCTCTCCTTGGCGACCTCTCCTCTTCTTGGTGACCTCTCCTCTCGTCAACAGGCAAAGAAATTATGATGCTCTCCAAAGGACTTGGTCAAAGGATGAGGGAAGACTACTCTTTTCAAGCGGCGAAGGTGAGGCTCCTAGATGCTCCCTTACTCCAAGGTGGCTAGGAGGAAGATATTGAATGACCCTTGCATGCTCCCTGCTGATGTAGTAGCTCCTGATGAGCTTACCCGGGTTGACAGTTGGATTGGATTTGCTGAATCTTTTGGAGTTGGGTTGTAAACTCGAATTGGGCCTTATAACATGAGTTAGGCCCTTGGCCCATCAGAAATGTTTATTTGCAGTTAAAAGATTAATGGTTCATTGAGGTAGTTTTCCAACAACATGGTATTTGATCTTGACATGGATAAAAGATTAAAGCATTCAACATTAAAATTGAAGTTGGAAGTCCTTTAATCCATCAAGGTTTATCACCTGAGCTAAGAGTGACGGGATAATTATGCTAAAAGTGACAAACTCAACCATCTTTGTATTTCATATTTATTCGATTCTTTCTTATGTTTCAAGTGGGACTCTCCAGTTTTAGTGTCGGAGGATCCTACAATTCTCTTTCAAATGGTTCGGATTAGAACTAATTTAAAGAGCATCTTGAATTTCGTGAAGCTAAAGTGTATTGTAGGTTCATCCAGTTCCAATTTTCTACGTGTTGTTGTGTATAAGAATGTTGATTACATAAGAAGGTAAATATTAGGTATCAACTAAATTACTAGATCATAACTATGGTTATTCCCCGTAGAAACCCGTCAGCTCAAATACAAAAGAATATCAACATAGTTTCAGGTTCTTCTTTTTGGAGTTATGTCAATCACCTAGAATGCATTACCGGGTGGTCCCAATGAAACCCGAATCATATTGTACAGTTGAAAATGAAGTGACAGAGGAATACACAAACAGACAGAAACCCATCACAAAACATATTTCAATATATCCCATTAAAAAATTTAACACAGAGAGGAATGAAAACCAAAAACAATATAGGAAAATTAGTACCTGGGCAGCAAATTTACAACGGAGAGGAATGAAAACCAAAATCAATGCAAGAAAATATGTACCTGGGCGGTGGCATTGGTTGGGTTGTGACTTTTCTAGTGGAGGATAAAAATCCGATAATGTGGAACCCCGATACCGATAGGGAGAAGAAGAAGCCTCACTCACGCGTCACGCCTTGGCCTTCCTTTAATTTCAAGGGTTCCAACTAGGAAACTATCTTTTAATCCGACGACAACTCTTCCTGACTTCCGATATTGCTTTGGGCGACCAGACCACTATCCACTAACGATTCACCATTATCATTCATCATCTTCTTCTTTTTTTAATCGAGGTCGGTATCTCTTCCTTTCTTTCTCTTTTTATATCTCTCATGTTATGATTTGTCTCACTCTTGAATGTTCATGTTGAGTTTCATTATAATCCAAAGGAATGAAAACCAAAAGCGATACAGGAAAATATGTGCCTGGACAACAAATTTACAACAGAGAGGAATGAAAACCAAAATTAATACAGGGAAATATGTACCTGGGCAGCGGCGTTGGCTGGGCTGTGACTTTGCTGGTGGAGGATAAGCAGTGGCACAAAAATTGACAGAAGATTTGAGATAGATTCCATGTGAGAATTTTTGGGGATGAGTTTGGAAGGTAAGGACGAAGGCGTGAGAGATTGAGAGAGAGGCAGAAGAGAGAGACAGGCGTGAGAGAGAGGCCTGAATTGGACGAGAAAATAAAATTTAGTAATCACTGTAGATTGTTAGATCAAAATTTTTTAGATGAACTGAATTGTCTTTTATGTTGGAATTACGTTATCTGTTGGATGTGCTTATGTTTTGTATTAAAACGATCTGGACCTCTCTTTGTTTCCTAAATTCAAACTCAGCTCTACATATATATATAGTAATATTAAAAATAAAAAAATAGTAACATTCAAATACAAAAAAAAATTATCATTTAAACACAAAAAATTATACTATTTAAACACAAAAGAATAATAACATTTAAACATAAAAAAAAATAGTAATATTCAATATTAATATTTAAAAAAATTACAATAGTAGCATGTTCAATAAAAATAGTAACATATTTAAAAAAAATAGTAACATTCTTAACAAAAACAGTAACATGCTAAAAAAAAAATAGGAATATGGAACATCGAACAAAATTGAAAAAGTTAACACTGAAAAAGTAATAACATGTTCAATAAAAAATAATAACATGAATAAAAAAAATACTAAATTGGCGAATTAGAAAAAATAGTAACATGGTCAACAAATAACGTAGTAACATGAAACATTGAAAAAATTTGAGAATTATTTATAAAAAAAAAAATAAAATTTGGGATCAAACTAATAACGCATGGATCATACATGTGAATAATAGCAAGTATGGTTGCTATTGATGATGTTCTAAATCCTATTAATTTTGATGCTATGGAAGAAGAAATGATATCTAATGAGAAAGATTTATTGTACTGGAGTGATGATCTTCTTCTAAAGTGAGAGAGAGAGAGAGAGAGAGGATATAAATTTGAATTTCAATTTAAGAGTGAATTTAGGGATAATAATTTCTAATTTAAGAAATTAATTTAAAGTTATTTTCAAGGTTTTTTAGATTTTTATAATTGAACAGAACAACGCTTGTTAAGGGTATTTTGGAAATTAAAAAAATAGTGGACTTAAGTATTTACTAGTAAGATAAAAAATTGACTTATCACAAAATAAATTTTCTTGATAGATTAAAGGTGTGTTTGAGATCACTTATGAAATTCAAAAGGTACTTTTTTAATAAATGATTATCAAAAGTGTTTATAAGAAAAACACTTTTATTAAATAAGTATTGTTTGGATACTCAAAATTTAAAGTACTTAATTAATGTATTTTATAAAAAGCACGTTTGGATGTGAAAACACTTATTTGTGTTCCAATTGTTAATAACATTAAATGTACAAACATATACTACACATACAATAATACACACAAAAAAAATATTCACAAAAATATCATATTAATAAATTAGAGAAATTACTTACTTGGCAGCAAGATTGGTGATGTAGACAACAGAAGGCGTGTTCTCTTGGAAGAGGCGGACCGTAACTAGCTCATCGGTCTGTAATTTCCTAGGCGTAGCCACTACAAAGGCTGATGCCGGATCAACATCGGTGACGAAGAAAGAGAAAGACAAGGCAACGGAGGTGCAGAGGACGAGGAAAGAATCGAAAAACTTATGGAAGCCGGAGTGGTCGTCATCGAAGTAAGATGAAAGAGAGTCGAAGGTAGACGAATCGCGAAGAGACTATAGGAGCAAGGCGAGTAGCGTAGTGATATTTGCGAAGAGGGAGATAGAGAGGTTTAACCATAGGGGGAGTCAGGAAAAATGAGAGGTGAAAGTGAAAAGTGATTTTTAAAAGTAAAAGTTAATTTTTTTTACTTTTTTTTATAACTTATTTAAGTGCTCAAGTTACTTTTACTTATCAAAAAGTGTTTTTAATAAGTTAAGCCAAACACTACTTTTTTAAAAAAAGTATTTTTCATAAGTTAAAAGTCATAAAAACACTTTTTTTTAAGTCATGCCAAACACACCCTAAAGTTATTATAAGTCTATTAAGAAAGACTCGGCTCCAATTTTTACTATTCAATTTAGGGCCACCAACAGTGGAGCTTTTCTACGAGCATTTAAAGCCCAAGAAAGATATCCCTTTGTGTGGATGTAAAAGCCTTATATCCGGTTGGTGTCAGCTCGGGCGGAAACCTTTCGACAAATTGGATTTTTTTTTTTTTTTTTTGAACTGGACAAACTGAATTTCTGTCAATCCAAATATAAAGTTTATTAAAGCAAAATTGATTCACAGTCGATCTGATTTTCCAATAAATTTTAGACGAATTTGGAGCCAGTCCCTAGGCCAATAGAAATCTAGAAAAGACACTCATCAATTTTCTTTTGCATTAGATCCTTGTGGAAAAGTCAAAATAATTGACATAATTAACGTTTTTTACAATTGCAAAAATAACGACAATGTCATCACTTAATTTAAACACATATTCTAATAAACTATGTCATCAAAATGTATATTTTTCTCCAAAAACAAAAATTGTAAAACATGTATACTAAAAAAATAAAAGATAATAGGTACGCCATAAAAAAATATAAAAAATAATATGTACTTAATAATTACTAGTAATGCACACGTGCATTGCACGTGAAAAAATTTAGATCATTAATTTGTTATTAAATTTATTAAAAATACAAAGTTTTTTTTAAAAGTAAGTTAAGAATTAAAATACCAAGGAAAAAGGCGCTTAACCTTTTAATTTTTCAATTGTATTTGTTAATTAGTTAACTTCCAATTAAATAATCGTATATCTAGTTTTTTAATTAATTTATGTTACATTAATATAATTCTTCAGTCACAATAAAATTTTTAAATTGTATTAAGATTTCATGTGAAAATAGATTGCAGTTTATAGAGTAGTATATTAAATCGCATCTCAATTGATCTAATTAATTCTTAATTATAGTAAGGTTCTAATATTATTAGTATATTAATAATTATTTTTATTTTATTCAAGGAATTATTAGTGAAATCTAAATCTAATGAATTTCATAAAATTTTATTTTTCAAACATTAGTCAAAAATCACTCTCAATCACAAAATTCTAAAAGAATAGAACTTTAACCTTTTTTAAAAATCTCTTTCCTTATAGTTAAAATAAGGAATTTTGAGAACATACAAAATTTTCATAATCCTATAATAGAATGTGAGTAATGAAAAATTAAGTTTGATAAATTTAAAATGATATTTCATTTAGATACATATATGCTTAATATGTTTTATTAATTTGTGTATACTAAAATTATTCACATGAATTATTATTATGTTAAATTTGAATAAAAAAGAGATTAAAATTGCATCTTTTAGTACTTTTTGATCCATCATGCAGCTATACTTTGATGCATCTTTTAATCTTTTAAAATTGCACCTTTTATTAATATTTTATTAATATTTCAATTTATAAAAATATAACAACAACCAAGATTGATTTATTTTATATCTAATTTAATACAATGATACAAAATTAATTTCATATTTTCCCTCCCAAAAACGTCACCATTTCTGCATGGCTCCCGATATTAGACAACATCACTAACCATACCCATGTCTTTTTTTTCTTTGTGCTATACCCCTTTCTTATTTTTCCTTTGTTCTCTATAATTTTAAATTATGTAATTTTAAAAAATAAAATAAATTATAAGTTAAAATAAAAATATTTCACCCTTAATGCCCTAATTTTTAATATTACAACCAACCTAGAAAATTTTAACGTAAACATAAAAATTAATAAACTAACCTCAATTATGCCGAATACTCGATCTACCACACCAATCTCTTAAAAAATTGTTTGACATTAAATTAGGAAAATTAAGTTCCACACCAATGTCAATATTCATTAAAGCGTAAAGATATAGACAAAGGGGAGGGGGAGAAAGTTAAACTTTCAATCTCATTAATTAAAAGAGTGAGAGGGGAGAAAGGGAGAGAGAGGGAGTTGTTAGAAAATTTGCGAAATTCTTAAACCTGTGAAAAATAAATTATAGAGAAAACATACGCCACAGAAAACAATTACACACAAAACAATATTTACGTGGTTCGGCAATTTTTTTACGTCCACGAAACTGCAGGGATTTCACTATATTCAAGAAGGAGTACAAAGTGCGGCCAACAATTACATCAAATTAGAACCCTAATCACCCACATAATGATTTCAGTGCGTTGGGCAACAAAACGGGCTCAAAAAGGCTTGGGCGGCCCAAAACTCCGCTCCATGAACTAAGCCTCAGAAAATTCTCATTAAAAACCACGCAACATTATTTCGGGTCGGATCATCATTCGGATCAACACAAGTACTAGACTCCACATAAAAGCCCAAACAAATCTCCCACTTTTAGACTAGTTTGATCACCAACATCAACTGTAAATCCTCCAAAAAACAGTCTCTCATTCCTGCAGCTCATCCTCCTGTCCTCAATCTAGAACACCAACTGAAGTTGCATACAGCTCAACTTCTCAATTGTGACACCCTTAGTCAACATGTGTGTCAGGTTCCTAGTTCCACAAATCTTCTCAAAGTGTCAACTGATCATCATCAAGTAAGGATCGTATGACATGATACTTTATCAGAATGTGCTTTGTCCTGAAATGAAATGCCGGATTTTTGGCGAGAAATATAGCACTTTGACTATCATTGTAAAGAGTACCCTTCTGTTTCTTTTTACCTAGTTCCTCCAAAAACTCTATAACCAAATCCTTTCCTTTGAAGCCTCTGACATTGCAACATACTCGGCCTCTATAGTAGAAAGAGATACAGTCTTCTGCAGGTTAGAACCCCAACACAAGGAAGTACCACCCAAGGTGTAAACAAAATCGGTGGTGCTCTTTCTAATATCAGTGTCTCCGGCCAAGTCGGCATTAACAAAACCCTATAACTCCAAACTATCTCTGGTGAAACACAAACATGCTTTTGAGGAACCTTTCAGGTACCTCAGAATCCACTTCACATCCTCCCAATTTAGTCTTCCTGGGCTGCTCATGTATCTACTCACAACTCCCACTGCATGGGCAGTGTCCGGTCTTGTGCAGACCATAGCATACATAAGTGAACCAATAGCTGAAGTGTAAGGAACCTTACTCATGTAGTTATGTTCCTCATCTGTCTTGGGTGACTGATCTTTGCTGAGTATGAAGTGACTACTCAATGGTGTGCCAACTGGTTTGGATTGGTCTATGTTAAATCTATTGAGTACCTTTTTCATATGCTCAGTCTACGACAATTTCAACGTGCCCTTGACTCTGTCTTTGATGATTCTCATACTAAGTATTTGTTTTGTAGCTCCCAAATCCTTCATTGCAAACTGTTTTGACAATTGTTTCTTCAGATTGTTAATCTCCTAAATGCTAGACCATGCAACAAGCATATCATCCACATACAACAACAAGATAATGTAAGAGTTGTCAAAGAACTTAACAAGGCAACAATGATCAACTTCACATCTCTTAAACCCAATTCTATACATAAAACTGTCAAATTTCTTGTACCACTGTCTTGGAGCTTGTTTTAAGCCATACAAACTCTTTCTCGGTTTGCAGACTAGATTTTCTTGTCCTTGAACAATGAACCCTTCTGGCTGAATCATATAAATGTCTTCCTCCAAGTCACCATGAAAGAATGTTGTTTTCACATCTAACTGCTCAAGATGCAGGTTTTTTGTAGCCACCATTCCCAATACTAGTCGAATTTTTGACATTTTCACAACTGGATAAAATATTTCAGAAAAGTCAATTCCCTTCTTCTACTGGAACCATTTCACAACTAATCTGGTCTTATACCGCTTGCTACCATCATGCTCATTCTTTATTTTATACACTCACTTGTTGTGCAAAGCCTTCTTCCCTGCTGGCAATTTAGTCAGTTCCTATGTCTGATTCCCTAACAAGAAATCCATCTCATCCTTCATAGCTAACTCCCACTTGCTTGAATTTTCATCCTGCAAGGCTTCATCATAACACTCTAATTCACCAGCATCAATCAACAAGAGATAATTTAGAGTGGGTGAATAGCACTGTGGAGGTCTAATGGTCCTGGAAGATCTACGAATTTTAGCTACAAGTGTACTCTGATCTACCTATGATTCTACATTCTCCTTATATTTTTCACCCATTTTCTGGACAATACTTTCAATCAATTCATCTAAGTTGACAAACTCAGATTTCTTCTGATCTATCTCTGTGACATCTGACACTATAGTTGACCTGTCCTTGTACATTGTCTTTTCATTAAATATCACATTTCTACTTCTGACGATTTTTCTGTTTTGTTCATCCCAAAATCGATAGCCAAATTTCTCATCACCATAGCCAATGAAAAAGCATATTCTAGACTTTGCATCAAGTTTACTACGAGCATCAAAATCAATATGAACATAAGAAACACAACCAAAAACTTTTAAATGGGAAAGCTTTACCTCTTCAAGAAGTCTGAGCTCCATGGGAACTGAAGGTCCTCGGTTTATCAGGTAAGTTGTAGTACTAACAGCATCAGCCTAGAAAGACTTTTGTAGTCCAGCGTGCAACCTTATACTCCTAGCATGCTTATTGAGAGTTTTGTTCATACGTTCTGTCACACCATTTTGTTGTGGTATCCCAGGAATGGTCTTCTCCATCCTGATTCCATGTGCAACACAATACTCATTGAACCCTCCATCTATGTACTCTCCTCCATTGTCTGACCTCAAACATTTTACTTTCAGACCTATTTCTGTCTCAACCATAGTCTTCCACTTCTTAAAAGTCTCAAATACATCACATTTATTTTTCAGAAAATAAACTCATACCTTTCTGCTTGAGTCATTAATAAAAGTGATGTAGTACCTTGAACCTCCAAGGGATGCAACCGGAGAAGGCCCCCACAAATCCGTGTGTACTAACTCCAATTTTTCAGCTTTCGGCATCCTGCCAGTTTTCAAGAAACTCACATTTTTCTACTTTCCTAAGATGCAACTTTCACACATGTCAAAATCAATGGGCTTCAATTCTGGTTGTTTCCCCTTTGACAGTAGCATCTTCATCCCTTTCTCATTCATGTGATCAAGTCTATGGTGCTATAAGCTTGTATCAGTACTTGCTTCAGTGATTGCAATTGTGATTCTTGAACTTGAGGTCATATAAAAAGTACTAGTCTTCTTTCCACGAGTCAATACTCTGGCTTCCTTTGTGACCTTTCAGGTACCACCAACAAACAATATAGCATGCCCTTCATCATCAAGTTGTCCAACAGAAATCAGATTCCTCCTCAGGTCAGGAATATGTCAAACCTTCTCTAGTAACCAAACAGACCCATTAGGCAACTGTATTCGGTTGTTTCCCATACCCATAATATCCAAGGTTGTACCATCAGCCAAATACACCTTACCAAAATCACCTACAACATAGTTCTGCATGATTTCTTGGTGTGGAGTTGTATGAAACGAAGCTCCTGACTCCAAAACCCAATCATTAAGTGGGTTGTCTATTGCAAGGAGTAATGCATCATGTACCTCTTCCGTTATAGCATTAATAGAATCATCTTCATTCTTCTTCTTAAAACTTTTGCATTGCCTCTTAAAGTGACCCATTTTCCCACAATTCTAGCATTTTACTTGTTGGTCTGATCTAGATTTATTTCTGTTCTAATTATAATTTTTGGATTTTGGTGTGCCCCGATTTGAATTTCTGTCATTACCTTTGCCTCTTGTCTCAAGATTTAGGGCAAAACCAGATCCTGAGGTTTCACAAGCATCTTTTCTACGAATCTCCTCAGTCAGGATTAAATCTCGTATGTCATTGTACTTCAATTTTTTCTTTCCTATAGAATTGTTTATTGCCATCCTCATTGCCTCCCAACTGTTTGACAAGAAAGCCAAAACGATCAGTGCACAGATCTCATCATCAAAATCAATTTCTACAGACGACAATTAATTTGTGACAGTGTTGAACTCGTTCAGATGTTGTGCTACTAATGCGTTCTCTGCCATTTTCAAATTGAACAATTTCTTCATCAGATGCACCTTGTTGTTTGTTGATGGCTTTTCATACATACCAGATAAAACTTTCATCAAATCTGTTGTAGTCTTCTCCTTTACAACATTGTGTGCAACATGCCTAAACAGAGTTAACCTAATAACTCCCAGTACTTGTCTGTCAAGAAGGGTCCATTCCTCATCCTTTATAGTCGTTGATTGTTCTCCTAGAAGCAGCAGATGCAACTTCTTCCCATAAAGATAATTCTCAATTTGTATCCTCCAGAATCCAAAGTCTATGCCATCAAACTTTTCAATTTCAAACGTCTTTCCTGCTTTCTCTGTCATTGCTCCCACTAAAACCTAAACCAATCTCTAGTACTAATTGTTACGAAATTTGAAAAATTCTCAAACCTGTGAGAAACAAATTATAGAGAAAACACACGTCAAAGAAAACAATCACATACACAAAACAATATTTACGTGGTTCAGCAATTTGCCTACGTCCACGAAGCTGCAGGGATTTCAATATATTCAAGAAGGAGTACAAAGTGCAGCCAACAATTACATCAAACCAGAACCCTAATCACCCACATAATGATTTCAACACACTAGGCTACAAAACGGCCTCAAAAGGCTTGGGCCATCCATGAACTAAGCCTCAGAAAAATTTCTATTAAAACCACGCAATATTATTTCGGGTCGGATCACCATCTGGATCAACACAACTACTAGACTCCACAAAAGGCCTAACATGAGAGATGACTACTATAGTAGTAAAAATAAAACAGTTTTCAATTAGTTGATTAGTTTATTCTTTTCTTAGTAGAATTCTAAAATTCTTTTAGTGGCAGTAGCTTAATCAAAATGGCACTCCATGTTAAAAATTGGTTTTCTATCACTAGTAGGATTGTTATGTACTTTATTTTGATTGTCTCGTCTAGCGGTTACATGCATTCTGTTATGTGTAAAATGGACAAATTCTTGTACAATAACTAATCAAATAACATAGGGAAAAAACAATGATGACTAATCAAATAACCGAGAAAATTAAAAAAAAAAAGGCTTACAGAATGGAAAAGAAAGAATGTTATGACAAGTCATAGAGATAAAATTTATCTACTAAGTCATAGAGATAAAATTTATTTAGTTTGATTTATCATCTAAAAATTAGTCGTATGTGGTATTAGAATTTTAGTTGAGTTTGTCGAATTAAGTTTGCCGAATTGAATGGAAAAGAAAGAATGTTATGGCAAGTCATAGAGATAAAATTTATTTACCAAGTCATAAAATAAAGTTTATCTAGCTAATATTTTGATAAAGTTTATCTACCGATAAAATTTATCAAGCTAAAACTTTGATAAAGTTTATCTATCAAGTAATAAAACTTATCTAACTAATATTTTGGAAGTCAAATAGGTATGAAAGATAAAAACTTATCTAGGTATAATTGACTTTATAATAATAATTAAGGATAAAATAGAAAATCAAAAATTTTTCACAGATGGTAAAATTTATAAGTAGTATAGATATAGATAGATTAGACATGTACACTAAAACACAGATCGTCAGACAAGTACACTAAAATACAGATAGTCAGACAAATACATTAAAAACACAGATCGTCAAACAGATACACTCAAATACAAATTGTTAATGTATCTTCTTCTCTATAAACACAGATCGTTAGATAGGTACACTAAAACACCTCGTTAGACGTTATCATAATGTCCAATTAGTTTGGTTCACGAGTTTGAATTTCAAAATTGATAGATAACACTGTAAAACCTCAATAAAAAAATAACTATATTTTAGACTAAAATCATGTGATAAGGACAAAATGGATAATGAAGATCAGTAACTCAACAATCCCTTAACATTTGTGTCAATACAAAGACTGCATTCAAGTTTTTTCAAACATCATAGGACTTTTTTTTATATTAAAAAACCGGTAGGACTAAAATTGGTTTACACACCAAATGATGGACCTTAGCCTAATTAACTATAAATTTTACTATTATTAAAATTTATATCGACTAGGTTACAAATAAAACCGAAAACACAACTTGATTTGAATAACTTTATTGAGCGGAATTTTAGTTAATTACATATGATTTTGAGCTCAATTTCGTCAAACAATGACTTAATTTCTGACAGATTAATCTATGTGTACATATGTATATTGTAGGTCAAATTATAACGGAATCTGATACGAATATATCCAAATCCAAAAATTCATGAAATAGGCTAAAAAAATTGGATTTGAGTTTGAATTATCAAATAAAAGATATTAATTCATAAATGAATAATCAAAGTTAAATTAGAATCGAATAATATTTCGAATTTGGTGTACCTCTATGGAGTTGAATGCGGTTAATCTTTCAAAAAGTTCGCGATGCATAATGTCATTTTATGTTAGTTATGCTAGACTTTGATTAATAGTCTGCAGATCTAAATTGCACCTAAGACATCTGTCAAAAAAAAAATTGCACCTTAGAAATGCTTTTTTTTGGACCCCACATAAGTTGGTCTATTGCAATGCAAGGCCCCAAACCTTGATGCTCACCCAATTCCTTACTCTATTGTTTTTTCTCGTCTTTTTCTATTCAAGCAATGCTATAGAGACTTAACTGAAGATCTAATTTGATATAATTATTAAATGAATTATAAATTTAAATATTAAACGAAACTTACTCTCAATTCAACAGTTATAATTAATTTAATCCACAAATTTAGTCTAAATAACATTTTTCTAGAACAGCAACCATTATTTGCTGTTATTTTTAAGTTGTGACCTTGATTTTTTACGCACTTCCAAAATGGGTTTGGACTTCATTATAACAAATCCTGATTTTCATGCAATCAGAAATAATCTCATAATTTTTTTGGTAATATTGCAGAACGATCTCAACATGTCCCAAAACTTTTCCGGACATGTTCGTGGCATATTCCAATTTCATAGTCATTAAGTATACGTTTATATTAAACTAGTAATTCAACACATGCGTTGCACATAAATAATTTTTGTATATAAAATATTAATAAAAATTATTAGATATATACCTAGATTAAATATCATTTCAAGTTTATCAAAATTATATTTTTATCGCTTATTGTATGTTCTCAACGATTTGTTGTTCTAACTATAAGAAAAAAGATAAAAATAATTCATTTGAAATTCTTTGAATAAAATAACAATAATTGTCAATATTCTAATCAATGTTTACTATAATCAGGAATTAGTTAGGACAATAGGGATAAAATATAAGCTTAATAACACTTTGGATTCCTAACATGAATTTTGTCAATTTTA
Organism: Ilex asprella; assembly: GCA_023539305.1. Classification (NCBI taxonomy): domain Eukaryota; kingdom Viridiplantae; phylum Streptophyta; class Magnoliopsida; order Aquifoliales; family Aquifoliaceae; genus Ilex; species Ilex asprella. The sequence continues at coordinate 14,524,703 of CM042193.1, read as the reverse complement.
TCCTCAATAAATGAATTGTGTCAATTTGGTCCATAAAATACTTTAGACACCAAATTAATAAAAATGATACAATTAGAATAAAACTGATAAAACATTCATATTTCATGGACTAAAAGTGTTATTAACCCTAAAATATAATATACTACTTTATAATATATATTTTAAAAGAATATTTAAATTCTAAAATTCAAATTTTACTTAAAAATACATTATAATTTTGATTTTATATAAACTCTTAATAAAACATGAAAAGTTTATGAAGAGTTATGTTAATTATTTTAAAAAAAAAACTACATAAAATAATGTTTTTTATTTTAAAAATGAAATGGTCGAAATTTTGGATAAAAAAATACACATATATAAACATAACGTGATCTATATATTTGAAATGAGTAATGTTTGATTAATGAAATTTTTGAAGATTTTTTATGTTTTATTAAAAACTATAGTAGTACATATATTTTTTAAGTGTAACGTAGTCAATTAAAAAATGAATAAAACAATTTAGGCATAGAAATATGACTTAATTTATTGACATAATGACGTGACTTTAGTAGAACCATTAGGTCAATACTAAATTTCAATGTTTGATGGACCCTACATTCAATCCAAAAATCATAGTAAATTAGGTCTCAATAGAATTATTCTTAAAAAATTTCATGGATACTGATATTTATACATAGTAAATAGAGAGTTAAAATAGATGTTAGGGGTAATTTGAAGATTTAAACACATAAGTATATGATAATAATTTAGATATTCAACTACAAAAGGATTGTGTGGTATTTAAAATTCTTTATAACAATAAAATAGGGAATAAAAAAAAAATCATTCTAAGATACTTTTATTAGTAGTATAGATAGTAAAGAATTCATATATATAGACATAATGTTATTTTTTTATTTGAAAAAATAATGATCTATTAATAGACTTTTTGAACACGTTATTGTAAACTATAATGATACATATATTTTTTAAGGGTTGCGTAGTCAATTAAATTTTTTCATAGATATTGATATTTATACAAAGATAATAGAGAATTAAAAGATATATTAGAGCATCTCCAACCCTAACTCAAATTTAGACTCAAATTTAAATTTGAGTAAAAAATCTTAAAAAACTTGTTCTAAACTTTTGACTCAAACTTATACCAAATCAAGTGAGACTCATCTTTTTACACTAATCAAGGGAGACTCAAATCCTTACATAAATGTTTAATTGTGAGATTTCAATCACTTTTAAATATCCAATGGTCATCTTTGTTCTCTTTTAAATTTGGGTTTGCCCTTCTTTAAATTTGAGTTTGTCAATTAGAGTCATTTGTATCTAATTAAGCTTTTTTACTCAAATTTAAACTCCAATTTGAGTAAAAGTTTGACTCTTGGTTGGAGATGCTCTTAGAGGATAATTTAAAGATTTAAATACATAAGGTTGTGATTGTAATTTAGATATTAATTATTAAAAGATAATGTAGAATTTAAAATTTTTTAATAGGATAAAATAGTGAATCAAATTTTTTTCATTTAAGATACTTTTATTCATAATATAGATAATACGCAAGAATATAATATAGTGGACATAATTAATATAGTTAATAAATATATGAGTAGTTTAAAGTAAAAAAAAAAAAATTCAGGGTGTGCTTCTCTCTCATGGTCCTTTACCTACACCACAAAGTAGAAGGGGCCAAATTAGAGGTTTCTTTTGTTTTTTAAATTATATTACTATACTCGGACCATTTCGACCTTATCCAACCCCACATCCCACTCAAACCATTTGCTTTATCTCACCCTCAATTGAGGAGGTATTGGATCATTTAGTGAGTACTTATTATTATATAAAGAAATTACCAATTCTTTTAAAAACAATTTCAAATGGGGTGATTATGAAAAATATAAGAAAAAATAGATATGTAGAGATAGCCAAAATTTGATTGGGATAATGTACTTAAATATCTCTTAAATCATTCAATTAATATTTTTAATATAAAAATTCTAAAGTCCTTTCATCTTATGAATGAAATTAAGGTGACTGGCGTGTATTTACTGTTTCATATAAATAAAACATTACTTCACGATGAGAATTATTATCACCTAAAAAGAATATCAGGACAATATACATAAATAGATATAATCAAAGAGAATTATAAGAGGTGCATCACTTTGAACATACATTTTCATATGTTTAAGGATGGATTAATCACACTATTAATTAATATTCACAAAGATTTATCTGAACAACTTGCTACAACTTAAAATATGTATCATTCAAGTGTAGGTTGACGAGCCTAAATCCAGACCGGACCTTTGGTCCAATGATATCCCTTACCTCGTGGCGGTTTTGCCTTCTTGAAATCAAGGGTTCAAGTCCCCCTCTCCCTTCCCCCAAAAATTAAAAAAAAATACTAAAAAAAATAAAAATTCCAGACCAGACTTGGGTCAAGTCTATGGGTTGAATCCAAATCATCAAAAAGTAGGTCAGACTTAGTTCATAGCTTCGATTCAATCCAAAGCAAATTAATCCAAGAAAAGTCAATGTACATGGGAGAACAATCATCGAAATATCTTTTATATTAAGATAATGTTCATCCCTAATTGTAGCTAGCCTTTCCGATAAGCTAGTATCTTAACATTCCCGTCATTGTCTCAACTAGGGTTTTGTGCCTATAAATTATAAACTCCCTACACATGGGAGAAGAACACACACACACATTACACTTGAGCATACTCTTGCTCTCTCTCTCTTCTACTAACTTGTATTCTCTCATTAATAGAATTCTCGGGCCACCATTGCTGCCTTCAATGGTCAGGTCACCCAAACCCAACTGCCCAATCTGTCTTTTATTATTAATTATTTTATAAATTATTTTACACCACACACTCAATTGATTTGATTATGCATAGTTGACTTTGTGTATTATCAATTTGTGACGTCTGTGGGAACAACTTAGTTTTAACCATACTATTTTCCCTCTTCTTATGACCATTATGACTAGATCCATGAATCAACAAACAGCAGATGATCAACAACGCTAGGAGGAGGTCATGCCCTTGCCAGCAAATCCTGTCCCTAAACCACAACAAAAGTTGCTAGAGACTATGCAGCTGTTGGTGAAACAAAACCAGCAGATCCTCTAGTTGATGTTTGTTGAGTACCCTTAAAGAGTCATGGCAGAGCACCCACACTCTAGACACTTCACCCAAGTCGCAAGGGGCTCTCCCAAACAGTGCCAGGATGCCCCTTTGTAGCTCCAGGGCACCCCTCCTAAATACCAACCCCTCCTAAATACCAAGGCACCCCAGTTCCCCTTTCTCACAAGCCAGCTCCATCCTCCCATACTAGTGACCCTCATTTTCAAGAAGACGAAAGGGAAAACTTGTATGTGGACCATGAGAGCCACTACAACGACCAATCCCTCAATCACTGGGATGAAAAAAATCAAAGAAGTGCATAACCAACCGCGGAATCTAGTGCCCTCGCCTTCGCCCGCGGTGTCCCACACTAGCGCTCGAGTGCCTAATGCATGTGCTTGTGCGTCTACGCAACCAATGCCCTCACCCGCTCGCCAGCTAGCTCTCCCACACACCTCGTCGTCCTCATTTTGGCGTCTATCTGATCTCCCGCCCAAGCACGTAGCCTACCGTGATGTTGCCCACGCTTGCATTGTGTGCCCAGTTAGTCTAGCTGCACCTCTGACGCCTAGTGTCACCCCCATTGGCACATCTGGCACCATCACCTCCCACGCCTGACTCCCATGCTTCGGTGGCCCTATCCCACTAGCACCTTTTGGCTACCCTCACTATTGTCTCCCTCCTCCTCCTCTTTGTCTATTAGGAAAGAGCCTCCCGAGTCCCCAAAACCTTGACTTAACTCTGCATCTACTCTCACGCAAACAGTCTCAGTCTCCAGCTTTGCGGCTATCTCGCGAGTTACCAAAAGCTTGACTTTACTCTTACTCTACTCTCACGTAAGTAGCTTCAGTCCCCATCTTAGCAGCTCTCTCACGAGTAGCCAGAAGCTCAACCTAATTTTGTATCTACTCACATGCAAGCAGCTTCCATCTCCTAAAAGCTCGACCTAACTCTGCCTCTACACCCACGCAAGCAACCTCGGTCTCCCAAAAGTTCGGCCTAACTCTACCTCTACACCCATGCAAGCAACCTTGGCCTCTTGAAAGCGTGGCATTACTCTGTCTCTGCTCTCACGCAAACAACCTTAATCTCCGGGGTAGTGGCTCTCTCGCGAGTCACCAAAACCTCGGTCTTACTCTGCCTCTGTTCTCACATAAGTAGCATCAATTCCCAACTTAACTACTTTCTCACGAGTTACTAGAAGCTCAGCTTAACTCTAGCTCTACCCCACATAAGCGGCCTTGGTTTCTTGAAAGCTTGGCCTCAAGAGGTGTTGCTCTCTCACAAGCCAACCTATACTATTCCTCAGTAGCCTGGCATGCCTATCTCTCTTTCGCTAAAGCTCTTGATACCACATCGAGTTTGAGCACCCTAGAAAAAAGACACAAAAAAGCTAAAGCCATCTGCGAATATCCAAAAGTAAGAATGTCAGTATGACCAAAACATACAGAAGACAAGGTTACACAGAAAAGATGGATATCATAACAAAGTCCTCCATCGCTGTATCGATGATACTTTTAGGATCCCCAGAACATACCTCTCTAATATCCGAGGGTGTGACAATCCTCTAAAGTCGCTCTTTGGCCAAATTCATGTCCTGTAGCATGGACACTAGGCCACTACTAAAAGTAGGACAATTATGCAGAGTTTCGATCTTGGGTCACTTGTTGAGAAGAAACGGGACACCATTAGACCCCACCTTTCAAAAAACAGTAAGGCCATCAGACCTCAGCTAGGAATCACTGGGGGCATCAGATCTCGCTCTTTTAGGAGGAGGAAAAATTGTCATCCTAATGACATAGAAAGCCTTCACTATTGATCTATCAACCACGAGATCACCTGTGGAGTCTGAATGAAAGAGAGAATTTTAGAAACCGAAGACATCATTAGTTTGCCTAGGTCCTCCATGGTTTTTCTCATGGCACTGCCCAGCCTTTCGCTTCCCCTAGCGTCTCCCAGCTCTTTAGCGTCGCTCCTAGAATTGCCCAACATGGCTCCGGCATTGCTCTCCCTAGCTCCACCTAGCCTCGTGCCTCCCCTAGCGTCACCCAGGTTCATCTCCATGGCACCACACAAGCCTCTCTTTCTTTCTAAGGCACTACTTGCCAAAACATCTCTATCTCCTCACGCAGAAACATCTATGCCTCTTTTCATCCTCTCTCTGCTGCTTGTGGAAGGAAGAAAGAGAATGAAACTGCCCTAACTCTAATATGTAAAGATGATTTTTGAAAGAAAAGAATGAATATAGGTAGCTCATTGTTGGGTCTATATGTAACCCTTGAAAACCCTAAGCTTGTTACCCTAAAAGAAAAAAGGGGTTCTATTTCCAAATCCAATGAGAGACCCAGCAGAAGAGTTTGTTTGCTAGCACAATGGGTTTCCAGCAATGGTACTACCAAATGAGAAAACAAGCTTAAAAAATGCAATAAAGAGAAAAGTTAAAAAGAAGAAGCCACCGTGTGGAACAAGATACCTTGGTTTACCCAAATGAAGGAGCTCACTCATGCCCTCAACCCCCTATCACTACTAGGGTTTAGGGAATAGGGGGTAAATGACTAGCCTAGATCCAGACCAGACTTGGGCCCAGTCCATGGGTTGAGCTCAAATCATCAAAAGGCAAACAAGCTTAGCACATGACTTTACTCCAACTCAAAGCTCAAAAGTAAAGGAAGAGTCAATGCAAGTGGGAGAACAATCATCGAAAAAACCATTACTTCAGAATAATGTCCATCCCTAATTGCAACTAGCCTCCCCGATAAGCAAGTATCATAACCCTCATGTCATCGCCTCAACTAGAGCTCTACGCCTATAAATTGTAATCCCCCTACATATAGGGATAAAATACACACTACAATTTGAGCGTACTCTTGCTCTTCCTTTCTCTTTCTTTCTCTCTCTCATACTACCTTGTATTCTTTCATTAATAGACTTCACCGACCACTGTTGCTGCCTTCAGTGGTTGGGTCAAATATTTATCTCTTATTATTAATTGTTACGTTAATTATTTTATATCACACACTCGACTAATTTGATTGTGCATAATTAACTTTATGCATCATCATAGGTTATTTCAAACTAATAAAATTCGAAAGTCCGATGTCGTACCACAGGAAATAGGTGAATTAGGAACACAACGAAATTGAAAAAAAAAATTATTTATGATCTGATTTTTGAACTCAATTAAAAATCAACTGATGATTGATCTTAATCGAAATATATATCGGTGATAATATTGAGGACATATCTAAATGTATAACGGAAAAATTATCTAGATAAAAATTAGTATTTAATTGTAGATCACAATAATTCACTGTGCTCAGAATCGATAATGAATCAAGATTTCCAATAAAGAAAATCTTTTTTTATTGCAAACAAGAAATCAAGTATTTTATGAAAATTCCAATTCATTAATTCAAACATGCAAAACCATTTATTTGACTCGCAAGGAATCTCAAACATTCGATGCATGTGGAATAATAAATCAAGATATTTTACATAGCAAAAAAATTACTAAAAGACGTGAAATGATTACATACAAAAGTCAAACATTAAAGGATCCCTCCCAACCATGCAAAACATAAATGTTTCTCATATCAGGAGCGCATACTCCTAACACATTTGTTGCAATTTGCCCTTTCCTTGTCCTATATCTTGCTTGGTGCACAAATGGCACTATGGCTCTAATGTGAGTGTCATCTAAAGCCCCAACACAATTCTATACAATAGGAAATAAACATATTATCAACTGATATTTTACTAACTATATACTACGTGACATGACAACTCAAATGTGGATATACTTTTAAAAAACTCTCAATACCTTAAAAAACTTCTACTTATGATCAGTGCATTCTGTTGTGATTGGATCAGGGACTGCAAGCAATAATCGATGTAGTCTAAGAACCGCCAACACCAATGCATTGAAATACTTGCTAACCGTCTCATCAGATATAATGAAATTGAATTTGACTGGTCTATTCTTATGATCATGACTAATAATGCTCAAGAACATAGTTACCATCTTTTCAATGCCAATATTACTTCTACAAATGAGCCCACCAACCTATTCAACTAGTGTGCACAATCTAGAAAAACATCATCTTTTCATCCTAAGTTGATTGTAGCATGTTATATCACTGTCATCTATCAATCTATTAAGATGCTCTATTTGCAATGGGGTTCACGTGACTGAGCTTGGGATCATATTGTTGTTTTGAATTTTATGAAATTCCAACAAATTTAAAATCACTGCAATTAGACATGAGCATATCATGACCATATTAGAGAGGAAACTATCCATAACAACTTCCACTTACACCAATAACAGTAAACATCCACAGCCAACAGGCAACGCTTTAAATGGAGCGCTTTAAATTACCAAAATAAAACATATTACATGAATAAGCATGCATTAGATATCATCATACAACGAAGCATTCATCTTTTTTGCTAAAATATAAAAATATCATAACCGTTGGACTCAAAATCAAATCAGACAAACATTCTTAACATTTTAAGGGCTAAAATATGGATAGAGGCAACATTCTGCAACAAGTAAGAGAACAAACTACCCAAAAATCGAATAGGTCCAGTGACTAAAACAAGGGAAAAATTATTTTGGGCTTGTATTTCACTTTCCTAAAAAAAAATGGTTAAAAAAATAAGAGCACATTCTAGGCGTGTATTTCACTGGCGATTGAAAAGTTAGAAGACCAAAATACCAGATCGCTTTCCCACAAAGGTCGAAATAGGCGAGATCGCCAGCGATCGTCTCCCCGTCTTACATCATTAACACAACGTTAACGTACAGAATGTTGACGAAAAATTTGAGAAGATTCATAAGAACATACCTATGTGCGGTTTGCAGAAAAAAAAGGGTTCAACAGCGTTGAAAGTGGTTAGGGTTTCAACAGCATTGATAGTGGCAAAGGTTTCAGCAGCGTTGATATTGGCAAAGGCTTCAGCAGCGTTGAGAGTGGCTAGGGTTTTAACATTGTTGAGAGTGGCTAGGGTTTGTGGAAAGTAATTTGGATTTTATATGTCAACTCTACGCTGGAAGGTATTTGTGTCATTTTCGTTGCTTGTAACATCGATGGATTTTATACCAGCAAATAATATCATCGGATAGATGGTCTTCATTAAAGCCATGTACAAGGGTTAAAGACTACTGTACAAACTGAGTCATTATTACAACTCGAAAAATAGTACTGCACATAAAATGCCAACGAAACAAGGTAATAGGTGGGCCCCAAGTGCTATTTCTTGCTATCCCACCCTATAATATCACTAAATCCCCCAAACAAACATGCCCTTGCAATGTAAAGGGTTACATTTTCGTTGGCCCTTTTCATATGTTGCTTGTGTTCACATATTACGCCTTTAATTGAGGTTCTCTTAATAACCCTATACCTAAAAAAATGGTTAATAATATTTTTAGTCTCTAAAATATGTATTTTTTTATTAGTTTGATACCTATTGTATTAATTTTATCAATTTAGATCATAAAATATTCAATTTGTATTATTTTGGTCCTTACATAGACGAACCATTAATTTTTTGACGAAATAATCACGTATTGGGCACATAATACCGTCAAAAAAATGGCATGTGTTAGTTTCTGTCAAAAACTTGACAGATTGTCTGATTAGGAACCAAAGTGACATGAATTGAATATTTTATAAATCAAACTAACAAAATTGATACAATGAACTATATCTGACTAACCTTATATTTAAGTATACACATATATTACCTACCTACCATACATGTGTATATTCTTTTCGAGCCATATCTGACTCATTGTGTCTAACCACATTTGTATTATGTTGACTGATGTTGTTTATAAGTCACATTTTATTGTTCATATGTGATAGTGTGTACATATTAATTTTTGTTCAATGTAATATAATTTGAAAAAAAAATTATCTATTTTTCTACAAAAATAATGAATAAAAATTAATATAATAGAGTCGATTTTTTTAGAGTTCGAATTTTATGTTACATATCATGTTTTCAAGCACAAATAAATTTTAGTGTCACAGGCTTGACATGGGCTAATCCTCATATGAAATGTCGCCTTCTTCCTTTCATTTCGCACTCTGTGTGCACACACAGTCACCCACTATGATCCCCACTCACTCTCTCTCTCTCTCTCTCTCTCTCTCTCTCTCTCTTTCACACACACACAGAGGCACAACTACAAATTAGGAACCAATCACCCCTCCCACCGTACCACCGCCGCTGGACCACCAACCTTTCTTCTCTATTTCACATAGTACACACAGATTGATTTTTTCGTTGGCAACCAATGTTTCCATCAATTTGAAGATTCAAAACTATTTGTATAACATCAATTATCAAGAAAAATAGACTAGTTCAAAACAAATATGACCAGTCTTTTTTTTTTCTTGCTGGATTTGGTCAAATTGAGTGTTTCAGCTCATTTGATTAGAGATTGCAACAAAATCTCTCCGTCTCTACATGAGTGGTGGTGATTTTGATAACCTCAACTATGTGGCATATGTGAGATTGAAATAATGGATGACATGCACTATTAGAACTCACTTTTAATCCAACGACAATAATAAATTGGATTGGTAAATTGGGTTCAATATCAATTGGAGTTGCATTATTCTTCTTTCATTTGACCTAGTAGTGAAAGTTCCCCATATGATGCCTTTCAGATCTTCTTTGTAAGGACATAGCCACCCTACACTACCATTCTAGCATTTTGTAACTTGCATTGTGAGTTGCTAGCTTGGCAATAGAGTCGCACTTTTTTTAGCCTAACATGATAGTCAATCTATATCTATACTACCTCTATCTATATCTATCTCTACTACTATAAAATGTCAGAAACTCTATAAAATTTTTACTTTCCTTTTTTTCTGTCCAACAATGCAATTAGAAAATTTTTACACTTCAACATAATTGACTAGTTAAATTTAAATAATGATCTAACCCCTTCAGCGCCTCCTCCCCTTCCCCATGCTCTATTTCAGCTTCCTTGATAACTGTTACTATGCTAGAGTTTCCTTCCGTTTTCCCCTTCTCTTTCCACTTTTGAATTGGTTATACCCTCTATTTTAGATATCTTTTTGAGGCAACATGCAATGAAACAATACATTATATATATGTTCAAGGTTATTTGTCAATCTTTCTATCACTATGACCTGAGTAATTTTGGTGGACGATGGTATTCTGGACTGTCAAGGATTCCATTCGAGTTTCAGAATCACACCCAAAGGTGGTTTATCTTCCAACATTGTTATTATTTTATATATACATATTTTTTTTGGTTGACATTTTTTCTCATTGTTTGATCTCATTACTGACTACTTTCTTCACTTTCAGATTATCTACCACCATGATAATCTAGGCTGGCTAATTTAGGATTTTATAACTTTAAACCAATTGCACCTTGATGTTTTTGCTCCTCTTATGTGTGTGTGTGTCTATATATATATATATATATATATATGTATATATATATATATATATATATATA
>CM042193.1:14444608-14509065 GCA_023539305.1 Ilex asprella | reverse complement strand
AGCATTAATCATGACTCACTTTGGAACATCAAGATGCAAGTATATCACATGAAAATAATCGAATGAAAGACGTAATTAAAAGCTTAAGTTGTTAAAGAAGGTGTAACTTAAGTATTTATATTGAGCAATGCTACATGGACTTAAAAAGTAGACTTAAAAAATTGACTTGATAATCCCAACCATTGATTTCACTGTAGGTCCCAGCATTTATTGGGACCTACTGCCTATTCAATAGTTAGGATTATTAAGTCAATTTTTTAAGTTTAATTTTTAAGTCCATCTAGCATTACTCATTTATATTTCAACACGCTCTAAGTTAAATTTTGGCCATAGCATGTGAAAATATTTTTAATCATTAGGCCAGTGGCGAGATTGAAACGCACAACCTCTTACTTTGATCACGTGAAGGCTATATTTTTACCTACATCCACGAACCTAACTACTACATTTTTACCTACATCCACGAACCTAACTACTACATCGATGTATTATTGAAGATACTTGAACACATGGGAGCTCAACCCTAGGATGAGAATTACATATGATAAAAGATAAGTATAACATATATCTATCATCGTCTACATTAATCTAAACAACTTAGATAGTGATGATTTTTTGGATCCTATCGTATATCAATTTAGATGTTGATGAATTCTTTCCACTGCAATTATATCTCTAATACTTGTATGTATTGATGTTTGTATCTATGCTTGCTATGTGTCGGGGTGGCCTTAGTTGGATTTAGCAGGCATTTGATATATTTTGGAGCCATAAAAAACATATGGTCTGTTCTAAAGTTCAAAGCATCGTAACTCATAGATGAATCTATTGTGGTTTGAAACTGTGATTTGTGGTTTGAATGAGTCTATTCATTCCTATATTTGTATTTCTTCTTTAAAAAGGGTACAACATGTGAGAGCTACTTATAATGGAGATGCCCATTTATTTATTTATTTTGCGGAACCTTGGCGGTACGAGAGAGATTTTATTAATTTAAAAATAAAAATTACACCTAGTCAGGGAAGATGTATGTAAATGGCCATCATGGTATTAAGTTCGTCTAAATAGGTTTAAGTATGTAATTTGGTGTACTGGTGCTGGTACTATCTCTCCCGATCGTGTCATTTCGTTATAACCCCTTGATGGCCATTTACATTTATAGTGATAACTGCTACTGAACAAATCACATTCATGTTTTTCTACTATACAACATATACAGATCATTATATATACATACATACATATATATATATAGTTAAAATGAAGACAAAACTTGAGAATGAATTGTGTAGAAGACCCTGACACTCACAGTTGAGGAGCTAACACTGACAACTTCAGCACCTTCTTGTTGAAGAACACTGAAAACTTGTTGCAAAATGAAGCTCTTACTTAAGCCAGTTATCAAATTCACCTCCAAAATAAAACCCATCACTCTTATGGCAAGTACTGGTGACCCCAACCGATTCATTTGATCTTTAATTCCGTCTCCATCAGCTTGGAGTTCCTTCTTTTGCCTCAGTTCTTTCTGGTGATCTTTCAGTTGCTTCAAGTAAATAGTAGCTTGATCCAACAACGCAGGAAATGATAGTTTCTCCTAAAATTCTTAGAGACATGCATACAAATGAATATCTATAAATACACACACGACACAAAGAGATAGCAATCGAGAGAGGGAGAGTGAGAGAGAGAGACGTACCATGGAGGGTTGGGTGGGGATGAGAGAGGCAAGGTTGGAAACATGATCTTTCATTTGCATTCTTCGATATTTTTCCATTTTATTTCGCCTAAGTTTAGATGAACTCTCGCCTGGCTGCATCTATTGTCTAGTGTTTGTTTGGCTTTCTTTTGTCCTTCCTTTTCTTTGTTAATGAGGAATAAAAGAAGCTACATGTGGAGAGAAGGACAAGTCTGGCCCTTTATATATGCATGGATATACATTTATTTAATTAATATAAGTACTAAACGTATTTATTTACGAACGAATTGAATAAATTAATAGATAATGAGTTAAAATTATGAGTAATACTACATATCTCAAATTTGTATCCCAAAAGTGCATCCCAAATTAATGGGAACCGTTGGATGAGTGGGTCCCATTGAAAAAAGTTAGTAGGACCCACTCATCCAACGGTTCCCATTGATTTGGGATGCAAATTTGGGATATGTAGTATTGCTCTAAAATTATTATCTCTAATTTTGATGATTAGATCACTAAATTAATCCCTATAGTATTATTATATACTAATTTTTTTTTGATCAATCATTATATGATGCAAAAAATTAATTTTAATTTTTTATAATTTATACAATAAAATGAGACCAATATGGGAACTCAAACAACTACGGGAGGCATTTGGCCTACATCCAAAAAAATGTATTTCAAATCTATCAAGAAAGTGTCATGTCAATCGTTTTCACTCCTAAGGATGAAAAATATAGAAAAAATATGGACTTAAGTCATGTGACAACGTAAATGACCAAGAGTAATTTTCTGAAATGATATCAAAATATCATACTTCGATATCATAGATTTATCTAAACATAGACTATTAATCATAATATCGAAACAAACTACAAATTTATTTTAGGAAAAAATCTTAAAACTAGACACAAAAAAAAAAGTAGGAAACTTCTATAGTCCCATCGGGGATATAAGTACCAAAAATTACAAATTTTTAATATTAATTTTTTTCAAGTGTATAGAAATTATCGGCATTCTATTAAAGAGTCTCAAGAGTAAAGATGCATGCCAGTTTCATACGACCAGGTGGAGTGGCGCAAGATTTGCCTCTTAGCTTATATCGAGATGTTGATTCCTCCACACAATAATTTGCTTCTCGTATCAACGAATTAAAAAAGATGTCAACCAACAACCGTATTTGGAAACAACAATTAGAAGATATTGGTACTGTCACTGCACATCAAACAAAAGATTAGGGTTCAGTGGTATAATGGTAAGAGATCGTGCGACATGAAGACATTGATAGTAATGTGTGGGAAGTTCCCATCAGGCAACTAACTTTAAAGGGAATGATCAATAATGAAATGTTAAAATCGATATCGTATTTTTATGATCAATCATGAGTGTTAGTCGATCATAACTTTCATTTAAGCAGTTATAATTTCTTTTTTTAATGACATAATTTTACTATAAAAACTAGTAACAGACGATATTAATATTGATACTGAAATTCTTTTTCTTTTTTTTTATTGTTGAGTTTTTCCAAAAAAATTGAGCTAAATAAACGGTAAAATATCTGACAGCCCTAATAATTTGACACGTTCCTTGCCGAAATACTTCTCTACCTTCGGATGCCGACAAGGTTTTGAATTTCTATAGATCTAACAACACTGAGACCATTTTTTCTTGTTTAAATTGGGACCGGACCAAAATGGAATATATCAGTACCATACTGAAAAGTTGCCAATTGAAGACAAAATTATAATATTAGTGGAAGTTTACGATAATAATGAATAAAATTATAACATTAGTAAAAATTTTATAATAATAGTGGATAAAATTACCGCAATAGTGAAAAAAATTAGAACATTAGTAAAAAAATTATAGCAATAGTTGACAAAATTACAATATTAATGGACAATTTACTATAATAATTAACACGATTACTAAAATAATGGGTAAATTTTTACCACCATTTGACGTACAAAAACTATATTTTGTAGGTTTGTAATCGATCACTAATATTGACTAATCGATTAATGAAAAAAATACATCAGTGGAAAAATTTACAACATCAGTGAAAAATTTACAACAGCGGTAGATAAATTAAAATTGTAGTGGACAAACTTTAATCAATATGGTGGTAAAAATACGATTGACATTTTTAACCACATTTGTCGTAAATACAATACTAGTGCATCCCACTTATGTCGTAAATTTATCTTTCAATTTGTATTATTATCCACAGTTCTCATAATATTAACCAAAATGAAAGTAAAATTTGTATATATACTAATGATGATACCCAAATTAAATTTCAAGTATGAGCTCAGACCAAGAGGTCAGGCAAAACCTGCAGAGTTCAGAGGACCAGGGGCCAGAGCTCCCCCATACAAAATAATAGCTAAAATGATAGGAGAAGGTACCCCCGAAGTAATAGAAAGCTACATTCAAGATGCAAAACTCTCAACTAACCAAGATCCTCTCCTAAAATCAAGGAGGATCCCATGGGTGGAAAGCAAGGATCTCAGTATAGATCCCACAAAACAAGCAACATCCCTATATATACTGTACAGTGCCTCCAAGAGATAAAGAGAGAAAACCCTAGATGTATAAAAAAAACACTCTATAAACTCCATTAATGTTCAATAAGAAAAAATGAGCAAGAGCATCCCTTGAAGAGTGGACTAGCCGAGCTCCCGAGCCAGTGAATCATTATATTTTCACTGTGCAAACCCCCTTTCCCCCTAAGATTTTTCCCGACAATTCATATGAGCCTTGTACCTCTTATTCACACTACATAGCATAATCCATACTCCACCATTATTCACTTCTTCTGCTCGTCCTCGTTAAAATAACACCATCAGTTTGACGTCGTCTATGGGAACGACTGTTCCTATTATAATACACTGATCTTTCAGTAACCGATGGTCTTAACTCGCAACATAAGTATAAGTCAAACTAACCCACAACGAACGTAGGACCAACAGGAAGCTACCAACGACAAACAACTTGAGAATGACATAGAGGCTAATCCACTCATAGGGAATCCCCCCACAAATAACGAGATGGAGACCCTTCGCCTTGTCAACCAACCTCTGCTGCAATAGAACGAGGAACTCATAAAGCTCTTGAAATGCCCACAGGAGATACGATCAGCCCAAGAAGGCCAGAATAACCCTCTCGCAGAGAACAAACACACCTTCACCCCCTCAAAGAAGTCAATGAATGAGGGAAGAATAACCGGACCATGGGGCAGGTTCCTCATCCACTCTATGGGAATGGGCATAACGAAGAAGTGCAAAGTCAGGATGATAGGGTGGAAATGAGTGATTTCTTCCCTTATCAGCAGGAAAGAAGATATCAGTACTGGAAACAACGCTTCAAAGATATCAAGTAAGAGCTCAACCATATGAAGGAGGCTGTGAGAAGTAAAGCACCAGTCACAATAGACGCCTTGGTGCAACATATTGAATTCCCATTCACCACCGGCGTGCTCCACTTTTCCATCCCTCCGAAATTTAGAATGCTGCAAATTGAGGCATTTGATGGGACAAAAGACCCCGTAGACTACCTTAACACTTACAAGTACCAGATGAAACTGCATGGATACCAGGATCCAGTACGTTGTTGCGCATTTGCCATTACATTGAAGGGGTTAGCCTTAGCTTGGTTCAACAGGCTCTCCCCAGCCTCATTCTCCTCTTTTAAGGAGCTTTCCTTATCTTTCGTGTCTCATTTCATAGGAGTTCGGACCTACAGAAAGTCGAGCTATTACCTATTGAATGTGAAGCAAGGACCCTAGGAGAACCTTAGATCCTATTTCCAAAGGTTCAATTCAAAGTCATTAAAGGTTGATGTCCCAGATGAAAAATTTATCGTTACGGCCTTCATAGCTGGTCTGGGAGTCCAATCCAAGGATTTGATGTTCTCAATATCCAAGAATCCTAGACAAGCATGACCGAGGTGCTGGCTAAAGTAGAAAAATACATCAACAGTGAGGAAGTTCTTCTCTCAAAGGTAGGGAGCTCGTCCGCACAAAAAGAAAAAAGGAAAGAAGAGAAAAAGGACGAGATAAGTCTTCAAGAAGAAACAGAGACTGTTCCCCAAAAGAAGGGGAGACGTTAGAGATCATTTGGGGCCACCACAGCCAGATTTACAACCGAGGTACGCACCTCAACAACTCCCTCCTCTCGCCGCAGCAATATCACAGATCCTGTATGAGGTGCAAAATGAAAATTTCCTTAGGTGGCCTCCTTGGATGAAAGCAGATCCAGCGAAAAGAGATCCCACCAAGTATTGTGATTACCATAGAGATCATGGTCACTACACTGATGATTGCATCCAATTGAAGAAAGATATCGAGTTTCTAATCAAACTCGAGCCCCGTTACCGCCACCACCTTAGCAGCAAGCCCCCGCACAGCATCAACAACCTCTGGGAAAAATTAGAGTGATATCTGGAGGATTCGCAGGAGATGGGAATTCCAGCGCAGCTAGAAAGGCACATCTGCGAAGAATCAGAGTCGGCTAGACATTGGAAGTACACACTATGTCCAAGACACCTCAACTAAGCATAGCCATCACCTTCTCAAACTCAGACTTGGAAGGTTGCAACTATCCCATGATGACCCCTTGGTGGTGGGGGCTGTCGTGGCTAATAGAATAGTCCATCGAGTCCTGATTGACAATGAAAGCTCTACGGATATCATTTTTTCTTCGGTATTTGACAAAATGGGCATAGGTAGAGAAAAGCTATATCTAGTAAGTGCTCACTTGTTGGGGTTTTCAGGGGAGAGAGTGTTACCCTTGGGATCAATCCAACTTATGCTTACCATGGGGGATCCACCCTGCCAAACCACCTTAACTGTGAGATTTTTAGTGGTTGATGCCCTTTCTGCCTATAACATAGTGCTTGGAAGACTCTCCCTCAACACAATGAAGGCTATCCCCTTTACCTATCACTTGGTTATGAAGTTCCCTAAGAAAAATGGAGTTGGAGTGGTCCGAGGAGACCAACGCATGGCAAGGGAGTGCAACATGGCTTTAATGAAGCAGAAAGAGGTTGAAAGCATCCAATTGGATGAACTAGACATGAGGGACGAGATGGACACAAGACTAACGCCATTGGAAGAACTAGAGCTTGTACATCTTGGCGAGGAGCCAAAACATCTTGTTTACGTCGGATTTAGGTTGAGTCGAGAAATTAAGGATCTTCTAATCCATTTCCTGAAGCAGAACATAGGAGTATTTGCCTGGAAACAAGAAAATATGGAAGATATTGACCCCTCGGTTATCACACACAAGCTAAGTGTGAATCCAGCTTGCAAGCTTGTTAAACAAAATCGGAGAAGTTTCGCCCCAGAACGCCAGAAGACAATCAATTAGGAGGTCAACAAACTTCTCCATGCCAAAGTCATCAGGGAAGTAAACTACCCTGCATGGTTGACAAATGTGGTTCTTGTCAAGAAGACCAACAGCAAGTGGCGACTCTGCATTGATTTCACTGACCTCAATCGATCATGCCCCAAAGACAGTTTTTCTTTGCCACAGATTGATCTAATAGTGGATGCTACGGCTGGGCATGAGCTCCTTAGCTTCATGGACGCCTTCTCAGACTACAATCAGATCATAATGGACCCTAGCGATCAAGAAGAGACCTCTTTTGCGACTGAATAGGGAACATATTGCTACTAAGTCATGCCTTTTGGGTTGAAGAATGTTAGAGCCACATACCAACGCCTGGTGAATCGGATGTTCCAAAAGCAGATTGGGATATCCATGGAAGTCTACATTGATGATATGCTGGTAAAGTCACTAAAGACAGAGCTCCACATTCAACACCTAGCAGAATCGTTTTAGATCCTTAAAAAATACAAGATGAAACTCAACCCTGCAAAATACGCCTTCGGAGTATCAGCAGGAAAATTTCTAGGCTTTATAGTCAATAGTAGATGAATTGAAGTCAACCCAAAAAAGATTAAAGCAATACTCGATATGCAACCACCATCCAACACAAAAAAGAGATTCAACGTCTGACAGGAAAAATAGCTGTCTTGAGTCGTTTCGTGTCCAGATTAAGTGATAAATGTCAACCCTTCTTTCAAGTCTTAAAGAAGGCATTCCAATGGGATACACGATGTGAAGAGACGTTCAAAGCCTTGAAGAACTATCTGAGATCGCCTCCTGTTCTGGTAAGCCCATTAGAATGGGAGGTATTTACTCTCTACCTAGTTGTCTCAGACTTCTCAACCAGCGCAACACTAGTAAGGGAGCAAGACAAAGCTCAGCAACTAGTCTACTACTGTAGCAGAACTTTGAGGGGGGTAGAGGTGAAATATCCTAAAATAGAAAAGCTTGTTTTATCTCTTGTTACAACGGCTAGGAGACTTAGGCCCTATTTTCAAGCTCATACTATCGAGGTCCCAACAGATCAGCCGATGAAGCAAGTGTTGCATAAACCAGAGTCTTCCGGGAGGCTAGTTAAGTGGGTTATAGAGCTCAGCGAGTTTGATATCAGATATAAACCAAGAATTGTCATAAAAGGGAAGATTTTATTGTAGAGTTTACGATAGCTGCACCTATAGATATGGAGGCAACACAGCTAGTATCCGACCTCCCTACGTGAAAACTTTCTGTAGATAGAGCTGTCAATGCTCAAGGAAGCGGGACATGTTTAATTCTAACATCGCCAGATGGGATAGACGTCGAATACGCCCTTAGGTTTGGGTTTAAGGCTTCAAATAACGAGGCTGAATATGAAGCTTTCATTGTAAGACTCAACCTTGCTCATTTGATGGAAGCGGAGCATCTGGAGGTCTGCAGTGATTCCCAGCTCGTTGTAAAGCAGATAAAAGAGTCATATGAGACTAAGGGTGAGAAAATGACCTTTTACCTCAAGAGGGTACATGAATTAATCAAGAAGTTTGTACAAGTTAAGATAAGGCACGTTCTCATATCTGAAAATTCACGGGCAGATGTTTTGGCGAGGCTTGCAACTGCTTCGCAAGTGAACTTGGATAGGCTGATACCAGTGGAGCCATCTGTTAGTACTGAGGAGGAAGAAGTGCTCCCTGTTTTGACCCAACCGAGCTGGATGGATCCCATCATAGAGTATCTATAGAATGGAACCCTGCTAGAAGATCTCAAGGAAGCGGCGAAGTTAAGAACCAGGTCATCTAGATTTTATGTCTTATAAGAAAATTTGTATAAGCGAGATTTTTTAACACCTCTCCTTAGATGTGTAAATGATGAAGATGTCAATTACATACTCAGAGAAATCTATGAAGGAATCTGTGGTAATCACATTGAAGCTCGGACTTTGACAAGAAAGGCGCTAAGGCAAGGGTACTATTGACCCACTATTCTCAAAGATGTTGTAGATCTAGTCAAGAAGTGCAAGATTTGCCAAGTTCACGCCAACATTCCCTATTCTCCACCAGAACTCTTGACTTCAGTGGTGAGCCCTCGGTCCTTCCAGCAATGGGGTTTGGACATACTTGGATCCTTTCCTACTGGCATTGGATAGTACAAGTTTGTTATCATTGGAGTGGACTACTTCACCAAATGGACAGAGGTGGAGCCTTTGACAACGATTATAAGACAAAAGGTTCAGAACTTCACTTGGAAGTCAATAATTTACAGGTTTGGGATCCCCAGAGCAATAGTCTCCGACAACGGAAAATAATTCGATAACCCTAGGCTCAAGAAATTTTATGTCGAGCTCGGGATAAAAAATTACTTTTCAGCTCCAGCTCATCCACAGTCTAACGGACAAGCTGAGGTCACAATTAGAACCATCAAAACAGCTCTGAAGACCAAGCTTGAAGCTTTGAAATAGAAATGGGTAGAGCATATCCCAGAAGTATTATGGGCCTATAGGACAACAGTCATATATCGGTAACCCAAAAAACACCATTTTTTTTGGCATTCGGAACGAAGGCAGTGGCGCTGGTAGAAATTGGAATCCCATCTCCCAGGGCTGAGGTCACAGAACCTGAGCACAATGACGAGTCACTTCTGCTGAACCTTGATCTCCTGGATGAAAGGAAAGACAGAGCTTTTTAGCGCATCTAGAGCTACCAGTGGAAGACAACAAGATATTACGATAGGAGGGTCAGACACAAGAGTTACAAGGTTGGGGATCTGGTACCTAGGAAGATCTTGCTTGCAAGAAAAGACCCTTCTCATGGGAAATTAGGTCCTAATTAGGGAGACACTTTCATCATCTCAAGGGTAATAAGACTTGGGATTTACGATTTAAAGATCAAATAAGGGAAAATCCTACCTCATTCTTGGAACGCAGAGCATCTCAAAAGATTTTTCCAGTGAGTTTCTTTTGTAAAAAAAAATTGTTATCAATAGAATAGTGAGTTTTTCATTTATTTCAGAAAGTTTCTAAGTAGCCAAGAAGCTACAGATAAGGCCATCCGACCTCGAGGTCCACAGCTCAAAACGCCATAAAATGACTAGAAAGCTAATGATGGACTTTTCAGTTCAGAAACTGAGCCACGTAAGCTTAGGATGAACTCCTTAGCTCATAAAACAAGGATGAGCCACATAGCTCAAGATGAACTCCTCAGTTCATAAAACAAGGATGAGCCACGTAGCTCAAGATGAACTCCTAGGTTCATAAAACGAGGGTGAGCCACGTAGCTCAGGATGAACTCCTTAGTTCATAAGACGAGGATGAGCCACGTAGCTCAGGATGTACTCCTACGTTCACAAAATGAGGAGGAGCCGTGTAGCTCAGAAGGAACTCCTAAGTTCATAACACGAACATGAGCCATGTAGCTCAGGAGGAACTCCTAAGTTCGTAAAATACAGATGAGCCACGCAGCTCAGAACGAACTCCTAAGTTCATATGAACGAGCCCAGCAACTCACGATGAACTTTACATTCCATACAAAGGAACCACGCAGCTCACAATGAATACCTTAGTTCGCGAAAATCAAAGCGAACACTTGGGTGCAAGAAGAACCCTAGTAGGGTTAAGATAAGCCATGTAACTTATAGACATACAACAAAGCAAGAGAGAAACTTGTTAAAATCCAATGTTCATAAGCACAGGCAAGACACAAAGTCTGTTACAACAAAATAATTAAAAGGGGAACACTTCTAGTTTCCCTCAAGTCGCCTCTTCAATCCAAGGACTTCCTCCTTCAGGCGTGTGTTCTCCTCCCGTAAATCATTTATTTATTTCTCTGTCTTTACAAGCGTATTAAGAAGTTGTTCCCAGCAGAGGAAAGTAGAACAACACCTAAAGAGGAGCCAGCCAAGGAATAAGAGTCATTATACCTATCCCTCCTACGTCTTTGAGAAGAACCTTCAACATTTTCATCAGACTCTGAAATGGAGGAAGTAGGAGAATCTAGAAATAAAGCAAAATCCATGGCAGCCGTTGCTGCACTAAACAAGAAAAGGTTGCCTTATGTCATTAGCCCATGAAAGACGGAGGTTCAGCCTGGGTTTTCTCCTCAACTTTCATTGATTCCAGTAGAACAAGACAAGGTGCACCTATGCAACATCAACACAGTGAGAGTAGGTCATCAAGGACCTAGAAGAAAAAACACTCAAGATATTTACCAATATAAGATAAACTTCCCCAAGATTTGGGAACTCTACACCCTCTATAGTGCAGCTTAGATGATCTTCAAGAATCTCTGGAAGCAAAAAAACACGTTTAGCCACAAACTCCTCCACTGGAAACAACTGAAGCAAGAAACCTCATCCTCTTCAAGCTCATAAAAGTAAAGGAATTCGGGGACAGTAGAGAACTTCTTGTTACCCTGTAGTCTCCAAAAGATAAAAAAGCTAATCAAGGCACCCCATCCACTAGGAGAAAGACGAGAATGGCACAACCAACAATAAGCCAGAATCCAACCAATAAAGGGATGAATGAGAAGTCGAAGACCTATCTCTAGAGCACTTTCAAAGAAACAGACCTCTCCTCAAGGGAGATAGTTACAAGGCTCATCAGAGGTCGGGTTTCTCAGAGGCAAGTCTAAAACATGGAAGAATCGCCTTTTCACCACGTCCAAATCCGAAGAAGTCATCACCAAGGGAAACAAGTAATTGTGTTGCCACTTCCACTCCATTCCTAAGGAACTCGTTCCCTGAACAAGGAAGAAAGGGAGGCAGCCATCAGAATCTTGAAGGAAATACAAAGAGCAAGAACTCTTCAAGATTCAAGAAAAATCCCCAAGGTTAAAAAAAAAAAGAATCCAGAAAAACTATGAGAAGCCTAGAGAAACCCGAGGTTTTAAAGAGCCAAGAAGCACGTGGAAGGAAAAGTCGGTGACCCCTTAGAGTTTCTAAATTAGAACGGCAATGACAAGTTTAGAAAGTAAAGGGGTGCGGGCAATGAAGCCCACCATCTAATGCTCCCTTAGGGGCACCAAAAAAACGATTACCAGTAGTTGTTCATACAAGGCCAACATCTAGGGGAGCTCGGGAAGGGCCTCTTACTTACAGTTGATTCAATGAAGAAAACATCCCCAGTAGTCTCAACATTTTCCTAATACCCCTCATCCATCTCAAGCATTTTCAGCGCTCAGCAAGTTAAGAGAAGTTCAGTACATTAAGATGTAGTATGATTCGTAAGACTCACTTCAAGTCCGTAATGAGAAAGCTCATATTTAAGCTCTGCCAGCCCAATCCTACTAAGGAAAGTCAAGATTATGATAAAGAAGACCTTCTGGTATGTCACCTTGAGGAGACTTCTCAGATTTCCTTGGGTTGAGGTCAGTTCGTATGGCTCATGGACACAACAGCATAGCGCGGGCTGGCATACATGGGAAGGGTCCTAGCATTAAATTACTTATTCTCTTTGTCAGATCTAGCAAACCTCTTATAACTAAGAGGAATGACAAAACACCTAGTGAGGGCACCAAAAAGCAGGGAGGAGCTCTTGAGGCGTCAACTCCCCAGCTCTACAGCTCTAGGGAAACTCTTGACAAATATGTTACAAGACGCACCAAGTCTTCCTTACATGTCAACACCTCATTTAGCCCCTCAAATTCAGTAATTTTTCTCTAAGAAGAACTGAAGTACTTCTCAAAGCAGGGGGCAAGGAGAATATAAAACAAAGAAAAACAGAATTATATCTTAAATGCGTCTCAAATCAAAGCAACGTTTCATTTCAAAACAGAAGTTGCATTTCAGATTACGAAGTCAGGGTACATTGAACACGAAATTAGAATCACATAAAAAGGAAAAAACTCTAAGTTTCTAAAGAAAGTGTAAGTGAGGGCTTCTACAACTCAGCAGATGAGCCTTCGACAGCAAGAGACAAAATAAGAGAACTGTCAGGGGTGCTAGTTACAGGGACCTTCACTCCAATTGTTGGCAAACTCTGAGCAAGGGCCTCATTCACAAGGTCGGTAGAGAACGGTACAATGGCAGGGAGTAGCAAGAGCAGAGCCTCTCCCAGAAGAGAGAGCTGCAGAGACCCCCGTAGGATGGGTAGACATCCCGACACCTTCGGAAGTAGAGGTAGAAAGAGCCAAGGTATCATCCTCACCTTCTGAGCCAGTCTCCTCCAACTCCTCTTCAGTTGAGATAGCAAAGTCAAAGTCGAGGTCTGGATAGGTTCTCTCGGCTTTACGTTGAAAAGCTAGTCATTCAGTTGCCCACTTGGTGATGACATCATCATTAAGCTCAACAATTATATTGTCCTTCTGCTTGATAGTGACATTTTGTGCCTCAAGCTCACTACAAAGGGTACCATTTGCCTCGGATAGAATGACGTATTCCTCTTTCAAACTCTTAAAGAAACTCAAGACATCAGAAGCTTCCTGTCTAGCTTTGGCCCAAGCTTCATTTTTAAGCTTGAGCTCCTCCCTGGTCATTCTGAGCTCGTCCCTGACTTTCTTTTCTCTCTCCTCGGCTTTATCTTTTGCAGCCTTCAAGCTCTCGGAAGTAGAAGCTTGCTTCTCCATTTTTTATTGAAAATATTGCACTTGAGCTCGAAGGTCGTCATTGTCAAAGGACAATTTTGTGACCTAAAACTCGTAAGCCTTCAAAACCTTAGCAGAGCTCTCTGAAGATTGGGCCTTGCCCATCAAGCTCTTCACTTGGATAGCCAGCTGGGAAAAAGAGGGAAATAAAATGAGGATTAACATAAAAGTACAACATAAAGATGTATGGGCATATAAAAATACGAGGACTTACAGCAGCTGCTCCTTAGAGAGCTGAGCTGATAGACTCCTTGAGAGGCATAGAAGAGGCCCTTCAAACTTCAGAATCAGGGAGGACAGAGAAAATGGCCCTAACAACTAGCTCAATGTTCTCAAAGAAGGAGTTCTTGCATTCCTCCACCTTGGGATGTTTTCCTTTCTCAATCCCGAGGTTCATCGGGGAAGACTCGAGAATCTGTCCGGAAGGACTATAAGAAATAGAACAAGGTTAAAGGTGGGGGGATCAACCTCAAAGCTTCCTTGACTTCAGACGAGAAAGGAGAAGCATGGCCTTGCTCATAAGCTCGCCCAGAAGTAGGCTGAATCCCTGAGGGGGGAGGTCTCCTTGACCTGCGGAGTTCTTGATGGTGAGGTCGAGACTTTGGTAGTCGAAACCGAAGAGGAGGAGAACAACCCAAACTTCTGGACCTTAGCTTGGATAACGGGGCTGCTTCTCGAGCCGACCTCGGCTTTCCGTTTGTTACCCTTTCCACTTTTCTTTAGTTGACTAATCTTAACCTAGAGTTCCTGTGAGGTAGGCTTCATTGTGAAAAAACCTGAAAAACTTGAAATAAGCAAATCAAAAGGAAAAAGAAAGGCTAATAACGAGAGGAATAACGAAAGGAGTCTCATCTGATACCTCTTCTGCCCTAGCAACAGAAAGAGGGATTAGAGCTTCTACTATTACCTCAGGAAGACTAAACCCTTACCTTACAAGAACCTAAGGCCTAATGAGCTCAAATTTTTTTTTTGGATCATACTTATCCAACCTCAACAAAACTCGCCTATCCTCAACACTAAGCTCGAGTCGAATACCCGAAAAACGATATAAGCAGAACAAAGTTAACAAAACAAACCACCAAATTCGACCTAGTAAGCTCAGGTAGACACTCACCAAAGTTATTAGGGGTAAACTAGGCTCTAGGGATTGGAAGAGTGTCTGTTTTATCTGTTGAGTTGTACTCCCACTGTGGGCTCCCTACGAAGAAGAATAAATTTTTCTAATGTTTATGGGAGCTTGGGAGATCAGAGATAATCAATTTGGCATTAGGTTATTTGAAAATGTACAAAAAACCTTCAGAAGAATTGTGTTTGACGTTAAAAAAATTCATGAGTAAGGAAATTGTGGGGACCCCGAGCCCGTGTTTCTTAAAGAAAACAAAGAGAACCACCAAAACGCCCCAGAAGTTAGGAGAGAGCTGGGTGGGACAGACATTGAAGTGCTGCAAAATATTTTTAATAAATGGATGAATAGGAAAGCGAAGACCATTCTCAAAGGTAGTTCCAAAAAAACAAACTTTCTTATGAACATGGGAAACGTACGAGTAAATTCATCAGGATAATAGGTCTGGATGTCAGGAGGAGAATCGTAATGAGCACTGAAGATCCTCATAAGAGAGGGAGTGGCCATACTAGCACCCATGAGTTCAGCAGTCCTGAAGGCACCCCCTAAGCCAGTACCGCTGACAGAAACTCCCACACCACTCACCTTGTTTTTACCTTTGCTGGGCTTGGTGGGCACTGGAGAGGAGGTTGAGGGAGGCTCCTCAACATTTACCTCAGCATCGACAAAGCCGACGCTTGAGAAATTATCAATTTTATCTCCCACCTCTCCTAAGTCGATATCCTCCTCGGCAGACCTATCTCCCAAAAGGGAAACAGAGGAAGGAGTGGCTCCAGAGGGGGCAGACATAATTGAACAAGAGAAAGGGAGATCAAAAGAGCGGTAGAGAGGAGAAATACTAACTACGCTCTCCCTAATAACCCTAGGGTCAACACAATAGCTCCCAATGTTGAGAATTCGCACAATAGAACACTAGTCCACAAATAGGGGAAGAGGAGACAAGCAATAGTCTCGATTCCAGAAGTAAAAGAATCGGAAAGCTCAGAAATGTAATAACCACCTCAAACTTGAAGGATCTAGAATAGGAAAAGAGGTGAAAAGGACAAGAGACGTACCTAGCCTGAGAACAATGACGAACTGCAACTCTGAGAGAAATCAAAGGGAGGGGGCAATGAAAGCCTTCGAATCGAACCAAGAAAACTCGACTTTGAGTAAGAAATCAGAAAACTTTAAGCCAGAAAGCCAAGATATCGAGAAGAGAAGAACAAAAAGGAAAGTTGAACAGTAGAAGGAGGCGGTTTTAGTAGTTGTTTGGACATTTATAACTTGAAAGACATGTGCTGAAACGCGCGCAAGAATCTAGGAAGCCATGATTGCAAAAAACCGTTAAAAGACAACTCCCACGTGCGGGTCAAGGTCTGCCATGTGCTGGTCTAACTCAGTTTTAAAGCAGTTCAGCCCTTGACCAAGCTTGCTTGAACCAAGGGCTGGGGGACAACTGATGATACCCAAATTTAATTCCAAGTATGAGCTCAGACCTGGAGATCAGACCAGAAGGTCAAGCAAAACCTGCAGAGTTTAGAGGACCAGGGGCCAGAGCTCCCCCATATGAAATAATAGCTGAAATGATAGGAGAACAACTGGATGACAGCAGGTACCCCCAAAGTAATAGAAAACTACATTTAAGGCACAAAACTCTCAACCAACCAAGATGCTCTCCTAAAATCAAGGAGGATCCCACGGGTGGAAAGCAAGGATCTCAGTATAGATCCCACAAAACAAGCAACATCTCTATACATACTGTGCAGTGCCTCCAAGAGAGAGAGAGAGAAAAAAAATCCTAGATGTATATAAAAAAAACACTCTGTAAACTCCATTAACGTTCAATAAGAAAAAAAAGAGTAAGAACATCCCTTGAAGAGTGGCCTAGCCGAGCTCTCGAGCCAGTGATCCACTATATTTTTACTGTACAAACCCCCTTTTCCCCTAAGATTTTTCACGACAATTCATATGAGTCATGTAGCTCTGATTCACATTGCATAGCATAATCCATACTCCACCATTATTCGCGTCTTCTGCTCGTCCTCGTTAAAATAACACCATCAACTAATAACCTTAACCACAATCATTCTAATCTTACAATATTTATGGGAAAAATTACCATAGCAGTGGGGAAAAATTGCAACATCAATAAAAATTTTATGACATTAGTGAGAAATTTACAATAATAGTGAAAATTTTACATAATCATTGTATTTAACCCTAAATTATAGTAAATTTTATATTTGAAGTCATAACCTTTCTCCAATTGTGGTAAATTTATTCACCATGGTTTTAACTTAACCTCTTTTTGTCGTAAAATTTTTCCGTAATCTTCGTAATATTACCCTGAATTGTCATAATATTAACCAAAATAGTGACAATATTAATCAAAACATTCGTAAATTAACCTCTAAACTTAAAAATTTATCCACAATTATAATAAATTTACCCTCAAAGGTGGTAAATCTGCCCTTAATTGTGATAAATTGCCAACACTTTTGTTAAATCTCACTCTAGTAATCTTACGATCGATCTCAAACATTCTTTTAACATTTTAAGGTATATTCTAAACTTTTGTGATAGATCATAATCTATTTGGACAAATCACAAAAAATATAATATGATCATCTATCACAAAAACATAGGATCGATCACAAATTTTCTTTTTAGAAAAAAAAAAAGAGAATTACATTCAGACCTCTTGAGATTTATCACTTAATCACTTAGACCCTTGACATTTGAAATATTACACTTAGACCCTTGCTGTAAATATGTTCATTAATAAATAACACTTAGAGCCATAAAAATTTGTAAACATATATTACTTATACCCCTTAAGTTTAAAATATTATACTTAGACAAAAAATACTTCAATTAAAGATAAAATTTCAATTATTTTAAATTTTACAATTAAAATTCATGTTCTATTGTATTTTTTATTGAAATAAAATCAAAAATAAAAATTTATTTTGTTCTTAAAAATTTATAATTAATATACAATTATATTATCTATTAGAATTTAATTTGGTCATTTAAATGGCCAAATTAAAATATCAAACTACTCAAATAAAAACAGAATGAAAAGTGTATTCCCACACTTTCTATCTTTTTAATTTTTAATTTTTTTGTACCAAACGGAATAAGAGACATAGACATGTCCCTCCAACCAGAGACGTGCCCACTGTGTGTTAGGGTAAGATACCTTCTCCATTGATGTATCTTGTGGTGCGTTTCCGCACGTAACGTAATATAGTATTGAAAAAACCAAAAAGTGCAGATCAATCAATGGAGAATGTTGGTGGTACATCTTTATTGCGACAGTAAGAAAAGACAGATCAGACAACCTTTCTTTGACTGTCATCCCAAATCAATGAAATGGAGACTAATTGGATCCTCTGAACTTTATATATATATATATTTCGGCGGATTGAACGTGTGTAGAAAGAATTTTTGCACGTATAATGCATAATTTTTTATCTTCCATATATGTTGACAAATTTTTCATGTGAATCCAAAAATAGTATGATAATCACTACAATGAATGATAAATGAAATGGATTAAAGTTAAATACGGATAATTTGTCTTGACACAACAAATTCGTTTGAAGAAATAGAATTTTAAATTTTCAACTAGCAATGATTAGAGAATTTTTTTTACTTAGTTTTGATACCGTAAAGATGAAGTTGATTTTTAATATTGATATTGGGAATGCAACTTAGATTGAGTAACACAAATTTAACTCAAACATAGTCTAAATTTTTAGTATTTAATTGAACTTTTTAATATTTTGGTTGTTTTAATTTTGGACAAAAAAAATTCAATATGAATTAAAAAATTTCAATATTTGGATTTTGGCTTCGATTTGCAAGTTCAACACAAATTCTACCTGAATTTGTAAAATTGGGTTAAATCCAAACTCAACCCATATTTAACCCATTATTTGAAAAAGAAATAAATGAGACACCCACAAATAAAAATGTTATGGCATCTGACCGCACCCCCTCAATCATTGTTATTGATTTTTAAGTCCTATTGTATGAGTAATGAAAAGATGAAAAAAAAAATGAGTAATGAAAAGATAATAGAATTTAGGTTCAATATTAATTACCCTATTTTGTGTCATTTTTTTTTTTTTGAATTAATGAGAAACCCCTATTGCAAAAATAGGGGACTTTTTGAATTAATGAGTTGGGTTGGACTCATTTTGAAAGGTTTTCCTATTTTGGGTTGAGTCCTCAATTCACTCAACATACACCCACGGTAGACAATAAGGATGATTTCTCATTTGTCCAATCGACCCATCGTTGTGTCCGCATTCTACTGGTTATCCTATTTATTACAAACTAATAAAAATCGGAAGTTCGATGTCGAACCACAAGAAATTGGTGAAGTAGGAAAACAATGAAATTAAAAAAAATAAAAATAAAAATTATTTATGATATGATTTTTGAACTCAATTAAAAATCAGCTAAGGAGTGATTTTAATCAAAATATATAGCGGTGATAATATTGAAATCGCATCTAAATGTATAACAAAAAAATTATCTAGATAAAAATTAGTATTTAATTGTAGATCACAAGAATTTACCATGCTTGGAGTCGACAATGAATCAAGATCTCCAATAAAGAAAATCTTTTTTTATTGCAAACATGAAATCAAGTATTTGATGAAAAATCCAATTAATTAATTCAAGCATGTAAAACCAGTTATTTGACTCACAGAGAATCTCAAACATTCGATACATGTGAGTTAACAAATCATGATATTTTACATAGCAAAAAATTTACTAAAAGACATGAAATGATTAAATAGAAAAATCATACATTAAAGAATAGTGGATAAAAAATTAAAAAAAAAAACAAGTTTCATTAGAATAATCACCATTAGTTTTAGTTGGGGATTTAACAATCCGTTAAAAAAATATAAAAAAAAAACTAAAACTAGAGAAGAGGGGCTGAAGGAAAAATGGCCTTCCTTAATATTTACAAAAATTTATATAAAGATTAGGAAATTAAAGAAAAAACTAAACAAAATCAAAGACCCGTTCTTAGAAAATCTTCCCATTGTATCCGAAAGCATATTTTGGTTCATCTAGACACATTACTTTATGTTGGCATTTTTGCTCATTGCGTTCGGACGTGCATTTCCAATCGTCTAGATGCGTTTAAGTTTTTTTGCAAACTTTCAACGCGGTTTTGACATAGTTAGAGGTTGATTCACTAAATTTTTTGAAATATACTTTTGAAGCCCTTATATTTTAATGCCACAAAGATTAGATAAATCAAACATCTAGTAAAAAGTTAAGATCAAAATACAAAAATAATGTCAAAATCTTTCCTTCACGAATTCTCACCATTGCATATATATATATATTTAAAAATGCCTCCCAATTTTTTTCGTTCATCAAATCGTCCCCCATTCTAACTGAATTATTTTTGCATTATTTGATCAGCTTGGATTATTTTATTATCATCAGAAATCATCTGAATTACCTACCAAATGAGACAAATAACTAATATAAATATCAAGTTAAAAAAGTCAAGAATATAACACATATAATCTTAAATAATTTGTAATTAACTTATTGTTAGATATAATAAAATAACACTTTTTGATCATTTGGACACACAACTTTACGTTTGTCTTTTTGCTTGTAGAGTCTAGAAGAACATTTCCAACCATCTATACGCGGATAAGTTTTTTCCAAATTTCAATGCAATTTTGATAAAGTTAGAGATCGATTAACGAAAATTTCATGAAATATATTTTTGAAATCCTTGAAGTTTACTTTATAATATCACAAAGATCAGGTAAATTGGACATTGGGGTAAAAAGTTTTGATCAAAATACCAAAATAGTGTCAAAATCTTTCCTTTCTGAGTTCTCTCTGATGCATGTTTATGTTTCTGAATGCCTCCAACTTCTTTTCTTCATGAAATCATCTCCCAATCTAACTGAATTCTTCCTCAATGTGAACGACAAAAGAAGTGTTCATATCTTAAAGAAGTAATGAGATTACACCACTACGTATTTCTACATTTTTTTGTTTCAATTCAGCTTGTTCACATATATAAAGAGAAGTGAAGGGATTGTTGAGTTGTATTGTATTGGAGGGAAATAACAATGGCTGACAAAATATATAAAAATTCTTCCAAGGAGTCTTCTAAAGTCATTTTCGACAACGTTGGTGAGCCTTCACTTGCCCTATTCCCGCCACCATCTGCTCATCGGCCACGACTACCTCGGTCTCCTCCTTTGGTTGACCTTGGACAGCCACTGTCATCCGTACATCCACTGTTATCACCATTGGCACTGCCCTCTCCACCACCACCTTTTCCTCCTCTATTAAGGCCACGACTACCTCGGTCTCCTTCTCTAGTTGGGCTTGGACAGATATTGTCATCTCTGCACCTCCACCGTCATCATCGTTAGTGCTGCCCCTTCCACCATCATCTCCTCCCATGTCAATGCCACGACCACCACGATATCTATTTCCTCTAGTTATGCTTGGAGATATATTATTGCCGGCAATTCCACTCTCACCAATGTTGGCACCACCTACTTCAGTAATACTATTGTATCCATGTGCTCGACCTTCACAACCACCGTCAACTCCATTTTCAGAGCCTACGGTTAGAGAACTAGTCTCATTTACTTCTCCCACTTGCATACCCCAACTCCCACAGACAGGTCCTTCTAATGAAATGAATTATTTTTCTGAAACATACAATCATCTAAATAATGTTTTCTCTATTCTGGAAAATCCTACTCCATACCTCATTATTTTTCGACCCTGACTTTTTTTTCACCAAGTCCATCTTGAGTTGTCTATCAAATACCATCTCCATACTTAACGTCATTTTCTCTTTATCACTTCTCCTATCCAGTTTATTTTGGAACAAATAGGATCATCTTTGGCGCACATTCATCTCTGGCATCTTTATGTTTATTACTGGAGTTCCATTACCCTTGCAGACGATTTACATCCAAACAACTGATTCATGGGACACAGGATTTAGGAGGGTGGTAGGGTTATGAGAAGTATGTTCTGGTATTACGGACTGTTACTTGTTTTCTCTAGTCACTTGTTATTGTTCTCGCCCGACGTATAAGATGAAGAAATTGATCCAAAGTGTTAGTACGATGCATTTGATTATTAGCAGGAAGAATTTGGAAAAAGCAATTGAAGACTTTAATGAAATTTTCAAGAAGGAGAGGAGAAGATTGATACAATATGGGACAAAGAACAAATTAGAAGAATTCTATTTTTCCCGTGAGGTTATGTAGTGGCGATTTTCACGACATTTAAATACTGGTTTTTGACATTGAATTTACTCTAATATCTGACAGAAAAAAAAATGTCTTATACATTTCTTTATAATTCTATCATTAGGATATAACTATAAAACTATAGTTGGGTCATCAGGATGTAAATATAACACTATAGTTCTCTCATTAGGATGTGTAAATATAAATTATAAATTATTTATTTTCTTTTGTGATATCTTATTGTTTCCCTTGTTAGAATGGAAATATAAAGGTAAAGTTTATTTAGTATCTTGTATGTTTACTCTCCTATCTTTTATGTTTACTTTCCTATACACCAGCTTAGTTTAAACTCAATTTACAGTTATTTCAGTGTTTTGTTTGTGCTTATGTTGAAACTTCGTCGCATGCCACATTTACGCATGTAATTAATTAATTATTTTTTTAACCCAATATGTAACTTTATTTAGTAAGAAAAATACATATGCAAGTAACCACATAACTCGTTATTGAACTTTCTAGTTTTCACTACAAAAAGAGGCTCGATAATTTTATTAAATAAAAAACTAAAATTAAAATACACCTACGAAGGGGGATGTATACCCCTCGATGCTATCTAATTATAATGCAAAAGTTCTTGAAGTTCCAACTGAAAAGGAGCAGCTGCTCTATCTTGAATAAGTTAAGGGCAGTAGCTGAACACTCACGTGAACAGTGATTGTACCAGCTACTGCAACCAGCTGATCAGAGGACCACCAAGAGACATCTGGAAATTCTGAAAGGACACATAGCACTCTTCCTTAGAACAAGGTGGACGAGAAGCCGTCGTGAAAAGGATCTGAGAAAACCAAAAAGAGCTGAAATTCCAGCAGTCTAAACCAACAGTCACCAAGTTCTCTACATAGATGGAGAGATGTATGACATAGATCTAGTGAGTGATTTAGCACCATTCAAAGAGAAAGAACTCTGAGAGAATTTGTAGAAGATGAATATCCATCTCGTGCAATGGAAGAAATGCAACACCTTGCAGATAAGCTTTGGAGACTGAATGAGATTCCAGCAGTCGGCGCCATTATGATCAGAACCCTGAGCCTGAGAACAGAGGAACAAAGCAGAGCTCCCACATTCTAAAGACGAAAAGCGAGAAGGATGCCAACAATCAGAAATTTCTCCAGGTACCTGTACAGTCCCCCACCTTGAATGCCTATGCTTATGAATGCCTATATCTGATCCATGACTATGTTTCTGAATGTCTGTATCTGGTCCATAGATGATGATAAATACTTCTATATCCGTAGTAAAAAATGCAGAAATTCTCCATTTATGAAAAGATCTCAATCCCCTATACGAAAATGAATAAACCATATGCATATCATAAAATCATTAGACGCTTCCTTAGAACCCGTATTTGTCTAGAATCCTGCAATATAAGGTGCTTGATTGTCATTGGGAAATCATCTGCAGCAGTATAGGTTAGAGAATAACCCTCAATCACCCTTTGTTGGCCAATGAATCTGCGACTGCATTACCTTCTCTAAACGTATGCTTGATTTGGAATGAAAAACTCTGAAGAAGGGAGAGTATCCTGTCCAATAGATCCCAGAGTTTCCATGAAGCTTGGCACCTCTTTAAGACCATGTCCATCAACACCTTTGAATCTGTTTCGATGACAAGAGGGTAATCTATCAAACCATAGTCCTGTACCAAACACAGACCATCCCATAACTCCCTCATCTCTGCTTCCATATTTGTACAGAAGTCATAGTAGTAAGAACCTGCAAGGACTAGCTGACCACTAGAATTCCTGAGTATGACACCTCCTCCTGATAGACTTGGGTTTGTAAATTTTATATGATTAAATAATAATCAATCAATTCTTAATTCCAAGACCTAGAACAATCATGATTTTCACATATTCATATTGCGGAATTAAAACATCATAATTTACATACCTGAAGCCATTGATGTAAATCCTTGGTTTCTTGAACAAGAATAACAGTATTTTGTATAGCCTGAAAAACACAGTTTCTCTCTCCTAACCTTTAACCTGAGATACACAAATCAATGGGGCATGTGCACATTTATAGGTAGAGAGAGGACCGGTTTCCTAGATCAACATGAACTCCACTTCCCATCAAAGTAGGATATCAGGAAACTACTACTTCTCTTTGACCAATCAGAAAACATCAGTTACCTGGTTAGTTTGGAATTGGGAACCTTATCATTATCTTGACCCAACCAATTCACCAATTAATTAGTGATCATTAAATATCACATGTGCCAAAAAATCATGTGGGCCACATTTAAGTCTTACAGGGTTACCTTTAGAGGCCCCATCAATGTTCGGCTTTAAAAAACCTTCAACTGGATATTCCCAAGCAATCCACCAAGTCTTGATTTGAGCCCTCTTAGAGACAATCACATTTAGGCTGTTAAGCATATCCATTTCCTGAATAGTATCCAATGCCTTTGGTGTAATTATAAATGTCTGCAGTCTTAGAAAATGCATAATTATTTTAGATAGGGAAGTAGAATGGGATTTCTGACCTTCAAATAATCTTCTACACCTTTCCTTCCAAAGCTGCCAATAGATTAGTAAAGGCAGTCCTCTAATTAAAAAATGACTAACTGAAGAATGTCTATATATTCTTACAAACCTCATAAATCTACCAAGAAGCTCCTCATGTTCAATTAATTGAATTCCAAATTTTGTTGAGATGTCCTCCCACACTGCCTGTGCATACTTGCATTTGAAAAAGATATGGGAAGGCGATTCACAAGACTTGTAACAAAAGACACACTACTAGCTAGTGAGACTCCTATTGTTTGAAATTGAGAGTCCATAGGCAATGATTTCT
Source organism: Ilex asprella (assembly GCA_023539305.1). Classification (NCBI taxonomy): domain Eukaryota; kingdom Viridiplantae; phylum Streptophyta; class Magnoliopsida; order Aquifoliales; family Aquifoliaceae; genus Ilex; species Ilex asprella. The sequence goes on along the minus strand of CM042193.1, from coordinate 14,484,197 downwards.
GCATTAGTTTCCAACCAATCAACTGTGCACTTGGAGGCACCTTCTGTTTCCAAATTGCAACAACTTGATTATTAAAATGTCCTTTTGATCTTATACTATTCCAGACAGACTTAAGAGTAAACTTTCCATCTGAAGAATGTTGTCAAATAATTGTAACTGCCTTTGTTGATAATTCCAACTGCACATTTATAATCTCCTGCAATAATTGATCATCCATCCATTGATAAACCTCTGCCAATTCCCAACGACCTTCTACAAACAACTGAGAAAGTTTTGGAAAGACAGTAGGCATCACAAAGTTCCTAAGAATTAGTGGACTTTCTCCAGTCTAGTTATCACACCAAAAATCCACTGAAGAACCAGAACCCACCAAAACCAATGAGTTACAAGAGACCAAATCAAACAAAGAAGCCAATTCCCTATAACTCTTGGGATGGTTATGTGCTGAGCTAGTTAGCATATGCTGGTTTTTCAAATATTTAGCAGAGAAATGTTTGGACCAGATTGACTTACCATTAAGCAAACACCATACTTGTTTCATTCTGAATGCTTGTTGCACATCCTCAAATTTCCTTATTCCCAATCCTCCTTCCTCTTTAGGCATAGTAATAACTTTCCATGAACACCAATGTCTTTTGTTGATATTTGCTTTACCAGACCAAAGGAATGAGGCCATAGCAAAGTTCAACTTAGAGATAATTCCTTTAGGCAAATTTAGGGAAGCAAGTAAATGAATAGGAATAGAGCTCAAGACCGATTGTATTAATACTATTTTACCCATATTAGATAACATCTTTGTATACCACCCTTCAAGTTTCATCTGGAATTTTCTCAACAACTCCTCAAAATAAATAAGTTTAACTCTTCCTCTGATAATGGGGCAACCTAAGTATGTAAAAGGGCAATTCTTCAAGGGGATGTGAGCTGCATTAGAGAGTGAGTGTTTCCTTGCTAAAGATATCCTAGCAGAACAATATAGAGAGCTTTTAGACTGATTCACCTGCTGCCTTGAAGAAACTTCATATCTTTTCACAAACTTCAATAGATTAGCCATAGATTTCTTTTTACCTTTCAAAAATATTAGCGTATCGTCTGCAAAAAGCAAATGAGTCAGTTTCAGTGATCCTCTGCCAGTATGGTAATAGTGAACCAGCCCCTGCTCATATATAAACTTTAGTCCCCTGCTCAAAACCTCTTTTACAAGTATAAATAGACTAGGGGACAAAGGATCTCCCTGTCTAAGCCCTCTTGACTTGGGGAAGAAACGATGTAATTAATTAATCAAGTCCTTCACAAAATACACCAAAAATTATGCTTTAATAAATCATTGAACAACCTTGTCTATTCTTCTAGGTTTCATATTAGCATTCAAATGGTCTTCAATTCGTTTTATTCAATCTTATTTAATGATCATATTGAAACTTATAATAATAATAACCATATTAATGTTTATTATAATAATTGTAGGGTGTTTATGATTGAATGAATAATAGATATTGGAGGGTATTACGAATAAAATATATGTATCGGAGGGTATCGCAACTATATTGGTGAAATAAATTAATATGCTTAAGAAATATACATACAATATAAAAAGAAAAAAAATTATGGGTTGGCATGTGTCCCATGGTCCGCAATTGTCTAAGATCAATCTGAAAACTTTCCACATTTTACCCATCCAATTTGTTGTAATTTTTTTCAAAACATAATTAATTATATATGGAATCGTATCAGACACTTTTTTTTTCTATAAAATATTACTGTAGTCGGCCCATTTCCACATCCACATCCCATAGAAACCATTTTTATCTCACCCTTAATTGAATATTTATAGCATCATTTGTAATAATAAAAATTTATTATGAATTTTTAATGAAAAAAGTAATCAAATGGGTGATTACAAAACCAGTATAGGAAAAAAATAGTTATGTGGATATATAACAAAATTTAATTGGAATAAACTAATTGAATATTCCTAAAAATCTTTTAGTTTGGCATTTTGCTAAGAAATACTAGTCAAGTCCTTTCTGTTTAAAAATAAAATAATGATAATTGAATTTAAATATTATTCTACTAACAGAGAAGTAGAATCAACTATGTATGACGTCCAAATTTTTATATGTGGTCACTTCTATCAAAAAAATTGTCGGATTGTCTGATTAAGAACCAAAGTGACACAGATTGAATATTTTAGAGGCCAAATTAACAAAATAAGTACAATGAGGACTAAACTGATAAAAAATACATTTTAAGGACTAAAAATACTACTAACCCTTAAAAAAATGCAAAAATAAAATCTATATTACAATTTCAATTTATTAATAAATCCTAAATTGGCCCCTCACCGTGTAACATTCCTAGCTCCGCCCCGGGGGTGGACTTGCATGAATTTTTCCTCCCCCTCTTTTTTTAACTGTCTTGGATTACGCAGGAGAAAACTAACTTTACAAAATAGAAAATAATTTTTCGTTTTAACGTTATGTTGTTATTTCCACACTAAATAGCTACAATTAATACAGCATAATTTATATTCGAGAATAATCTTATCTAATAAGAAGATAACTTACACTTTGAATCTTATCTCCACATTTTTTTTCCGTTTATTTTTGTCACAGGTTGTATCAATTATTTTTTATTAATTTATAACTCAATATAATTTTTATTGAAGACATTGTTCATATACGATAGTATACACATATTAATTTTTGTTCAAGGTCATATATTTTGAAAAAAAAAATTGTTGATTATTTTACAAAAATAATGGATAAAAATTAATATAACGGAATCAATTTTTTAAGTGTTCGAATTTTATGTTATATATTGTGTCTTCAAAAAGGATTTCACCTTGATGTTGTTGCTCCTCTTATGTGTGTGTGTCTATATATATATATAATAAAAATTGGTGCTCTTGACTTTTGGTTTGATCAGGCTAAACGTACACTAAAGAATCTGAGGGTGAAAATAAGTCCGTCCAATATTGATGGAGTGAGACACATTCCAACCATTAGATGTATATTTTTATAACTTCCTGTTTTTACATCCGTTTTTGTTTGTCTTAGAAATGATTCACCATGCTTCAAAATTCAAGGATTAAAACATCAAACCAAGGCCAAAATCAAGGAAAAGAAGGGAAGAATCATCGATAAATATCGAGTAAACATTTGTTTCATTTTTGAGATTGAATACTTGATATAGCGTAATGTAAAAATTTGAGCTTAGACCACGATTACATACATATTTGGGGTAGAATCTACAGATGGTGTAAAAATAGTGACTCTTATACCTCATTATTTTTAATTTGACATTTCTTATAAGCATTGAAAGATCGAGTGATCAAACGGTGGACTCGGCCATTAAAAACTTTTATGAGGTGTACGAGTTAGTAATATCACTCCCACGATGCGCAAATTCATCCTATGCCCTACAGATTTTTAACAATAGTTTGATTTGATTTTTTTGTATGGCTTATACAATCTTGTGTTATGTATAGAGCATCTCCAATAGAGTAGTTAAATGGCCAAAATAGCTATAATTTAGTTATTTTGGACAACTGTTCATACTCCAACAGAGTATTTTGAGGATAGCTAAAATACATTTTTGCTACAGTGATTAGTTAAATATAGCTAATCACTGTAGCAATAGCATTGCTTTGTTTATTACTATTTTCTCTCTCTTCCTTTTCTTTCTTTCTTTCTTTCTCTCTCTTTTTCTCTTTCATTATTGCCAGAGTTGGGGAAGGTGGTTTAGGGGCATCGTAGTTAGGGAAAGAGGTTGGGAGCACTGGATAAGGAGGCTGCCGGAGTTGGTAACAGAGATTGAAAAGATCACCAGAGTTAGAGAAGTTTGTTGTGAGGCTGTCAGGGTGCGTGTGTGTTTTGGCTAGTAAGAGAAGAAAGAGAATATTAAAGGATGGGGGTATTTTAGTAATTTTATATTTTCCATCCACTTTGTCAACCAATTGAATCATTTAAAAACTTTAAGGGGTCAAATTGTTGAAATTAAAACCGAAGGGAGTTGATTGTAACATGACCCAAAATTGAAGGGGCATTTTGTAATTAACTCAAAAAGATACAAAAAAAAAGAGTAAAAAGCAGTGTGTTGCTGCCAAAAAAAAACAGCAGTCTATTCAAGAGCAGAAACTCTAGTTGATAGCTTATTTTTGTGAGTTATTATTGCTGAAAAATTCAGATTAGCTTTCCCTTTGTATTCTTTCATATTGTGATCATTATTGATGAAATATAGAAATGTCTTTTGAGTAAAAATTGGTGTGGATGTATAGCAGAATTTGTGTCCTCTATTTTTGTGTTATTTAGTGATCAATTTTGCTTCCAATTTCTAACAATAATGGTCCAAGGTGTCATGTCTCCTTAATATTTTGAAAGAAATGTGATCCATTCATTGATGCTCCTTTCAATTTCGGAAGACCACTTAAAACCTAGGTAGGGCGTAGTTTTTGAAGGTAGTTATCATGTGAGTGAGGACGAATTTTTTTAATATAAAAAAATAAATATTGAAATTGTTGCTCAAAACCATCCACGTACAACGTACATGTACAAGGACTAGTTAATAACAAAAGAATTACAACTCTTTTGAACGTGACAAGAAATTATATTTTTGTGTTGTATCAATCGCTGGGATGTGTGTGTGACAGAGATTTCTTTGATTCACATCAAGGGAGCCATCCAACAATTTTTCATCTTCTTGTTCATCTCAGTTTCATCCTAGTCATTGCTATGCAACAGGATTATTTATCAATTGGTGCAATCTTTCACTTACTCTTGATTTAGCTATGCCAATTCTCGAAGATAAAGCCTGCAAAAATCAATCCATAGATATAAGCATTAATCATGACTCACTTTGGAACATCAAGATGCAAGTATATCACATGAAAATAATCGAATGAAAGACGTAAGCTAAAACTTAAGTTGTTAAAGATAGTGTAACTTAAGTATTTATACTTTAACATGTTTCAGATTAAATTTTGGGCTTAGCATGTGAAAATAATTTTTATCATTAGTGCAGCGACAAGATTCGAACGCACAACCTCTTGCTTTGATCATGTGAAGGCTACATTTTTACTTGCATCCACGAACCTAACTACTACATTGATGTATTATTGAAGGTACTTAAGCACATGGGAGCTCAACTCTAGGATGAGAATTGCATATGATAAAAGATAAGTATAACATATATCTATCATCGTCTACATTAATCCAAACAACTTAGATAGTGATGGTTTTTTTGAATCCTATCGTATATCTATCTAGATATTGGTGAATTCTTTCTACTACTATCATATCTCTAATACTTGTATATATTGATGTTTTTACCTATGCTTGACATGAGTCGGGGGCCTCAGCTGGAATTAGTAGGCATTAGATATATTTTGGAGCCATAAAAAGCATATGGTCTGCTCTAAAGTTCAAAGCATCGTAACTCATAGATGATAGATGAAGCTATTGTGGTTTGAAACTGTGATTTGTGGTTTGAATGAGCATATTCATTCCTATATTTGTATTTCGTCTTTAAAAAGGGTACAACATGTGAGAGCTACTTATAATGGAGATGCCCATCATGGTATTAAGTTCGTTTAAACAGGTTTAACTAAGTGATTTGCTGTACTGGTGCTAATACGATCTCTCTCGATCGTGTCATTTCTTTATAACCACTTGATGGCCATTTACATTTATAGTGATAACTGCTACCAAACAAATTACATTCATGTTTTTCTACTATATAGAACATACAGATCATTATACATACATACATACATACGTACAAACCTATATATAGTTAAAATGAAGATAAAACCTGAGAATGAATTGTGTAGAAGACCCTGACACCCACAGTTGAGGAGTTAGCACTGACAACTTCAACACCTTCTTGCTGAAGAACATTGAAAACTTGTTGCAAAATGAAGCCCTTACTTAAGCCAGTTATCAAATTCACCTCCAAAATAGAACCCATCACTCTTATGGCAAGTACTGGTGACACCAACCCAGTCATCTGATCTTTAATTCCATCTCCATCAGCTTGGAGTTGTTCCTTCTTTTGCCTCAGTTCTTCCAGGTGATCTTTCAGTTGCTTCAAGTAAATAGTAGTTTGATCCAACAACGCAGGACATGACAGTCTCCCCTGAAATTCTTAGAGACATGTATACAAATGAATATTTGTATTATTGTATACACACACACGACACAGAGAGATAGAGATAGGGATGGAGAGAGAGAGAGAGAGAGAGAGAAAGGTACATACCCTAGAGGGTTGGGTAGGGATGAGAGAGGCAAGGTGGAAAACATGATCTTTTCATTTGCTTTCTTCGATATTTTTCCATTTCATTTCGCCTAAGTTTAGATGAACTCTCACCTGGCTGAATCTATTCTCTAGCGTTTGTTTGGCTTTCTTTTGTTCCTCCTTTTCTTTGTTAACGAGGAATAAAGGAAGCTACATGTGGAGAGAAGGACAAGTCTGGCCCTTTATATTCTCTAGGTTTTGTTTGGCTTTCTTTTGTCCCTCCTTTTCTTTGTTAAGGAGGAATAAAGGAAGCTACATGTGTTGAGAATGACAAGTCTGGCCCTTTATATGTGCATGGAGATACATTAATTTAATTAATATAAGTATTCAATTTATTTATTTATGAGCATAGTAAACAGATTATTGAGTAATAGATTAAGATTATTACCTCTAATTCTGATGATTAGATCAATAAATTAATCTTAATAGCATTTTTATATACTAATTTTCTTTTAATCAATCATTATATGATGCCTAAAATTTAATTTTAATTTTAATTTTTTACAATTAATACAATGAAACGAAACCTCCAACTTATTTTCATGGGAACTCAAACAACTACGGAATGCATTAATGCATTAGGCCTACATAAAAAAAATGTATTTCAAACCTATAAAGAAAGTGTCGTGTCAATCGTTTTCACTCGTAAGGATGAAAAAGATTGAAAAAATATGGACTTGAAGCCATGTGACAACGTGTATGATCAAGAGTAGACTATTAATCCTAATATCGAAACAAACTACAAATTTATTGTAGGAAAAAAACTTAAAACTAGACAAAAAAAAGTGGGAAACTTTTATGATCCCGTCGGAAATATTGGTACCAAAAATTATAATTTTTTAATGTTAAGTTATAATTTTTTTTAAGTTTAAATTATAATTTTAAAAGGCATGATTAATCATGGAATGTTAAAATCGATACAATATTTTTCATTATCGATCATGAGTGTTAGTAATAGATCGTAACTTTCTTTAATGTAATTATAATTTCTTCTTTTAAAATTGTAATTTTACTATAAATAATAGTAATGGACGATACTAATATTGATACTGAAATTCTTTTTCTTTTTTGTTTATTGTAGAGTTTTCCAAAAAAGTGAGCTAAATAAACAGTAAAAGATGTGACAGCCCTAATAATTTGATATGGTCCTTTGCCGAAATACTTCTCTAGCTTCGGATGCCGACAAGGTTTTGACACTTTTTTTCTTGTTTTAATTGGGACCAGACTACGCGACCGAAATGGAATATATGGGTACGATACTGAAAAGCTGTTGAGGACAAAATAATAATATTAGTAGGAAGTTTAGGATTATAGTGATTAAAATTATAATATTAGTGAAAAATTTATAATAGTAATAGACTAAATTATCACAGTAAAAAAATTAAAATATTTATAAAAAATTTATAACAATAGTTGACAAAATTACAACATTAATAAACAATTTATTACAGTAATGGGTACAATTATTAGAATGGGCAAATTTTTACTGCCATTTGAAGTACAAAAACTATATTTTGTGGGTGTGTGATTAATCACTAATATTGAATGATCAATCAATGAAAAAATTACATCATCAGTGAAAAAAATTATAGCATCAATAAAAAATTTATAACATTAGTAAAAATTTACAGCAGCGGTAGATAAATTAAAATAGCAGTGGACAAATTTTAATCAATATGGTGGTAAAAGTACGATTGACACTTTTAATCACATTTGTAGTAAATACAATACTAGTGCATCTCACTGATGACGTAAATTTATCTCTAAGTTTGTATTATTATCCACAATTCTTATAATATTAACTAAAATGAAAGTAAAATTTGTCTATATACTAATAACCTTAATCACAATCACTCTAATCTTACAATATTTGTGGGAAAAATTACCATTGCAGTGGGAAAAAATTACAACATTAATAAAAAATTTATAACATTAGTGAGAAATTTACAACAGTAGTGAAATTTTATATAATCCATTGTATTTAACCCTGAATTATAGTAAATTTTCTATTTGATGTCCTAACCTCTTTTTGTTGTAAAATTTATACTTAATCGTAGTAAAATTTACACTTAACCCTCGTAATGTTATCCAGAATTGTCATAATATTAACCAAAACAGTGACAATATTAATCAAAACAATCATAAATTAACCTCTTATAAATTTATCTATAGTTATTGTAAATTTACCCTCAAAGGTGGTAGATCTGCACTTAATTATAGTAAATTGCCAACACTTTTGCTAAATCTCACTTTAGTAATCTTGTGATCAATCATAGACAATTGTGATCGATTCCAAACTTACAATTTTTCAAAAAAAAATAAGTGAAGGATACTTATGATTGATCCCAAATACTTTGGATCGATCGCAAACAATAGAGATTTATCCCAAATATTCTTTTAACATTTTAAGGTATATTATAAACGTTTGCGATAGATCATAATCAATTGGGAAAAATCACAAAAAATATAGTACTATGATCTATCACAAAAACGAAAGATCGATCACAATTTTTTTTCTTAGAAAAAAAAAAGAGTATACCCAGACCCTTGAGATTTGTCACCTAATTACTTAGAATTTGACATTTGAAATATTACACACAAACCCCCTGAAGTTTGTACGCGCATAACACTTAAATTTCAGTTGTAAATATATCCATTAATAAATTACACTCAGACCCCTTAAAGTTTGTAAACATATATTGCTTATAACCTTTAAGTTTAAAATGTTATACTTAGACAAAAAATACTTCAATCAAAGATAAAATATAAAATATTTTAAATTTTACAATTAAAATTCATGTTCTATTGTATCTTTTATAGAAATAAAATCAAAAATACAATTTTTTTTTAAATCATAATTAATATACAATTATATTATTTATTGAAATTTAATTTAGTAGTTTAAATAACTAAATTAAAATATCGAACTATTCCAATTAAAACAAGATAAAAAGTATATTCTCACATTTTTTTATTTATTTTATTTTTTATCTTTCGTATTAGACAGAGCATAAGAGAGTTAAACTTGTGCCTCCAACCAGAGACGTGTCCACCATGAGTTAGTGTATGATACATTCTCCATTGATGTATCTTGTGGTGCGTTTCCGCAAGTAACATAATATGGTATTGAAAAAACCAAAAAGTGGAGATCAATGAATGAAGAATGTAGGTGGTACATGCTTATTACGACGCTACGAAATGACAGACCAGAAAACCTTTCTTTGACTGTCATCCCAAATCAATGAAATGGAGACTAATTGGATCCTCTGAACTTCATATATATTTCGGCGAATTGAACGTGTGTACAAAGAATTTTTGCACGTTTAATGTATAATTTTTTATCGTTGATATATGTAGACAAATTTTTCATATGAATCCGAAAATAGTATGATAATCACTTTTATGAATGATAAATGAATTGAATTCAAGTCAAATACGGATAGTTTGTCTTGACACAACAAATTCGTTTGAAGAAATAAAATTTTTATTTTTCAACCATTAATAATTAGAGAACTTTTTTACTTAGTTTTGATACTGTAAAGATGAAGTTGATTTTTAATATTGATATTAGAGATGTAACTTAGATTAGAGGTGCAACTTGGGCGAGTTGGATGAGTTGGATAGTCAACCTTAGTCCAACCCTAAGTATATAATCTACAATCCTAACCCTAACCCTAACCCTAACCCTACCTCGGGTTGATAAACTCAACCCAAGCATTGTCCGAGTTTAATTCGGGCGGGCTCAGGTTGAATTCGGGTTAATGATTTCAGGCTGATTTTGAGTTACTTTACGGATTAATTTTTGGTTAATATTCTAAACTTGATACATATATTACATAATATTCAAATAATTTAACAACCAACAACTTGAATCAAGTTTTTAACATAACAACCATAATATTAAGAACTCAATGCAACTACAACCATACAGAATACAGTCAGATAGATCAATTTATCAATTTATGCGAGTTTAAATCAAAATAATCAATTTATGCAGTCAAAGATTTTTCACTGTAGCAAGCAGCCAAGACTTACAACCAGATAGTGACTTATTATTTTTCAATGACAATCAATCTCTTAAACATGAATATTTTCAATTCAACCCTAGCATATATTATAAAATTGTATTTATATAATAGTAATTCGGGTTCAGGTTCGGGTTCGGGTTCGAGGGGTCAACCTGAGCCCAACCCAAAATGAATTCGGGTTGCGTTTTTTTGACCCAAGCCCAAGTCAAATGTTAAAAACCCTAGTCCAAGCCCTAATTTTTTCGAGTTTGGCTCGGGTTGAAATCGGGTTGACCAACCCAAGTTGAACCCCTAACTTAGACTAAGTAACACGAATCTAACTCAAACATAGTCCAAATTTTTAGTACTTTATTGAACTTTTTAATATTTTGGTTGTTTTAATTTTGGTAAAAAAATTCAATATGAATTAAATTTGGGCAATATTTGGATTTTGGCTTCAATTTGCAAGTTCAACACAAATTCTACCTGAATTTGTAAAATTGGGTTAAATCCAAACCCAGCCCAAATTTAACCCATTATTTGAAAAAAATATTTAGACACCCACAAATAAAAATGTTACAGAATCTGCCCTGCACCCCCTCAATCATTGTTATTGATTTTTGAGTCCTATTGTATAAGTAATGAAAAGATAATAGAATTTAGGTTCAATATTAATTACTCTATTTAGGTTCAGTTTTATTTTGAATTAATGAGAAACCCTATTGCAAACCGAGTTTAACTCGAATAATGTAACTCGGTCTCAACCATGGAAGATAAACTTAATTGAGTTGGGTTGGACTCATTTTCAAGGGGGTTCCTATTTTGGGTTGAGTCCTCAATCCGCCCAACCTACACCCATGATAGACGATAAGGATTTCTTCTCATTTATCCAATCGACCCATCGTTCTGTCCGCATTCTACTGGTTATCCTATTTATCATGCACATTAAATTAACCAAAACAATTTTTTTCACAAAATTTAAATTTAAAAATTGGAGATACTAATCACTCAATTACCATCCAAACCAGTTTGTGTTGTTGTATATTGTTGGAAAGAAAGCTTATCTTCAGAAGTTTATATTTTACTCTCATTGCATGTTTGGTTCATGTACAAATAAATGATGGGATTATGCAATTAGTTTTCATTTTTTTTAGAGGGGAGGGGGAGTGTGAGTTCATGGTATCTCATATTGGTTAGAAAGGGAAAAGTTATTAGGCTTATAAGTAAACCTCTTGTTTTACATGACATAATGTCTTTTCCCAGAAGTACTGGGAAGAACAAAATCGTGAGTGTGAGTAGACCCAAAACAGACAATATTATGTCATGTGGAGGGTAGGGTGTTACAAATTGGTATCAGAGCAGACTCTCACCTGGAACGAGTGTGGGGTCTTGCCATGCTCACGTGTAATGGGCAGGCAAGTAGTAAGACGCCCAAAAATCCGGGAGTTCGTCAATTACCCATCGACCACGGAATGTCCGTGGATACCGAATAACTCGATATCACAACGTTATGTCCCATTGACAAGGGTCCATACTTTAATAAAAATTTGGGCAGAATCTCCATGTACGGAGAACTCTACTCAAAACATAACATGTGTAATATATCTTCACATGACCTATCTGAGGCCCAATATATAATACTAATCGCATCGGGTTCATTTATAAGTAAACATCGACCACATCGGGTCCATTTATCCATACTTATATCAAAATATGCAAGATTATTTTTAACACTAGTCCATATAAGTTTTATTACAATCATTTGTAAAAGAATACATGCCCAAAACATAATTTTCACAAGTGTTTTACATTAACACAAAATAAGCCACATTTGGCTTTCTTCACACATGAGGGTTCAAATTGGAGCCATCCGCCGATGTATTTCTCCCACCTGAAATATTTTTCTGTATAAGGTGAGCCAACGCCCAGTAGAGTTCCTACAGAGGCTACTCCCCACCTAATGCACATGCAATGTTCACATTTAACATTTCTTATTTACATCAATGTTCCAAGTAAGAATATGCAACTCTATATTAGAATTTACCATATCATGCTATAAAATGAGATGAAACTCACCCATGATACTTTGACTTGAATCTTCACCGACTCTCACAATATAATGCAATGTCAATGCGTACTGAATCCGTCATTTGACAAAAAATTCATCCAATAATTGTTTGAAATAAAAGTTATTTTATTAGAAAATCAAATCATTGATGGGTGTTACTCATTGAATGAGTACTTTATAAATCAAAATCTTGTATCTTGTTGGACAACGGATTTTTTGGTATCTCAACCACCGATTCCATAAATACCAGCACTTCTTTGAAATTTCACTGCCGAGAAGTTCTTGAACCATATGACCGGGTTTTGCACCCGAGGGAGAGTCTAGCCCTACTTGTTATACCCAACACAAGTTTTTCCATGAATGCAACTGTGCGACCCAGTAGTATATTCAATCCCACTTTCCCGAGCCCATCCTTCAATCACCAAGAATTATGCTTGAAACCATGCCCAACACACACCCCCCCAATACTCATGCCTAAGCCCATGAATGGGATGCCTCCATGCACAACGATACAATGTTCAATATGCTATGAATGACATATAAACAATTTCAACCTATCCATGGTAAGTTATGTTCCAAACATATAAATATCATATTTGTCACAATGTCAATATAACACGCATGCATATAAATTGACAATTTTTCATAAAAATATTCCAAGCATGTTATCACAATATTTATGTCAATAACACGCTTAATTACAATGGCAAAATATAACACATAACAATCCATGTAATAGACTACATAACAACCCACTTAACGGCCAAAAATAATCCGCAAAATAGCCCCTAATCGGAGCCTAAAACAGTCCGTAAAATGGCCCTAAAAACAGTCCATGAATGGCCCTAAAAACAGTCCATGAATGACCCTAAAATTAGTCCATAAATGACCCAAAAAACAGTCCATAAATGACCCTAATAATAGTCCATGAATGGCCTTAAAAACAGTCCATGAATGACCCTAAAAACAGTCACAATTTCAGTCCATATTAGGCCATAAAAACAATCCGTAAACAGCCCCATAACTGTCCCAAAAATAGTCAATGTATAAACCAATTTCATACATTAAAACTTGTCCAAAAACAGTCCATTTGGACAGCCCTTGGACAACTCACATATAAACCAATTTTATCCACTAAAACATGTCCAAAAATAGTCCATTTGTATAGCCCATATACTAACCAATTTTAACCACTAAAAGTTCACTTAAGGTAAGAATAAAACCAAAGTAGGAAGATCCCTACCTCAATAGAAGTGTAGAAAACTTGTATAACACCAAAACAAGCCCAAAGCGCTTGATTTCACAAAATCCTCTTATTGGATCTTCGGTGAAATTCCTTGTTTTTGGTGTGGTTGTGTAGCCCTCATCGCGATGATCAACTTTAACTCTTGGATCGACGAATTCCGACTGATGGAACTCCGGGAATCGAAGGAGAAAGCTTGAAGATTGATTTTTTTTTTCTTCTCCTCTTGTCTCTCTTCTCTCCCAAACGTGTGAGGCTGAACAAATGGAGATATTTCTCCAAAAAATATGATTTAAGTCACTATATATAATTTTAAAGACTTGGCTCACAACGCGCCACACACCCCCTCTTTTTTGGGTCCGTTATTGTCCCGAAACGATTTATTACATTACGTGTTTAGTCCAAATTAATTTTATTGGTACTTTAGTCCAAGCATACTTAAATTTTAAAATATTTATTTTTGGGCACCACTGAGAGGTAATCCGTCACCCAATTGTCTCGAACGACGTGTAAAAAGTTTGACTATCTCAAATTCAACGAAATTCGACAGGGTGACTAGATTTTGCAGCACGAGTCCAACAGCGAACTCCGTTTCCTCATCCGAGGTCTTGAACATGAGTATTTTAAATACGCATTATAGTGGCAAATTATCATTTTGCCCTTTTTTCGTAAAAGTTCAAATTTACCTGGGTTTCACATTCTTTCCCTCTTAAAAGAATTTTAAATCGAAATTCACACATACATACACATACAATCACACGCATATGCAAGAGTCATTTAATATTAAATGACTGTTAGAATATACTTTTATCCTTGAACAAGAAAGGAGGATAATTGGTACGTATAGTGTCTTCACGTTCTCATGTTGTCTCCTTCACTCCTCGGTGCTACCACAACACCTTCACTAGCCTCACGGTCTTACCTCACAAAACCTAATCCCGGCTATCCATGATACGTACCGGTTCCATCCGCATCAACAGTCAACTCACCCCCAATCCACCACATATGTCAGATTTGGAGTGTACTTCCAAAGCATAGACACATGAAATATCGCATGAACACCGATAGATTTGGCCGTAACGCCATCCTGTAAGCAATTGCACCTACCCTCTCAAGTACTTCAAAGGGTCTGATATACCTCGGCGACAGTTTTTCTAGCTTGCCGAACCTGACTACTTCTCTTTTAGGCATCACCTTCAAGAAGACATGATCTCTCATCTCAAACTCTAGAGGTCGCCGCCGTTTGTCAGCATAGCTCTTCTATCAGCTCTGAGCCGTGAGAAGACGCTTCCGTATCAATTCCACCTTCTCGGAGGTGTCCTTAACCAAATTCGGAGGCGTAGAGGGTCATTCTCCTACCTTCGTCCAACAAACTGGAGATCGACAAGGCCTCCCTTATAATGCCCCATAGGGTGCTATCTATATGCTCGTCTGATAACTGTTGTTGTAGGCGAACTCCACTAAGGGTTAGTGCTCTTCCCAAATGGTCTTTTTCGACTGACCGTCCGTTTGGGGATGAAAAGCAGTGTTCATCATCAACTGTATCCCGAAGGCTCACTGGAAACTTTCCTAAAAATGAGCCATAAACCTGGGATCCCAATCCGATACTATAGATACGGGCACTCCATGCAGCAAGACAATCTCTCATATATACAACCTGCAGAAGTCCTCCAGTGTGAAGGTCATCTCTACTGCCAAAAAGTGTGCTGACTTAGTAAATTGGTCCACTATCACCCACACTGCATCATGCCTTTGTGATGTTCGTGGCAAGTGAGTCACAAAATTCATCGTGACATGCTCCCACTTCTACTCAGCTACCTCCAAAGGTTGGAGTAACCCTACTGGTCTCTAGTGCTTAGTCTTCACTTGCTGCACGTGAGACATCTACTAACAAAATTGACAACGTGTTTCTTCATCCACTCCAATAGTATTGGCGATGAAGATCTGGATACATTTTCGTGCCACCGGGGTGTACAGCAAAACGGGAGCAATAGAACTCCCTAAGGATCTCCTCTCTCAACTCCACAGACTAGGGAACCACAATCCTTCCCTTATACCGAAGACTACCATCCAAATGAATGGTCCATCCCTCATCACTTGTCCTCGACCGTACCTGATCCATGACAATATCTCCGTGTCCCGCCCCTGGGACTCGATCACTCGGCCCAATAAGGAAGGCGTAGCCACCAAATTTTTTAAAGTGCCCTAAGCCTGCCCCATATAGTGTATCCCAAACTGTCCCACAGTCTCAAGCATCTGTCACTCCTGGGAAGCCACACTAGCCAAAACTCATCCGTGACTTCCGCCTAAGTGCATCAGCCACCATATTTGCCTTACCGGGATGGTAATACAAAGTGAAGTCATAGTCCTCCAGATACTCCATCCACATAAGTAGCCTCATGTTGAGGTTCCACTGTGTAAAGATGTACTTCAGACTTTTGTGGTCTGAAAATACCTCGAACTACTCACCATATAAATAGTGGCATCAAGCCTTCATGGCAAAGACAATGGCTACCAACTCCATGTCATGCGTAGGGTAGTTCTGCTCGTGATTCTTTAACTGCCGAGAACCATAAGCTACCACCCCATATAGCACTTCCCATTGGAGTTGCTCTAAGAGCTTTTATCGAAACTCTCAAAAGCTCGAGCTTTGGTGGTTATGGCTTCAGAAAAAGCTATGGTGCTCATGGAAATTTAGAACTAGTAATATATATCTATATAATAAAACAGCTCATACTTTGAATTTATCCCAATCATATTTTTCTCCTCAAAATCATCACTAATTACTTACATCAATCATCATCTCTCTGTCAGACTCAAACGTCAAGTTACATCACTCTTTTTTATAACATGTTTAATCATTTATATATTTCCTCCCTAAAAATATCACATCACTCATTTTTATCATATGTTTAATTATTTAATATTTGATTAATTTGTAATTAATATATTTTGAAAAAATTTAATATAGTGGGATCGATTTTTTGAGCGTTCAAATTTTATATTTTATCATGTCTTCAGGCACGGATTATGGCTAATATATATATATATATATATTTATTTAGAGAGAGAGGGAATATCAGTTGTTCTTTAAATTTGAATTTCAAATTTATGTAAAAAAAATTATTGACATATCTTTATTGATAGTGAATTAATGGATAACAATTCTCAGGTTATGAAATTAATTTAAAGTTGCTTTCAAACTCAAATAAATGTATTTTAGAGTTTTAAAAAAATAGTAGACTTAACAACTTATCAGTAAGATTAAAAACGGACTTATCCCAAAATAAGTTTTTTAACGGACTAAACTCATTATAAGTCCCTTAAAGAGGACTCAGACTAAATTTTCACTATTTTTTAGGTGTGTAGTAATAGCCCAAACAAAAAATCTGAATTCATAAAAAATAGGTCATACAAAAATCTTAGATTTAAGTTCAAATATTTTTTTTTTTAACTCGAGTGAATTATGCCTATTAATTCATTCAACCCATGAAATTAAACGCCCTAACTGATTTAACAGGTCCTAAAATTTAATTTTTCTAAAACAAAAATGAAAAAGTTAACAGTAAAATTAAAACTACTAAAAAATAAGTCACTCCTTCCAAAAAAATTAAGTTCAAATTTATCATCATAATTTCTAAATTATTATCTTCCCCATCTTTCTCTTACCATCAAGTTCAACTACATTAATAAAAACTTGAATATAAAATTTTAATTAATATTTTGCATTTCAAAAAATAAAAAATAAATTTTAAATAAGTTTATTATTAATATTGAAAATAAAACATTTCTCATTTATTAATTCCACTTTAAACCACAAATATATCGGGCGGCTCCTGCGTTACCCTGCATCAATATCTTTTCAAAGGATACTAATAAATAGTAATATTTTTAACGAGCAACAGTCTCCATTGGAGGAACCTCTTTGTCCTGAATAAGGTGCTTTCAATGTAGGACCAGACTACCATACTGAAAGCTGCGATTAAATTAATTGAGGGCAGAATTATAATATTAGTGGCAAATTTATAACAAGAGGAGATAAAATTGCAACATTAATAAAAACATCATAGCAGTAATGGACAAAATTACCACAATAATAAAAAAAATTATAATATTAGTGAAAAATTTACAGCAATAATAGGTAAAATAACAACATCAATGGACATTTTACTATATTAATGGGCAAAATTATTATTAATTAAATGTTGGACCAAAAAAAATATTAATTAAATGAGATTGAATATTAACTTCAAGAAGTTAAGTGATAATTTAATGTTAAGTTGATAAATTTAATGCTAATTGAATTAATTTGATATCAATTTGATGAATTGAATATTAATTTGATGAAATTGTATGTTAATTTGACAAATTGAATGTTTATTAGATAATTTTTGTAGTTTAATTTCATGATTTGAGTGTTAATGAGATGAATTTAAATATAATTTAGATGGATTAAATGTTAATTTGATTTTCATTTGATGAATTGAATATTAATTGAGTGAATTTGGATATTAATATGATGAATTTGATGTTAGTAAGTTGAATTTGAATGTTGGTTTACTAAATTGAATGTTAATTAAATAATTTGAATGTTAATTTAATAAATTTAATGTTAATTAAGTAAAATTGACTATTAGTGATTGTGAATTAAATCTGTCCTGATAACATTAGTAATTGAATATTTATTAGGTGAATTTGGATATTAATTTGATGAATTGATTTTTAATTAGAGGAGTTTAAATATAAATTAGATGAATTAAAAGTTAACTTGACGAACTGAATATTAATTGGAAGAAATTAAATTTTAATTTGGTATAAATTTGGTAGACTGAATATTAATTATGTGAACTTGAATTGGATAAATTTTGATGTTAATTTGATGAAATTGCATTACTTTGATGTTGATTTAATGAAATTAAATTTGGAAGCTTAAAGGTAGAAATTAAATTTAAAATTTAATTTCATCGAATGTTAATTTGATATTTATTTGGATAAAATTAAATTTTAAATTTTAGAATTTCAATGTTAATTTGATAAATTTAACAGTCATTAAAATCATGAACTTTAATGTTTATTTAATAAAATAGATGGTCAATTTGGTGTCATTTTTATGAAATTTAAAAATAAAATTAAAGGTGATTTTTTTATTAATTTGGTGAAAGTGAATTTTGTGATCTATCCCAACTATTTTTTTAAATATGTCGCAATTATTATTATTTTTTAAAATATATCAAAATTATTATTCGGAATACATCAAAATTATTATTTTTTTATCTCCAAAATATTTGTGATCTATCATAAGATCTTGTGATCTATAGCAAGGTTGAACTAGTCTCCCCCAAATTTTTTTTTAAAAAACAGTAAGTTTGTGATCGATCACAAGTCAATAGAGTAAGATTTAACAAAATTGTGGACAGTTTACCACAATTAAAGAAAAATTTACCACTTTTGAAGGGTCAATTTACAACAATTATGAAAATTTTTACAAGTTTTGAGATTAATTTACGACTGTTATGTTAGAAAATTAATGAAAATTTTATAAGAATAGTGGACACAATTACAACATCAATAGACAATTTATTACAGTAATGGACAAAATTACTACAATAGTGGCAAACTTTTACCACCATTTGAGGTATCAAAACTACATTTTGTGGTTTGTGATTGATCAGTAATATTGATCGATCGATCAAGTAGTTACACATTGAATCGTAATATTAATTAAAATAGTCATAAATTAACCTCAAAATTTGTAAATTAATCTATAATTATTGTAAATTGACCCTCAAAGGTGGTAAATTTGCTCTTAAAAGTGGTAAATTGCTTTCAATTTTACTAATTTTCACTCTAGTGACTTGTGATGGATCATACACATTTATGATCGATCACAAACTTTCGTCCCTTTGGGGACTTTCGATAAAATTGGAATAATATAGAAAAGATTAGCATGGGTCTTGCGCAAAGATGACATACACAAATTGAGAAATGTGATCGATCACAAACTTACTGTTTTCCAAAAAAATATTGGGAGAGACTACTTCAACCTTGCGATAGATCACAAGATCTTAGGATAGATCACAAATATTTTGGAGATAAAAGAATAATAAGTTCAATATATTTCAAATAATAATTTTGATATATTCTAAAAAGTAATAATAATTGCGATATATTCCACAAAATGAATTGGGCTAGATCACTGTCAACTTTATTTATTAAAATCTAATTTCATTAAATTTACACCAAATTGACTATTAATTTTATCATGTCAAAAATCAATTTCATCAAATTCACCTTCAATTTTACTTATTAAAATTTGAGCTACTAAGGCCTAGAACTAAAACTCAGCATAAGCTACTAGCGCCGAGAACTAATTAAAATTTGATTTGAGTCTATTGAATTTGTAATTTTTTACTTCTTAAAATTTGTGCTAATTAAAATTCGATTCAAGTTAATAAAATTTATTTTTTGCATATTAAATTTTATTAAGTAAAAAATAATTTGATGTTAGTTTGTTGACGAAATTTGGTTACTAAATTAATGTTTATTTAGTAAAATTGACGGTCAGGTTGGTATTAATTTTATGAAATTAAATTTTAATAAAAAAAATTGAAGGTGAATTTATATTAATTTTAGTGAAAGTGAATTTTGAATTGGTGAAATTGAATGTTTATTTGTTGTTAAATTTTAAATTTTATTTTGAATTAACGAACTTTTTAAATGGTGAAATTAAATTTTATGATTGTTTATGATCTATCACAATGTTACAGTAGTCTCTCCCCAAAGTGATTTCTTGAGAGATTGTGATTGATCATAGAGTGAAACGATAGATCATTGTACTTCATGACTATTGTTTTTCGGAGAATTACCTTCAAACATTTGTTATAAATATATCCGTTAATAAATTACACTCAAACTCTCTTGAAGTTTGTACATATATAATACTTAGACATCTTAAGTTTAAAATATTATATTTAGACAAAAAATACTTCAATCAAAGATAGAATATCAAATATTTTAAATTTTACAACCAAAATTCATATTCTATTGTATCATTTATTGAAATAAAATTTTAAATAAAAATTTTAAATTTTCTTAAAAATCGTAGTTAGTTTACAATTATATTATTTATTGAAATAAAACTAAAAAAATTAAACAAAGGGTCTGAGTCATTTATAATAGAACATAAATTTTATATCCAAAATTCTTGTTATATTATGTCATTTATTGAAATAAAATCAAAAATAAAAATCTAGTTTTTTTAAAAAAAATCATAATTATACTATCTATTAGAATAAAAATAAAAAATTAAACAAGATGTCAAATTGCAATAGACAAAATATCTTTAAGGAAAGAAAAACATTTTTCCTGCACTTTAAGTAAAGATCGTGTTTGGTACGAAAGATGAAAAATTAAAAGAATTAATTTTCTAATGTTTAGTATTGGAAGGAAAGAAAAGATTTATGTACTTAATTTACCATTATACCCTTATATATATAATTAATTTTTTATTATAAATAAATTTAAGGGATTCAGTGTCGCTCTAATTAGTTATAAAAATAAATCAACAAATAAATATAAATATGTATACCAAAAATAATAGCCAACAACCCAAGCTACTTTGTAAATAGACAAAATTGTAAATCTATAACATCTTTTTAAGTTTAAATTATAAATTCATCGTTAATTAGTGTCTGAGTCACTTATATATAATAGACTCCACTTGAATTTATGTTACATTTTTCATTTATAAGAGAAATAGAAAGAAATCTATTTGGCATTTACTTTTCTTACAATATAATTTTTCTTTATTGTTTGACATGGAAAACAAATTACACATGTGATTTAGAATTTTATTATAAAAAAAATAATTAAATAATGTCATCAGGTGTGCATAAGTTATATAACATTTTAAAATTGTGCCCCTTATAGAAATGGTACTTAATATGATAGTTATAGAGAATATGCAATTAATAAGGGTATAAATGTAAATTAATTCAACTACCTTTCCCTTTTTCCTTTCCATCCACTTTTCCTTTCTCACCAAATAATGAAAAATGTTTCCTTCCATCCCATTTTCCATCCTCACCTTTCCATCCACATGCTTTTCCCTCTTACCAAACGGGGCACTACACTAACACAAGGTGGGCACGTGGCTCCTCAAAATTTTAATCGCTTATATATATTTTAAATATTTTTTTTTATCTTTTTTAATTGTACCTTCTGTGTGTTTTTTTTTTTATCATATCAATTATGATAGACACTAGCAAAACATTTAATAATTTTTTGACACATTTGGGACATTATAAATTTTGGAAACATTTGGGTTATTTTATAATATTCAAAAATAATGTGAGATCAGTTCAAAGTATTTTATAACAAATCCAAGAAAAAATGTATGACAAGCATTTGAGAATTTCATTGATTTCTCTCTCAAGCGATATATTGCGGGTATAAAATTGTTAATTAATTGACTCTCATTCACCTCTTTCAAATCCCATTATGCACAAGAATCATATGTATTTGTTCAACATTTATCTAACTTTTTTAACGAGATAGACATAAATAGACTACTTATCTGCAGCGTATCAAGTTTTATCAAAGCATGTAAAGTGTTTGGTGGCCTTAAATTCAAAGTGGTATTCTCAATTTTCCAATCTGATTTCCCCTTTAAGCCTCTCATTCATGATGAAAATTAAACAAGATTGACTCAAGTTTGAAGTTTGGTCAAGTTAATTGGCTATGGAATTTATCAAGATCAAGCTGACCAAGAATATCATGCAGTGTACTACACACAATACATGACGATAATAAGAAGTTATGTTATTCGATTCAATTATGAACATATAATATCTCAAAAGTTTGAATGTCGAAAAAGGTTACAATATTGCCATTAATATCGTATCGAAAGTTAAAATTTTTTGAGGTGCAAGTTACAACTCGTAAGAGTATAATCGATCTTAAAACATTGTGATTAATCATGAAGGTTACAATTTTCAAATGTTGGGTTATCTAAGATTTGTGAAAAGAGAAAATTATCCTAAATTCAAAAAAAATCCACACATCAAAATACTCCTCTTTCTTCCTCGGCTTCATTTAATTTATAAATATTCACACTTTGAAGGGGTAAATTATTAAAACTAAAATTAGAGGGAGTTCATTGAATGTGACCTAAACTTCAAGAGGCATTTTATAATTAACTCAAAAAAAGTTACAATTACTCGAGAGAATCTGGGGTCTTAATTTCTCCATTAAACCCACACAAATCCAAGAATAAAGGTGAAACTGTCCTATTGGGCAGATTTTGAATTCGAGAAAATTTCCAAAAACCAAAATAAAATCTGATTCCAAAGTATTGGTTATGAAGACAAACTCTTGCCTTTTCACAGAATGTGGAACACTTTACATGCTTAATAAGCCATGATGGCCGAAATTAATTTGTCAAATTTTCAGCGCACACCACTTAAAAATTAACACACCTGTGTAGGTGGACTAGCAATTTATATAATAAATCAGTTAACAGGTTGAATTTTATATCATATATATTTTTTTTTCCAAAAAATATCACATTATCTAATCTTGTGACATGTTCAATCATTAATATTTTGTTAAATTATAGTTTAATATCACTTTTATTTAATACATTGTTTATACATGATAGTTTACACGTGTTAAAATAATTATATCAAATTATTTATTTTGAGAAAATTTTGACGCTATTTTTAAGAAAATAATAGGTTGAAATTAATTTTAAATTTGATATGGTGGGATTAATTTTTTTAACGTTAGAATATTAAGTTTCATTATACTTTCAGATATGAGTTATGATTAGTTTCTACAATATTTGTGATCAATCCCAAGAGTTTGGGATTAATTTTTTGAATGTTAGAATATTAAGTTTCATTATACCCATTTGGACTAAATTTTTTTTGGTAGCTAACGCAATTTGTATTGTAACTTCCCCTCCATTTTGAAAATTAGCTTACAGAAAGTTTGGGATGGATCACAAATATTTATGATTGATCCCAAACAGTTCAAAATTCATCCCAAATGGGTATCTTTGCCACAACTTCTTGGAACATCATCCAATTTCATTTAATTACCCTTTAATTTTATCAATCTAAAATATAATTTCTTCAAATTAATACCAACTTGACTTCAATTTTATCAAATTCATATTGAATTAAATCAACAAATTAAGACCATCAAATTAAAATTCTATTTACTTAACAATGAAAACCAAATTAAATTAACAATAAATTGAATCAAATGATTTTTAGTTTCATCAAATTATCATCAAACGAAAACCAAATTAACAATAAATTGATTTTTAGTTTCATCAAATTATCATTTAACTGAATCAAATGAATAGTCAATTCATTCCATTTACCAAATTTCAAATTTATGAAATTAACTCCAAATTGATTATCAATTCCAAATTCAGTTTTCATCAAATTAGCGTTAAATTTATTTTTATTTTATTTATTAGCCTTCTTTTATCAATTTGATATTTTCTTCTTTTTGAGGTATAAATTGGTGAAATTAAATATTACCAAAAAAATTGAAGGTCAATTTGGTGTTAATGAGAGGAAATTTAACATTGAATTGATGAATTCTATTGTTAATTGAGTGAAAGTGACGCTCAATTTATTTTAAATTTGGTGAATAAAATGTTAATTGGATAAAATAGAATATTAATTTGGTGGAAATTGATGTTAAATTGATGAAATTAAATTTTAAATTGGTAAAAATGTTAATTTGATAAAATTGAAGGTCAATCTAGTATTAATTGAATGAATTAAATATTAATTAGATGAAATTGAAGGTTAATTTGGTGCCAATTTTATAAATAAAATTGTAAATTGATGAAATTAAATATGAATTGGATAAACTATTCAAATTAAATATTAAATTGATAAAATTTAATATTAATTTGAGATGAAATTACCATCTCTTGATATAAAATTGGTGATATTAGTGGTCAAGCTATCACCTTTTGAGAAATTAACACTATTATAATGGCAATTACCATCTTTGAGGCATTGATATTAATGCTATTTAGGATCTATCACAAATAATTAGGATATATTAAAAAGTATATAAGACTTTTACTGTAAACATGTCATGGATCTAAGTCTCCCCACTTTTCGAATTAATGGTACCAAAATGGAGAAGAGTTGTACCAAAGATGTCCCCAGTTGGTGAAAGTGATTGTACATCTCAATTGTCAATGGTTTTCCCTTTCATAAAGTGTGCCCTTTTCCTTTGTCGTTTTTAGAACTCGAAAGTCATTGTTATTAAATATTGACGAGGATTTAAACCAAAGGGAAAGTGATTGTTCATCTCAATTGTCAATGGTTTCCCCCGTTATAAAGTTTTCCTTTGTCGTTTTTAAAACTCGAAAATCACGTTGTTATTAAATATTGACAAGGATTTAAACCAAAGGAAAAGTGATTGTTCATCTCAATTATCAACGGCTTCCTCCATTATAAAGCTTGCCCTTTTCCCTTTGCTTCTCATCCTGTATATTTTTTGGCATATTTGTTTGGAGTATTAAAGGATAAGATTGTATTGAATTAATTGAATTGTTATTTAATACAAAATTTGAATCATGTTTTTGGGTGGAAATTGTCTCAAGAAATGATGAAATCAAAAAAAAAAAAAAATTGTCGCTGAAAATATAAAAAAGGACCAAACTTTATAATTCACAAACAACACAAGTTTGCCAACGAAACAAGTTTTCTATTAAAATAGTCTGTTGTGACTTTTTAAAACAATCTAAATATTATATACACACACACACAAACCCTAAATCAAAAAATATTAAACTTTACAAAATACCAAAACATAATAAAATAATAGAAATCCATACAACACACAGAGAATTAAATTGAGAAGTAATAATAACTTGTATCTCATTAGAGAAATCCATATTGAAAAAATATTTTTTATGAGCGTATGAAATGGGATAATGAATGAAACTCTAATTATGAGAAAATATAAGTTGGACTTACTTATTAAAACTGATGGCGTACAATCTCGTGTGTGAGTAGGAGACGTGGGTGGTGATATTTTATATGAAACTGAGCTACAAGGCTCGTGAGAATGGTCGTGAGAGAACTCAAGGGATAACAAGGGGGTTTGCACAGTAAAAATATAGTGGTTCACCGGCCCAAGGAGCTCGGCTAGTTCACTCGTCAATGGAGGTTCTTGCTCCTTTTCTCTTTATTGATAACTTGGATGATTTTTAGTATATTGGATGCGATGCTAGGGTTCCTCTCCTCTCAATGGAGGCCCCATTCAGTTTATATAGACTAATTCCTATTTCTAAGGGATCTACATCAAGATCCTTGTCTGGTATCCGTGGGATCTTCCTTAATTTAAGGAGTGGATCTCGGTTGGTAGAGAGTTTGATGCCTTGAATTCAGTTTGGCTATTTCTCTGGAGGTGTTCACGGTTGTTCAGTAGTCTTTGGGTTACTATTGTTGCTGTCTTATTTGAGGGAGAGCTCTGATCGCGCAAGTCTGAACTTTGCATCTTTCTGGTGGGCTCTTGACTTGACCTCCTTTCCTGAGCTCACTCTTGGATGTTTATTTGAGGCACCATCAGTTGCCTCCTAATCCTTGGTCTAAGCGAGCTTGGACAAAGGCTAAGTTGTATTAATCCGAGCTGGACCTACACGTGACTGTAGCTTGCACGTGGGTAACGTCTTTTGACGGTTTTTAGTGATCACGACTTTCTCGATTCCCGCGCATGCTTTAGCCCATGTCCATCAAGCTTTAAATGCCTCAAACGGCTACTAGGACCGTCTTCTTCCACTTTTCATCTTCTCCTCTATTTTTTGACTCTTCTTCTCCTGCGGTTTCCTGGTTTTCTAGGTTTAATTCGAGGATTCGCATTCCTTCCTTCCTTCAATTTGGTTCTGAGCCATTGTTCGTTGGTCTTCCTGAGTTAGGTACGCCTTTTTGTCCCTTTCTTACCTTCTTGCGTTCTGGATCCCTCAAATTCGAGGTGGTTGCTGCGTTTCTGGGCCTATCGGTTCTTTTACTTCTAGAATTGCGACCACTGTTTGTTTCCTCTTCCCTACTTCATAGACTGGGGTTCCCTTGTGAGAATCCTTGGCGTAGGTAGCTACTGTGCTGATCCTAGAGTTATCAAAGAGTGCTTAACCAGTGTCCCTCATCTTTATCGCTCTTTTAATCTTCCTCTTTCTTGCCCTGCCATGTCTGCCTCTCCTAGAGCCATGCGCTCCTCTGTTTCTCTTTTAGGGAGTAGGTCTGTTGAGGAGGAGACTGACTTAGGTGAAGTGGGTGATGAAATTGACAATTTTACTGGCGTCGATGTCGTTGATGCCGAGGTGAGCACCGAGGGGCTCCCTTCATCGTCTTCTCCTATTCCCCCCAAGCCTAACAAAGGCAAAGGAAAAGTTAGTAGGGTTGTCCGATGATACATCATACCTAGGAGCTGCCTTCAGACATGCTGAGCTCGTGGGTCCTAGTAAGGTCCAACCTTCCTTCATTAAAGTTTTTAGTGCTTGTTATGGGTTTCCTGTCGGTGTCCAACCCTGGTATCCGGACACATCTACCCCCTATGTTGCTCAAGTTCATAAGAGGGTCTATTTATTTAAGACCGCTTTTGAGAATGGTCTGCGCTTCCCTCTACACCCCTTCATTAAGAATGTCTTGCAGCATTTTAATGTCTGCCCCTCTCAACTTTCTCCCAACTTCTGGGGTATTCTGGTGGGTTTCCTGGTCTTTTTTAAGGACCAAGGCCTCGGGGTTCCCAGCATCCTTTTGCTTTTGGATCTTTTTAGCGTCAAGCTGACCTCCTCCGAGGGTTTCTTATATATCTCCAAGTGAGCCAACGCTAGGCAGGTCATTTCTAATATTCCATCCTCCCATAAACACTGGAAAGAACATTTCTTCTTCGTTGGGGGCACCACTTGGGAGTACAACCCTGCTGATAGGATGGATACTCTTGGTATCCCTAAGGCCTGGTCTTGTCCAGAAAATTTGGGTGAGTCCTTGCTTGAGTGGGTTGAGTCTTGCATTGGTAACTACGAGTTCCTAATTCTGCTCTACTTGTTTTATTTCTAGGCATTCGACCTGAACTTGGTGCTGAGGACGAGGAGGAGAAGCTGAAATTGACGAAGTGTGGCACGAGAAGATATCTCGAGCTTATCCAACCTTGGGTTCTGATAGAGAGAGGATTTAGTCCTCCAGGAGAAAGAGTAGAAGCCCCTTCTCCTCTTTCCGTTGTCAGACCCGACGAAGTAACAAGTAATCCCCTTTTTCAATTGGTTCCTTTGTGTCCCATCTTCGTCCTTCTGTTAGCTCAGTTGATTCAGCTCAGGTCATCCAGGATCTTCTACCATGAGGTCCACTCCTGAGGAGCTCCAAGCTAAAGTTGACCTGTTAAGGAGGAGTGGGAAATGTGGCAAACGGAAGGCTCAGGTTAGCTCTGGAAGTGGTCCCGTTACCCAGGCTAAAATCCCCAGGTCGGATGTGCCTCCTTCCTTTACAGCAACTCAAGAGCATGCTCCTCCATCTAGTACTTCTCAAGCTGTAATGACCTCTCCTCCCCCAGAGACTCAGCCTACCTCTGTACCTAACCCTGTGGAGGGCCAGGCTTTACCTTCTTTATCTGAGGTTGAGAAGGTGTTGGGAATGATTCCCCAGTTCCAATCCGACCCTGTGACATACAGCGCTTCCGAGAAGACTATTGAGCCCCCTCAAATATGGATTAGGATTGAGGGAGGAAAGCATCCTAAGGCAAAAGAGGATGAGGATTCTTTCTTTGAGAATACGAAGCTTACTACAGGGGATGTGTGCTCGATTCTTCCTGATTCCGACATCCAGCGGGCCGCCTCTATGCACGTTGAGGAGTCCATCTCGTCAGCTCTTCAGGGAGCAGCTACTGTAAGTCTTAGCTCCTTGGTACGCCTTTTTAACCTTACGCCAAAGCTCCATGTAACTCACTTACTTCCTTTTGTGTTCTCAGATGGCTATCCATGTGAAGGGCTTGTTGAGGAGGATTCGATCTTTTGAACTTTCAACTAAAGCTCTGAAAGCCTATGAGATCAAGGATGCAAAGCTGTCTCTCGAGAACGAGGACCTTAAGGGTCAAGTGCAAGGCCTCAATGAGCAGATACGAGGCCTTAACGAACAAGTGGAGAAGCAAGCCTCTAACCTCAAAGGTTCTCTAGCAGCCAAAGGCTGAGTTGAGGAGGGAGAGAAGAAAGCTTATGATGAGCTAAGGTTAGCCAGGGAGGAATTGGAACTCAAGGTTGAGGCTTGGACCAAAACCAGCCAGGAAGCCTTTAACACCAAGAGCTCCCTTGAGCATGCAAGGGAGGACTATCTCACCCTTAATAAGGCGAATGGTAAGCTTTGTGAGGATCTAGATGGATAGAAGGTCCTGATCCAATAGAGGGACAGTGAGATCGCCGAGCTGAAAGATGAAGCCATCACCTTGTGGGCCTTTGGATGGCTAGCCTTTCAGCGCAAAGCTTCAAAGGCCTTCCCAGACTTGGACTTTAACTTTGCTGTCCCCACTGAGGAGGAATTGGAGGAGTCTGAGTCTGACAGCGAGGAAAATACCTTGGCCCCTACAACTAAACGCTTAAACCTTGAAGTTCCTGCCCCCCAGTTATTCCATTTGTGACTGCTTTCTCTGCTGACCTCGTGACTAAAGCTCTTGCCTAAGATTTGCCACTGGACAGGGTGGAGGCTCCTAGTGTTAGTATTCCCGAGGGTTCTACTCCTCTGAATTTTGGATCCTTGCCTACTGAGCTGTTGAGCTTCTCCTTTGCTGCTGAGATTCCGTCTGTTGAGCCTTAGGATCCTTCTTCAGAGAGTTAGGATTTTTTTTTTGTTTAATTCTGGACTCGTACTTTTTTTACTTTTGACTTCATGATTTTGAAATGTAACTCTCAAGTTAATGTATGTTGTGTGGTATTTCCCCTGTCCCCCTTGCTTTGAGGTGCACCTTGGTTATTCTAAAAGCAAAATTGATGAAATTTGCCTGTTTAGTAGAATGCGAAAAGTTGTACTACATTTAATCAATTGCTTTCTAAAACTGTAACTATAATCATTAATTAGGGAACCCAAGGAACAGCTGACTCTATTTTTCCTTCGACTTTGGTTCTTTGAATCTTGCGGTTGCCTTTTTATGTTCTCTGACTTTCTTGGGCTTCATTCTTTTTGTCATTATTCTTGAAGATTCTTATCTCTGAGTTTCCCTTTGGCTCCTCTTTTTGGATTATCCTTTCGTTCTTCGCTCAAAAATTCTAATGGATGCTCCTACTTCATCTCTCTTTCAAGATCGCTCCTCGGTCGGGGTAGATTGGAAATTTCAATCTCATTTCTTGGTTCCTTCTTCGCTTACCCCCTCTGATTTGGAAGGGATCAAGAAATGATTCTTTCGAGAGCTGGACTTGCCTCTCCGAGTTCCTACTCCAGACGAACCTCCTAACTATCTTCCCTGGGGTGAAGTTTACTTTTTTGAAGGTGCCTTCGAAATGGGCCTTCGTCTCCCTATCCATCCCTCTGTCGGGTGTATTCTAGCGTATTATGGTCTGCCCCCCTCCCGTTTATCTCCGCGAGGGTGGGCCGTGCTAATCAACTTCTTTTTGTTTTGGCACCCCCAAGGCAACGACCAGTTCCCTACAACTGCTGAGTTTCTGTACTTTCATTATCTTGAAGATGACGATATTTCCTATTTTAGCTGTTTTAGATAGAGACACTTTTTCGAGCGCCGACTGGTGCTTGACATTTCTCCCTCATCTCAAGGGTGGCTCAGTCATTTTTTCTTTGTTTCTGAGGATTGTTGGAGGTCTGTTAAGGACTGTTGACAGGAAAACAGATTCCCACGCTCTTGGAGAAAATGTGATCACATAAGTAAGGGCATTGACGATTTTCTTGATCATTCCCTTTTTCTAACGTTCTGTTCTAACTTTTGCTTTATTGTGTAGTTGCGCCTGACCCAGATTTGCCGAAGGCTATAAGGATTGAGCAAGTGAAGAAATTTGCCTCTATGCCCTTCTCAAAATTGATGACGTCTGGTAAACTTTTCCTATTCAGTACGGTAGCAGCTTCCATTGACTTTCACTTCTATTGCAGCTCGCCAGATCTCTCTCCCTCTGAGTCTGAGGAGGATGAGGGGGTTGGACCATCCTCCAAAAGATGCAAGTTGTGCGAGTCTCCTTCATCCTCTGATTCCTCTCTTGGTGCAGTTTTTCTTTCTTCTGCTGGAGCCAAGCTTCTCAACACACTTTCGAAGGCCGAGAAGGAGAGGAAAAAGTTGAGGGAAGAGAACGCCCATTTGAAGGAGGAGGTGGTTGTGTTGAAGAAATATTTGGGGGAGAACTAGTAGTTCTGCCTAGAAACTTCAGAGGTCTTCTTTATGAAATTTCTTTTCAACAGTTGTTTTTGCCCTTCGATGTAATCCGAACAACTTTTCTTTTTGTTGCTTATCTGCTATCCTTTGGACACTTCATGGCATACTATTTGTTCATCCTGAACCATTTCTTTGAATGTCATGGTCTGGATGGCTAATCCTGATTCCCCATGCCTAGTGGGCTCCTCTCACCTTATAGGGCTCATCGGGATAAGCATAATTTACCTTTTCTTTATAAACTGAATAGTCCATCCCGAACCGCTGAGCTCCTTCCCCGAACTATATAGTTCATGGTTAGCTGCAGGGCTTTTCTCTATTATGAACTGAATAGTTCATCATGAGCTATAGAGCTCTACTCTGAGTTATGAACTGAGTAGTCCATCATGAGCTACAGAGCTCTTCTTTATTTTTATGAAATGAATAGTTCAACGTGAGCTATGGAGCTCTTCTTTATTTTTATGAACTGAATAGTTCATCGTGAGCTATGGAGCTCTTTATTTTTATGAACTGAATAGTTCATCGTGAGCTATAAAGCTTTGTTCTGAGTTATGAACTGAGTAGTCCATCATGAGCTTTCAGAGTTCTTCTTTATTTTATGAACTGAATAGTTCATCGTGAGCTATGGAGCTCTTCTCTATTTTTATGAACTGAATAGTTCATCGTGAGCTTTGGAGCTCTTCTTTACAGTTTGTTCCAAGTTAAATCACAAACTGATCATTTTATTGATAAATGGTTTCATTACAAAAAAGGCTTATTGGAAAAACCTTTTAAGGTGCTCTGCGTTCCAAGAGTGAGGCAGGATTTTTCCTTCCTCTGTCTGCAACTCGTAATTCTCAGGTCTGACCACCCTTGATATAATATAGGGTCCTTCCCACTTAGGTCCTAACTTTCCATGAGTTGGGTCCTTCCTTGCAAGCAGAATTTTCCGAAGTACTAGGTCCCCAATCTTGAAGCTTTTGTGTCTAACTCTGCTGTCGTAATACCTTGCTGTTTTTCTTTGGTAATCTCGGATGCGGCGCAAAGCCTCATCCCTTTTTCCGTCCAGGAGATCCAGATTCATCATTGCATTCCACATCTGCAAACTCAATTCTGGGTGATATGAGCCCTACCTTGACTGGTGCTACTGCTTCAGTACTGAAGGCTAGAGCAAACGGAATTTCCTTGGTTGCAGACCTAGTTGTGGTCCTGTAGGCCCATAGAACCTCAGAGAGGTATTCCACCCATTTGCCCTTCAAGTCTTCCAGCTTGGTTTTCAGAGTTGTTTTTATGATCCTGATGGTGACTTCTGTCTGTCCATTGGACTGAGGATGAGCTGAGAAATAGTTCTTTATCTCGAGCTCTGCACAGAAGTTTTTAAACTTCGGGTTGTCAAACTGTTTTCCGTTATCAGATACAATAGCTCTTGGAACTCTAAACCTGCAAACTATTGACTTCCAAACAAAGTTCTGTACCTTCTACTCGGTGATCGTTGCCAATGGTTTGACCTCTGCCCACTTGATGAAGTAATCCACCCCAACTATGGCAAACTTACACTGTCCCACACCTGTGGGGAGAGGCCCAAGTATATCCAAATCCCATTGCTGGAATGACCAAAGGCTCACCACCGAGGTCAACAACTCAGGTGGTCTGTGAGAGATATTGGCGTGTTCTTGACAGATCTTGCATTTTTTAAGCAAGTCTATGGCATCCTTGAGCATTGTGGGCCAATAGTATCCCTTCCTTAGTGCCTTTCCTGCCAAGGTCCGAGCTCCGATGTGATTACCGCAGATTTCCTCATGAACCTCTTTGAGTATGTAGTTAGCATCTTCATCTCCCACGCATTTAAGGAGAGATGTTAAAAAACCACGCTTGTACAATTTCTCCTGCAAAATAGAAAACCTAGCTGACTTAGTTCTTAGTTTAGCGGCTTTCTTAGGATCTTCTGGCAAGGCTCCGTTCTATAGGTATCCCATGATGGGATCCATCCAGCTTGGTTGAACTAGGACTGGGAACACTTCTTCTCCCTTGATTGTGACTGTAGGCTCCGTTAGGTACTCCACTGGTATTAACCTGTCCAAGTTTTCTTGCGAGACGGTTGCCAGCCTCGCAAAACATCTGCTCGCAAATTTTTTGACTTGGGGACGTGTCTGATCTTAACCTGCACAAACTTCTTAATTAATTCTTGTACTTTTCTGAGGTATATGACCGTCTTCTCACCTCTCTCTTTATAGGACTCCTCTATTTGCTTCACCACCAGTTGAGAGCCACTGCAGATCTCCAACTGTTCTGCCTCCATAGAGTGAGCTAGATTGAGCCCAGCAATAACAACCTCATATTCGGCCTCATTGTTTGAAGCCATAAATCCAAATCTAAGGGCGTATTCAACATCTATCCCGTCTGGAGAGGTCAGAATTAAACCTGTACCGCTCCCTTGAGCATTAGCAGCTCCGTCTACTGAAAGTTTTCAAATAGGGAGGTCAGGTACGAGCTGCGTGGCCTCCATGGGTGTTGCTGTCGTGAATTCTGCGATGAAATCTGTCAAGATCTGCCCTTGATGGCTGTCCTTGGCTTGTACCTGATATCGAATTCGCTGAGCTTAATATCCCACTTAACAAGTCTCCCTGAAGACTCCGGTTTGTGTAGAACCTGCTTCATTGGCTGTTCTATCAGGACTTCTATAGTATGAGCTTGGAAGTACGGTCTGAGTCTCCTAGTTGTCGTCACCAAAGCTAAAATAAGCGTCTCTATTTTTGGATATCTCTCCTCTGCCCCCTCAGAGTTATGTTGCAGTAGTACACTGGTTGCTGAGCTCTGTCTCGTTCCCTAACTAGTGTCGCGCTAGTTGAGAAATCTGAGACTGCTAAGTAAAAGATAAGCACATCCCCCTCCAAGGGGCTCACCAGTATGGGAGGGGAGCTCAGGTACACCTTCAAAGCTGCAAATACTTTTTCACACTTAACATCCCACTGAAATGCTTTCTTCAAAACTTAGAAGAAAGACTAGCATTTATCATTCGATTTGGATACAAAGTGACTCAAGGCAGCTATTCTTCCAGTTAAACGCTGAATTTCCCTCGTATTTGAGGGGGGGCTGCATATCTAGTACTGTTCTTACCTTCTCTGGATTAGCCTCTATTCATCTGTTGTTCACTATAAATCCCAAAAATTTTCCTACAGAGACTCCAAAGGCACACTTGGCAGGGTTAAGCTTCATCTTGTATTCCTTCAGAATCTAGAACGATTCAGCTAGGTGCTCTATATGGAGCTTCGCTTTGAGCGACTTGACTAACATGTCATCAATGTAAACTTCCATGGACGTCCCAATTTGTCTTTGAAACATTCTATTCACCAACCGCTAGTAAGTGGCTCCCGCATTTTTCAACAAAAAAGGTATAACCAGGTAGCAGTAAGTCTCTTATTCAGTCACAAAAGAGGTCTTCTCTTGGTCATTTGGGTCCATCCTGATCTGCTTGTAGCTTGAGAAGACATCCATGAAGCTGAGTAGTTCATGTCCAGCTGTGGCGTCTACTATGAGGTCGATCTGAGGTAGGGGAAAGCTATCCTTGGTGCATGCTCGATTGAGGTCAGTGAAGTCAATACAAAGCCGCCATTTGCCATTGATCTTCTTGGCGAGGACCACATTGGCTAACCAGACAGGATAATCTACCTCCCTGGTGGCTTTTGCACAGAGGAGTTTGCTGACATCCTCATTGATAGCCTTTTGTCTTTCGGGGACGAAGCTCCTCATCTTCTGCTTGATCGGCTTACAAGTTGGATTTACGTTGAGCTTGTGTGTGATGACTGCGGGATCAATGTCTGTCATGTCTTCTTGCTTCCAGGCGAAGACCTCTGCATTTTCCCTGAGGAACTGGATGAGGAGATTGTTGATTTCACCACTTAGCTTAGATCTCACGTAAACGAGGTGCTCCGAATCTTCGTCAAGCTGCACGAGCTCCAGTTCCTCTGAGGGCGTTGGTCTGGTAACCAGCT
This sequence comes from Ilex asprella, assembly GCA_023539305.1. Taxonomy (NCBI): domain Eukaryota; kingdom Viridiplantae; phylum Streptophyta; class Magnoliopsida; order Aquifoliales; family Aquifoliaceae; genus Ilex; species Ilex asprella. The sequence goes on along the minus strand of CM042193.1, from coordinate 14,449,223 downwards.
CATCCCTCATATCAAGCTCATCTAATTGGATGTTCTCCACCTCTTTCTTCTTTATCGACGCCATATAGCACTCTCGTGCTATACACTAGTCTCCGCGGACCACTCCAATCTCATTCTCATTTGAAAACTTCACTACAAGGTGATAAGCGAAAGGGATGACCCTAATAGAATTGAGCGAGGGTCTGACTAGTAGCATGTTATAGGCAGAGGGTGCATCAACTACTAGGAACTTGACAGTAATTGTGGCTTGGCAAGGTGGGTTACCTAAGGTGAGTACAAGCTGGATTGCCCCAAGGGGTAATACTCTCTCCTGCAAACCCGAGCAAGCGAGCGCTCACTGGCTCCAGTCTCTCCCTTCTTATGTCCATCTTATCGAATGCAGGTGCGAAAATGATGTCTGTTGAACTTCCGTTATCAATTAGAACTCGATGAATGGTTCTATTTGCCACTACAGCCTTACCACTAAAGGATCGTCGTGGGGATTCTGGCAACCTTCTAAATCAGAATCCGAAAAAGAGATGGCAATGTCGAGGTGCGGGACCTTGGATACAGTGCTGACCTCCAGGGTTTCTCCGGATCTTATTCTTCTGAGGTGGGCTTTCTTTGCAGTGCTGGATTCTCCTCCTCCCGTAAATCCTCCTGATATGACCCTAATCTCCCCCAAAGGATGCTGATGTTGTGTTGGGGCTTGTTGCTGAGGTGGCGGAAGCAGAAGAGCTCGATTTTGGTTGTCACGGGCTACAAAGCGACGTAGCTGCAAAGCGACGTAGCTGCCCTCGCTGGATTAAAGACTCGATCTCCTTTTTCAACTGAATGCAATCATCGGTGTGATGACCATAATCCCTGTGGTAATCACAGTATTTTGTAGGGTCTATCTTTGCTGGATCCGCCTTCATTCGAGGCGGCCACCTTAAGAACTTCTCGTGTTGTACCTCATAAAGGATCTGCGATATTACTACAGTGAGGGGAGAGAGCTCCCGAGGTGCGTACCTCGGTTGTAACCCTGGATGTAGAGGTCCTAGGCGATCTCTAACGTCTCCCCTTCTTTTGGGGGAGGAGTCTCTCCTCGGAGATCTGTCCCTTCTTCTTTCCTTATCCCCCTTGGGACTTCGATCCCTCTTTTTTTTATTTTTTTCCTTTTAACCTTCTGGATAGAGGAGCTCCCCACTTTAGAGAAAAGAGCTTCCTCACTATTTATGTACTTCTCCGCTTTGGCAAGTACCTCTGCCATGCTTGCCTGAGGGTTCTTCGAGATGGAAAACATCAAATCTTTGAATTGCACTCCTAAACCGGCTATGAAAGCTGTGATGACAAATTTTTCATCTGGGGCATCCACCTTCAATGACTCCGAATTGAACCTCTGAACATAAGACCTCAGGTTCTCTTCGGGTCCTTGTTTCATACTCAACAGATGGTAGCTTGGCTTCCTGTAGATCCGAGTCCCTATAAAATGGGATACAAAAGCCACAGTGAGTTCTTTAAAGGATGAGATCAAGACTGGTGGTAGTCTATTAAACCATGCCAGAGCAGAGTCCTTTAACATGATGGCAAAGGCTCTGTAGCGCATAGGGTCCTGATACCCATGCAACTTCATTTAATTTTTGTAGGTATTAAGATGGTCTACGGGGTCTTTGGTTCCGTCGAAGGAATCTATTTGCGGCATTCTGAATTTTAGTGGGAGAGGAAAATACAGTACCCCGGTGGTGAATGGGAATTCAGTTTGTTGTACCAGAGCGTCCATTGTAGCCAGTGCCTTACCTTTTACAGCCTCCTTCATGTGGCTGAGCTCTTGTTGGATGTCCTTAAAACGTTGTTCCCAATGATGCTCTCTCCTCTCCGGCTGGTAAGGAAAGAAATCACTTCTCTCCACCCCCTCGTTCTGACTCCGTACTTCTTCATTGTGGGCATTCCTAGGAGGTATGCGGCGTTCCTGCCTCATGGTTTAGCTATTTTCTCTTTCCTCATTGGCCTTTCTAAGAGGGTCAAGGTACCACGACTCTTTATGTTGGGGATCGTCCTGGCCTTCTTGGGCCGGCGGTTGTTCTCATGGGCACCCCAAGAGTTTCATAAGCTCCTCGTTTTGTTGCATCAAACGTTGATTTGCCAAGCGTAAGGCCTCCAATTTGTTGTTTACTGAGGGATTCCCCATCGGTGGATTGGTTTCCGGGATGTCTTCTACTTGTCTGTCATTGGCAGCATCTGGTTGATCCTGCACTCGTGGAGGGGGGTTTGCTTGACTTCTACTCATGTTGCGGGTTGATACCATCAGTCACTGAAAGATCAGCTTATTTGTTACAAGAACAGTCGTTCCCACAGACGGCGCCAAACTGATGGCGTACAATCTCGTGTGTGAGTAGGAGACGTGGGTGGTGATATTTTATATGGAACTGAGCTACAAGGCTCGTGAGAATGGTCGTGAGAGAACTCAAGCGATAACAAGGGGGTTTGCACAGTAAAAATATAGTGGTTCACCGGCCCAGGAAGCTCGGCTAGTCCACTCGTCATGGAGGCTCTTGCTCCTTTTCTTTTTATTGATAACTTGGATGATTTTTAGTATGTTAGATGCGATGCTAGGGTTCCTCTCCTCTCAATGGAGGCCCCATTCAATTTATATAGACTAATTCCTACTTCTAAGGGATCTACGCCAAGATCCTTACCTGGAATCCGTGGGATCTTCCTTAATTTAAGAAGAGGATCTCGGTTGGCAGAGAGTTTGATACCTTGAATTCAGCTTGGCTATTGCTCTGGAGGTGTTCACGGTTGTTCAGTAGTCTTTGGGTTACTATTGCTGCTGTCTTATATAAAGGAGAGTTCTGATCGCGCAAGTCTGAGCTCTGCATCTTCCAGCTGGGCTCCTGACTTGACTCACTCTTGGATGTTTATTCGAGGCACCATAAAAAATTGTGTATATATCAGGGATGAACTTAATTATTAATGTGATAAGTATAGAAGAGATGTACTTAATAATTTAATAATAAAAAATTAAATGAAATGGGAATGAATTTTTATAGGGTGAAAATAACCCACCCTCGTATATGTTCAAAAAAGATTGTTCAATGAGGACCTAGCAAGATCATGATTAAACTCTAAAATATCCAAAAATCGGATGAAAAATCAATTTTCAGGTTTTTTTTATATGTAAGGTTATATATTTTTACATAACTGCATCTTCAACTCAAATATCAAAATTTCGTTTCGATTATTCAAAAAATGAAAACATTTCAAAAATATTTTAAAAACAGAATAAAAACAGAGAAAAAAATTTAAGATTGCATTTTAAAATATTTTCGATACATTGGTCGAAATATGTCAAAAACATCTTAAACATCTCTAAGTATTCCAAAATATTAGTGAAATATTACGAACACTTCAAAACATCTCGAAATTTCAGAATTTTAATTTAATTATTAATTTAATTCGGCCTCTTTAATAACAAAAATGTTTCAGTCATTTTGACCATTGCTCAAAAACTCAAAATCAAATAACTAATTAATTCTTTTATTCTCATCGGCCAGCTCTACCCAGCTTGAAGAGATGGCCCAACGTTTGGCCCACATGTTATTGACGGACCATTGCATCTTCGGCCTAGCCAATCAAGCCCATTGAATTGTCCAAAATAATGGGCTGCGGTCCATATGGCTCACTCTTTCTTTCAAACTCTAGTTGTTTGTATGTTGTCGAAGTCGGACATGATACCATTAACCGATACGAATCGACATGAATTAAGCGGGTTTGGGTGAGACCTTAACAGGTTCAGGTGGTAAACAGGTTGACCCGCTAAACACGTTTAACAAACGGGTCGCGTTCGAGTGAGGCCTGTTAATCCATTTATCCGTTTTAAAAAAATAATAATTATTTTTAAAAATTTAGTCAAAATTAAAATATTATATGCAAATATATGATAAATGAGTAAAGAAAAATCTTAACTCAAAAAAAAAAAAAACAGTGAATATCATCCACCACCTGAAAGCAATGAATATCTTGTGCGTCTGCAAAGTAAATAGTAAATATCCTGTGGGTCTGCACAGTGAACATAGTGAAAGCTTTTGACTTGACTCTCACATCCACAAATTTAGGGTGCGTTTGGTAACGTTTTCGTTTTTATGTTTTTTTTAAAAAAAAAACTAGAACAAGTTTTTGTTTTTTCTGTGATAAAAATTAAAAATATAAAACATGTTTGGTAGTCATTAATATTTAAAAAATTAGAAAAACAAAAATAAAAAATATGTTTGGTATTATAATAGCGTTTTCATAATTTATTGTGATTATTTTGATTAATTTTTTTAATCACAAATATATCTCCATCCAAATCAAGGAAAACCCAGTTCACCCAGCCCCATCGCCACCACCAAAGCATCGACACCCAGCCACCATCGCCACCACCAAAGCACCGGAAACGCACCACCACCAAGGCAGCATCAAAGCTTCAACCCCTGTTTAGCCACCATCAAACAACCACAACAATACCAGTCCACCACCACCCAACACCTCCACCAACCACCAACAGCCAACCATCAGCCACCCACCACCACCGAAAACCAGCCACTGAAACCCACCCCAACCAGCACCACCCCCTGAGAAATCCACCCTAATCTCCATCACCCACAGCCACCCA
>CM042193.1:14394765-14429608 GCA_023539305.1 Ilex asprella | reverse complement strand
TAAGAGACAGCCCCTAACCCCAAAACCCACCACCCTTGAAATCTAACGCCAAAACCAAGCAAACCCCACCACCTAGCCATCCAACACCAAACCAAGCAAAACTCACCACCATCAACCATTCAAACACCACCAAAGAAAATGAGAGAGGGAAGATGATGAGGGAGAGAAGACGACGACAGAGCTCTTCGGTTCTTTGTAGAGAGAGAAGACGAGAGAGACATAAGTTGGGTATGTGAGCAGTAGGTAGAAGATATCATTTTATACTTCCAACAAAAAGTCCAAATTTTAGTGTTAACAAAATTCAAAGACAAGAACTCAATAAAGGGTTAGGGTGGGCGTGCGCGTGTTTTTTTTTTTTTTATGTTTTCAAAAACATCAATTTTATGTTTTCATATTTTGACCTTGTTTTTAAAACGGGACAGTAAGAAAAAAAAAAAGAAAAAACCACATCCCAAACGCGTTATTATTTTTTTTTAGCAAAAAATGAAAAGAAAAACAAAAAAAAACTCAAACTTCAAGTTACCCAGCACTACCTAAGCTTTTGAGTTTTTCGATTCACTGTGAAACTTACATATTCATTGTCATCAATCTCACTGTGAAACTTACATATTCATTGTCATCAATGACCACGCCTCTTCAAGTTAACGCATCATCTACCATCGGTTTGTACTCAATTTTCTCTTCGTTTCTACAATATATGTTCACCTATTTGAAATTTCATATGACTTAGAGTTTTTTTTTTTTTTAAATGGTTGGTTAATTGGATGGTGAATAATTGGAGGCTCCGTCCTCTAGTTTTGGGATTGAATGTTACTATTTTTATTTTCAATTGTGTTCAATGTGTCATGTTACTATTTGTTGTTTGACCATGTTACTATTTTTTTTCTTTTGTTAAGCATGTTATTGTTTTGTTGAGTATGTTACTATTTTTGTTGAGCGTGTTATTATTGTTATTTTTTAAAATATTAATATTCAATGTTATTATTTGTATTTTTGAATGTTACTATTTTTTGTGCATATGTTACTATGGTTATATTTCTAAATATAAATATTCAATGTCACTATTTTTTATTTTTTAAATGTTAGTATTTTTTGTATTTAAATGCTACTTTTTTTTTTGTTTTGAATGTTCTTATTTTTTTTATGTTTGAATGTTCTTATTGTTTGTTTATAATATATATCTATATACACTAGTTATTGTTTGTGCTTGAAAATACTATTCCAAAAAAATTACACTTAAAATCAATGTATAACACAACGTACCAATCAATACAAACCCACTATTAAAAAAAAATCGATAAAATAAAGTTAAAAAACATGTCATTTGGACAATATCAATTTGCATACACAATTTTTATAATCAAAATAGTAAAATGTACAAATTTTTATTTTAAAAAAATGACTCATGTTGTGGATAATTCACAAAACTCCGTTTTCATAAAGAATCGAATAGAGTATCGAAAATATTTTACTTTTTTATTTTTTGAATTGAAAAATATTTTACTTGACTTAAAAAATTACAATAAGTGGGACTTATTTACTCCTTATCCAAAATCCCAATAGTCCCCAAAGTTAAGTTATTATGCCTCGTTCTCTTTGTATTAAAAAATTGAAATTCTATACTGCTCACATTAATCCAAAAATTAAAGTTATATAACACACAAAAAAAAAAAATCATTCACTCACTCAATGAAATCATAGATGAAAAAAATAGTTTTCATGAAATGTTAAAATCAAATGTATCATTCCAGTTCATCAGTAATGAATTTAAAAATCGTCACTGTATGATCCAAAAGACAAGTATCTAAATACTAAAGAAAATAAATTATTTACCATAGAAAGAGTGAATGAATTAAGGTAGACATAATTTGGGATAGATATATGTATGATTTGGTGGGATATTTTTCCTCTGAATTAAAGGGTGAATAAAAAAGTCGGGGAGCCGTAAGTGGAATGTGAAAACGAAAGAGCATTAATTTGAGGTAATTAAAAGTGGAAGGTGTCTTGAGCGGGAAAAAAAAATCATCTGTTAATCTAATACGTCGAATCAATATTTTTGAGTTGATATGATCTACAAAAAATTAGAGATAAGATAGACTTTTGGATATAACTTTTCTTTTGCTTAGAATTGATCTGAGCCGCAAAAAACTCAAGATAATTTTTTAGATTGAAACTCAGCTTTATTTTATTATTTATATATATGTGTGTGTGTGTGTGTGTGTGTGTGTGTGTGTGTGTGTGTGAAAGATAGAGAAATAGTCTATATATGGATATAGATAGATATGACAAAGAATTTTAATATTAGTCAAACTCCTAAAATTTAAAAGGTATTAGTTTTCAAATTTGTTTTAATTAAATATAACTACTAAGGGTAATTTTTACAATTTAAAACAAAACGGACTTAAAAGTAAATAAGTTTCTTTGATGACTTATTCCTAAATAAGTCCACATAAAGGGATCGGACCCAAATTTTCCTAAAAATTATGGAGTCTTCTTTAAAGTGGGACCTAATATTGTTGGGGTAGTGCGGATAAAGAAACGAGATTAAACAACAGAAGTTATAACGTGTTGATTATCATAATAATACCAAATTCGAGTCTTCAAGAGTCATGTTGATTCCACAGAATACGAAGGCAATTTCAAAGAAAAGAGAACTCGTTTATAAGTTTTTCTTCAAATCAAAACCAAAGTTGTTGAATCAATTTTAAAAAATATATAAATACAAAATTCTAATGGTCCTAAATTACTAGAAAAACCAAGTAAATAAATAATATTACGAAAATATCTCAAACAGCGGGATAAAATAAAAAAAATCTCTAAAAATCGTTTTTTGACTTAAAAACTAGGGGTGTTCACTCTATCCTACGAGTAGAAAATATAGTTTTCTATCTTCCTACCCGATACTTTGCAAAATAAATTTTTCTTAGTCTACCCTACCCGATCAAGTGTAGTATTCCTACCAAGGGGCCTTTGATCCAATAGTACTTCTTGTCTTGTAAAGACTTTGTCTTATTAAGGTCAAGGATTCAAGTTCCCCTCCCCCTCCCCCAAAAAAAAATAGGCAAAAAAAAATGTAGTATTCCTATCCGAATTTCGTCCATATTAATCGGGTAGGAAGTCGGGTGAACATGTTTTATAATTATTAATTTTTAAATCATTTTAACAATTAAATTAAGTAACTTGTATCAATTTAACAACACAATAAACTAATAATACTAAAATCTAAAACAATTACAATAACAATTTAGAAATTGATGGTGTAAATTTTGGATGGATGAGTAGAAGGTATGAGAATACCGGACGATTAACACAGAGCTACAAGACTCTTAACTAAGGGAATAATGATGCTAGGGGATAATGGATGATTGCATTGAGGATGTATAGTGGTTCACCGACTCGGGAGCTCAGCTAGTCCACTCTTTTACGGAGGCTTTTGCTCCTTTTCTCTTTATTGATATTTTGAGTGATTTATAGAATAGTGTATGTGCCACTAGGTCACCTCTAGTTGGGGATCCATCCTGTTTATATAGCATCATGCTTATCTCTAATCCGGATTTTCTTCCTATAATCATGAGATTCTCCCACCTTCTCTCCCCAGTGGAGGAGTCACCTAATTTTCAAAGAGCTGGCTTTGTGGGATTTATCCTGAGATCTTTGTCTTCCATCCATAGGATCCTCCTTAATTTTTGGAGAGGATATTGGTTGGTCGAGAATTTTGTGCCTTAAATTCGGTGGATTTTGCTGTTATGTAGCTTGTCCCCTTATCATTCCCACTTTTATCTAATTAGAGGGAGAGCCCTGACTTTGCACCTCTGAACTTTATATTATTCTGACCTAACCTCATTTCATGAGCTCACACTTAGAACTTTGTTTGAGGTATCATCAGTTGCCCCCCAGCTCTTGGTCTAAGCAAGCTTGGACAAAGGCTGAGCTGTTTAAAAATGAGCTTGATTGGCACATGACAGACTTGGGCTTGCACGTGAGGATTGCTTCTACTTTTTTTTTGACGATTTTATCAACGATGATTGCCTCATCGATTCCTGCGCACGTTTTAGCCCATGTCACTCAAGCTATAAATGCTCAAACGGCTACTAGAGCCGCTTCCTCCACTGTTCATTTTCCCTTTCGGTTCCTTTCTTCTTCAAATCCCAAGCTTTTTGGCTCATAACTTCCTGATTCTCTACCCGAATTCAAGTTCTTTGTGTTTGATTTGAGGATTCATAGTGTTTCCTTCCTTCAATTTGGCTCCTGGGCTGTTGTTCGTTGCTCTTTCCTTGATAGGTACGTTTTTTCTGCCCCTTTTCATCTTTCCTTGTTCTGGATCCCTTGAGTTCGAGGTGGTTGTTGCGTTTCTGGGCTTATCATTTCTTTTACTTCTGGAACCATAATTGTTGTTTGTCTCCTCTTCCCCACTTTGTAGACTGGGGTTCTATTGCGCGAATCCTCAGTGTCGGGAGCTATTGTGCTGACCCTAAGGTTATTAGGGAGAGTCTAGTTAGCATTCCTCCTCTTTATCATTCCTTTAATCTTCCTTTTTCTTGCCCAACCATGTCTGCCTTCTCTGGAGCCACTCCTTCATCTGTTTCCCTCTCGGGGGAGAAGTCTGTCGAGGAAGATGTTGATTTAGGGGAAATGGGAGATGAAATTGACAAATTCTCAGGCGGCGATTCTGTTGATATCGAGGAAAAAAGGGTGGAACTCCCTTCCTCATCCTTACCTATGTACCATAATGTTGATAAGGGAAAGACAAAGGTGAGTGGCCTTGAAATTTCAGGCATTCCAGAGGGGCTGAGCTCTGCTTATAAAGCAGCCATGAGTTCGGGCGCTAGCGAACTCACTATTTTTTCCATAAAGGTTTGTAGTGCCGGCTTTGGCTTTCCCCTGGGTATTGAATGTTGGTGCCCTGATACTTTCACTTCTTATTTTTCTTCGATACCCAAGAAGGTCTGCTTCTTTCTAGTCGCCTTTAAAAATGGTCTTCGCTTTCCCTTACACCCCTTCATCAAGAGTGTTCTGCAGCATTTCGACGTCTGTCCCACCCAGATTACTCCTAACTGCTGGGGAGTTCTATCAGGTCTCCTTGTTTTCTTTAAGCAGCATAAATTGGGAGTTCCCACCGTTTATCTGCTTATGAAGTACTTCGATGTTAAATATATCCCTAGCGATGGCTTCCTGTATATCTCTAAACGGGTGAAAGCCAAGTTGATCATTTTTTATGTCCCGAGCTCTCATAAGAACTGAAAAAAATAATTTCTGTGTGGGGTCGAAATTGGGAGTATAACCCTACGGACAGGTCGGACACTCTGCATGTGCCTTGTGCATAAAGTGCCCCCGACAACCTGGGTGAGTGTCTTCTTTAAGAAAGCTAGAATAACTTTGTCTTCTTTCTATTCTGACTCCTTTGTATTGCTTTATTCAGGTGTTCGCCCCGAACTTAGTGTTGAGAAAAAATGAATTTCGCGGGCCCTAAAGGGTATAAAGTCAGCGAAATACTCAGAGCTCATTCGGCCCTGAGCCCTTGTTAGAAAGGGTTTCAGTCTCCCCGAGGTGACAATCGAAGCCCCCATTCCTCTTTATGTCGAGATTTTTGTTCCTCTTTCTGTCGTCAAGGTTGGAGAGGTGAATGAGAAAGCCCCATCATGGAACCTTCTGAGGAGGATTGCTTGGCCAAGATGAAGCAGCTGAGAAGGGGTCGAAGTGGAAACAAGCGAAAGGCAAAAATTGGGCGAGTATTGGCCCTGCTTCTGTCGTCAAAAGTACCGAAGTCAGACCTGCCGACCTGTCTGAAGGTTGCCCTGTCCTCCCTCTCTCAAGGGTTGAATCCTTCTCTTTCTGGAGAAGCAACAGAACTCGGTATTGAACTGTCTTCTCCTTCTTCGGCAGAAGTTGAGAAAGCTCTGGAGACGGTTACCAAGTTTTTCCCACCGCCCATCTCTTCTGGTTCCGCTAGTGAGTCCTCTCAGCCTTCTCTGAAGGACTCTAAAGTTGAAGGTGGGAGACCCCCAAAGGCCACAACAGGAGGGAACTCCCTCATTAACAATGTCAAACGTGCTACAGAGACCATTACCTCTGTTATCCCTAAGTTTGACATTTAGAGGGCGTAGTGCCATGCCCCTTGGAGCTTCTGTATCCACTGCCCTCTTTGGCGTTGCCTCGGTAGATCTCCGGCTTATTTATTCACTTATTTCATTTCTTTTTTTTTTTTGGTGTATCCACCTTAGAATGACCCCCTTTTTTTGTTACCAGATGGCAATTCATGTCAATGCCCTGCTGAGGCGAATCTAATCTTTGGAGAGCTCTGCAAAGGCTTCTAAGGCTTTGGAGCTCCAAAATGCAGAACTGACTTCTGCCAATAACGAACTTAAATCTCAAATGCAAGATTTACAAATGCGCGTCGACAAATAGGGCTCTTTCATCAAGATCTTGGAGGCCGAGAATGAGCGAACCAAGGAAGAGCTAGGGAAGACAGAGGGGGAGCTCAGGGTGAAGACCCAAGGCTGGATTAAGGCTAGCCGAAATGCTCTTGACACCTTTGACTCCTATAAGAGCATGAAGAGGGAGTATGATGTTCTGGCAGAGGTGAATGACACTCTTTGAAGCAAAAAGCTGCTGCTAAGAAGAAGGACGACCTAATTGTTAAATTGGCGGATGACGTCACTACCGAGTGGGCCAAAGGGTGGTTGGCATTTTCAAGACAAAGCTGAAGAGGCCTATCCTGATCTGAATTTTATCTTTGATACGGCATGAACAGAAGGCGAGATCGCCGAGGAGGAGGAGACGAACCAAGCTGAAGGTGGAGGTAAAGTTTTGACTGAGACCACGCCTGCGGTTGTTACTTCTGAAGTTCCTTTAGTTTCTGCATCAACTGACCTCCCCACTATTCCCCTTTTTTCTACTGAGCTGGTAACAAGGGCTTTGGCTGGAGCTGAGACCTCTGCGCATTTGCCTGTATCAGATACTTCGGCTATTACCCTGCCAGGGATTTCAGCCGCTGTTGTTTCACATACCCCGCCTATTGATCCACTAAGTGCGTCAACTACTGAGTTGCCTAGAGATCCTCTCTCTACTCCTTAGGACCTCTTTCATATGTACCTTTGGTTCAACTTTGTCTTCGGATTTTGAAATGTAACTCTAATTTTAACTTGAGATGTGAATGTGATTTTGTTCTTAGGGTACTTTCCCTGCCCCTTTCTTTGAGAAGCACTTTAGTTCTTCTTAAAGCAAAATTGCTGACTTTGAAGAGGCTGGGAGGCTAATACTGAGGAAGTTAGGATGGACCTTGCTTCTCATAAGATTTATGCAATCGGATTCGAGTGGTTGAAAGCTTTTCATTTCAGCTGCTAGAAAATGTTTGCATCAACCCTTTTGCTCTGGATTGTTATTTCTTTTTTCGCATGTTTAGTAGAATGTGAAAGGTTTCTTCTTACCGCATTTATTCGACTGCTTTCCAAAACAGGAACTACCATCATTAATTAGAGAACCCAAGGAACCGCCGACTCTGCTTTCCCTTCGGTTCTTGGTTCTTTGAATCTTGCAGTTGTCCTTTTAAGCTTCCAAACCTTCTTGGGTTTCATCCTCTTTGCTATTATTCTTGAAGATTTTTATCTCTGAGTTTCCCTTTAGCTTCTCCTTGGGATTACCTTTGTCTCTGTTTCTTGTCCGAGAATTCTCATGGCTACTCCTCTTTCTTCTCTCTTTCAAGACTGCTCCTCCTTTGGGATAGACTGAAAATTTCAGTCTCGTTTCTTGGTTCCCTCTTCACTGACTTCCTCTGACCTAGATGGAATCAAAATACAATTTTTTCCTGAGCTGGACTTGCCTCTCAGGGTTCCCACCCCGGATGAACCTCCTAATTATCTTCCTCGAGGGAAAGTTTGCATCTTTGAAGACACCCTAGAAATGGGCCTCTACCTTTCTATCCACCCTTCCATTGGGTGTATCTTGTTTTGCTATGGTTTGCCTCCTTCTCGCTTATCCCCCAGAGGATGGGCTATACTGATCAGCTTCTTCTTGTTCTAGCGCCTCCAGGGTAACGACGAGTTCCCTTCGATCGCCGAATTTCTATATTAGTCATGTTTTTGAAGATGATGAAGTCCCCTGTTTTAGTTGTTTTCGATGGAGGCGTTTCTCGGAGCGCCGAATGGTGCTCGATATTCCTTTTCCCTCCGAGGGGTGGCCCTGTCGCTTTTTCTTTGCTTCTGGTGACTCCTAGAGATCTATTGAGGACCATCGTCGGGAGAACAGGATTCCTCGTTCTTGGAAGAGCTTTTCACACAGAGGTTAGGGTATTGAGAGCTTTCTTGGTCATTCCTTGGTTTAATACTATACTCTGACTTTTTCTTGTCTGTGCAGTTGCACCTGATCTAGGTTTGCCAGAGGTTGTGAAGATTGAGCAGATGCTGCAATCTGCCCCTTAGTCTTTTTCAGAGTTGGTGACGTCTTATAATCTTTTTCTGTTCCGCGCTGTGGCAGCCTCACTTGATTTCTCCTTCTACTCCATCTCTCCGGATTTTTCACCTTCAGAATTAGAGGAGGATGAGGATGATGGGTCGTCCTCCAAAAGGCACAAGATGTATGAGTCCTCCTCGTCTTTCGACTCCTCTCTCGGTGCAGTTCTGCTTTCCTCTTCTAGAGCCAAACTTCTTCACTTACTTTCAAAGACAAAGAAAGAGAGGGATACACTGAAGGAGAAAAATGTCCGATTGAGGGAGGAAGTGGCCATTCTCAAGAAATGGTTGGGGGAGAGCTAGCATTTTTCCCTCTAAAAATTCTTGTGGCCTTTTTGTAACTTCTTTTTTAGGGAAGTTTTATATCCTTCCTTTGATGTAATGTAAACATTTTGCTTTCTATTAGCTTCCGGCTATGTTTTGTGTAATTCATAGTTCATTACTTGTTCTACTTGATCAATCTTTCTGAATGCTATGTGCAGAAGAGCTCGTCACAATCTTTCTATATGTGTTGGCGAGCTCAACTGAGTTGTAGAGCTTATCTTAGATTTTTTGAACCGAAGAGTTCATCGCGAGCTGTGGAGCTTATCTTTGATTTATGAACTGAAGAGTTCGTCGTGAGCGGTAGAGCTCATCTTTGATTTATGAACTGAAGAGTTCATCGTGAGCTGTAGAGCTCATCTTTGATTTATGAACTGAAGAGTTCATCGTGAACTGTGGAGCTCATCTTTGATTTATGAACTAAAGAGTTCATCGTGAGCTATAGAGCTCATTTTTTATTTATGAACTGAAGAGTTTGTCGTGAGAGGTAAAGCTCATCTTGGATTTATGAACTGAAGAGTTCATCATGAGCTATAGAGCTCTTCTTTATCTATAAACTAAAAAGTTCATCGTGAACTATAGAGCTCTTCTTGATTTTATGAACTGAAAAGTTCATCGTGAGCTATAGAGCTCTTCTTGATTTTATGAACTGAAAATTTCATCGTGAGCTGTAGAGCTCTTATTTATCTATAAACTGAAAAGTTCATCGTGAGCTATAGAGCTCTTCTTCATCTATGAACTGAAAAGTTCACCGTGAGCTATAGAGCTCTTCTTTATCTATAAACTAAAAAGTTCATCATGAGCTATAGAGCTCTTCTTGATTTTATGAACTGAAAAGTTCATCATGAGCTGTAGAGCTCATCTTTATCTATGAACAGAAAAGTTCATCATGAGCTATTCTGCTATTCTTTCAGTGGGGAGTAAATTAAGAACTTGCAATCTTTATTGTGGATAACTCCATTACAAGGAAAACTTACTAAAAAAAATTCTTGAGATGCTCTGCATTCCAAGAGTGAGGTAGGATTTTTTCTTCCTCCGTTTGTAACTCGTAATTTCCAAGTCTAATTATCCTAGAGATGACGTAGGGGCCCTCCTAGTTAGGCCCTAATTTCCAATGTGTTGGTTCCTTTCTAGCCAGTAGTAGCTTTCTTAGCACCAAGACTCCTACCTTGAAACTTCTGTTTCTGACTTTCTGTCATAGTATCTTGCGATTTTCCTCTGGTAACTCTGAATGTGCTGTAGAGCTCCTTCTCTCTTTTCATCTAGGAGGTCAAGATTTAGGAAAAGGGATTCGTCGTTGTGCTCACATTCTGCAAACTGATTTCTGGGGGACGGGGGTCCTATCTCAACAGGTAACACTGTTTTGGTTCCGAAAGCCAATGCAAACGAGATTTCTCGAGTTGTTGTTCTGGTGGTTGTCTTGTATGCCCACAACACTTCTGGAATGTACTCCACCCATTTTCCTTTTAGCGACTCAAGATTGGTTTTTAAGGCTGCTTTAATCGTTCTGATAGTCACCTTTGCTTGTCCGTTGGACTGTGGATGTGCTGGGGATGAGAAATAACTTTTTATTCCCAGATCTGCGCAAAACTTCTTGAACTTTGGGTTGTCAAATTGCTTCCGGTTGTCAGTGACTATTGCTCTGGGGATCCCAAACCTATAAATTATTGACTTTCACGTAAAGTTCTGAACCTTTTGTTCTGTGATCGTTGTCAAGGGTTCCACCTCTGCCTATTTGGTGAAGTAATTCACCCCAATGATTGTGAACTTACACTGTCCAATACCTATAGGTAGGGCCCGAGTATATCTAAACCCCATTGCTGAAAGGGCCAGGTGCTCACCACCGATGTTAAGAGCTCTGGTGGACAATGGGGAATAATGGCGTGTATTAGAAAAAATTTACATCTTTTAGCCAGGTCTATGGCGTCGTTGAGCATAGTGGGCCAATAGTACCCTTGCCTGAGTGCCTTTTCTGCCAAAGCCCGAGCTCCAATGTGATTCGCAGTCTCATCCATGGATTTTTTTGAGTATGTAATTGGCGTCCTCGTCTCCCATGTATTTAAGGAGAGGTGCCGAGAAACTTCGTTTGTACAGATTTTCCTGTAAGATTAAGAATCTAGCTGACCTGGCTCTCAACTTTGCAGCTTCTTTGGGATCTTCTGATAAGGCTTCATCTCGTAGGTATCCTATGATGGGGTTCATCCAGCTCATCCGAGGTAGAACTGGGAGCACTTCTTCTTCCTCCTCAGCGCTTACTGATGGTTCCGCTAGATGCTCAACTAGTATTAGCCTATCCAAATTCTCCTGTGAAGTAGTTGCAAGCCTTGCCAAAGCATCTTCTCGTGAGTTCTCAGACCTGGGAACGTGCTTAATTTGAACTTACACAAACTTCTTGATCAATTCTTGTACCTTCCTGAGGTAAAGGGTCATTTTCTCACCCTTGGCCTCATAGGACTCTTCAATGTGTTTTTACTACAAGTTGAGAATCACTACAGAGCTCTAGCTGCTCTGCCTCCATCGAGTGAGCGAGGTTAAGTCCCGCAATGACAACTTCATACTTTGCCTCGTTGTTCGAAGCCTTGAACACAAATCTGAGAGCGTATTCAATGTCTATCCCATCTGGAGAGGTCAGAATTAAGCTTGCACCACTTCCTTGAGTGTTGGTGGCCCCGTCAATTGAGAGCTTCCACGTAGGGATGTCAGGTACCAGCTATGTTGCCTCCATAGGCACTGTCATTGTGAATTCTGCGATGAAATCTGTCAAAATTTGCCCTTTGACTGCAGTTCTAGGCTTGTATCTGATATCAAACTCACTGAACTGTATAGCCCATTTAACCAATCTTCCAGAGGACTCTGGCTTATGGAGCACCTGTTTCATTGGTTGATCCATTGGAACCTCAATAGTATGAGCTTGGAAATATGGCCTAAGCCTCCGGGCAGCCGTAACCAATGCTAGGACAAGCTTTTTCATCTTCGGATATCTCTCTTCTGCTCCCTTCAGAGCTCTGCTGTAGTAATACACTAGTTGCTGAGCTCTGTCTCTTTCCCTTACTAGAGCTGTGCTAGTCGAAAAGTCTAAGACATCGAGATAGAGCATGAGTACTTCTCCTTCCAAAGGACTTACCGAAATCGGAGGTGTACTCAGATAGCCTTTTAAGGCTTTGAATGCTTCTTCACATTGTGCTTTCCATTGGAATGCCTTCTTCAAGACCTAGAAGAACGGCTGACATTTGTCGCTGGATCTGGACACAAAACGACTCAGTGAGACTATCCTCCCAGTCAATCGTTGTACCTCCCTGGTGTTGGATGGTGGTTGCATATCCAATACCGCCTTCACTTTTTCTGGGTTAGCCTCAATTCCTCTGTTGTTAACTATAAAGCCTAGAAATTTTCCCGTAGACACCCCAAAAGTACACTTGGCTGGGTTGAGTTTCATTTGGTAGTCTTTAAGGACCTGGAAAGAATCTGCTAGGTGTTGGATGTAGAGTTCTGTCTTCAGTAATTTAACAAACATGTCATCAATGTAGACCTCCATGGTTGTTCCAATCTGCTTTTGGAACATTCTGTTCATCAGGCGCTGGTAAGTAGCTCCAGCATTCTTCAAGCCGAAGGGCATGACTTAATAGCAATAAGTTCCCTGTTCACTCACAAAGGCGATTTTTTCTTGATCATTAGGTTCCATTCTAATCATATTATACCCAGAGAAAGCATCCATAAAGCTGAGGAGCTCATGCCCTGCAGTGACATCCACAATTAGGTCTATCCGGAGTAATGGAAAACTGTCTTTAGGACAAGTGCGATTGAGGTCTGTAAAGTCTATGCATAAGCGTCATTTGTCATTGGTCTTCTTGATGAGGACCACATTGGCAAGCTATACTGGATAATCTACCTCCCTGGTGGCTTTAGCATGGAGGAGTTTATCGGCCTCCTCATTGATGGCTTTTTGGCGTTCTGGGGCGAAACTCCTCTTCTTCTGTATGATGGGCTTGCAGGTAAGACTCACACTGAGTTTGTGTGTGATGACTGAAAGGTCAATGTCTTTCATGTCTTCTTGTTTTCAGACGAAGACCTCCACATTTTTTTATCAAGAACTGGATAAGGAGATCCTTAATTTCGCTACTTAGCTTGAATCCCACATAAACGAGATGTTCTGGTTTATCGTCGAGTTGTACGGGTTCTACCTCTTCTGACGGCATTGGCCTGGTGTCCAGCTTGTCCCTCTTGTCGAGCTCATCTAACTGGATGTTCTCTACCTCCTTCTTCTTTACAGACGCTGCTTCAACTTTAAAAGTATAAACCCAAGCGCAGGTTGAGCAGAGTAATATATTCTCGGAAGTCCGAGGTCGATCTCACGAGGAATTTCAACAAGAAAACAATCACACAAAAACTAAAAATACTTTAAAAGAAAAAGAGTTTATTTGAAGAGTTGTTGGATGACAAAGATTGATTTTGGTAAATAAAATAATAATAAAAATACTAGAGCATTAGGTACTCCCTCTCAACTTCATACAGTAATAATTAAAGACTCAAAGATTTGACTTGAAATAAGAATTAAATGTCAGTTAACCCAATTAACAAATCAAGTTGTCAATCCGAAAGTTATAATCAAAAGACTACCAGGAACCTGAATAATCATTCAATCATATTATTTTATGAAATCATATTAATTCTACCAGCATGGAATAACCAGTGATTTACACGCAGGGAAACTCAAGCAATCGATGTACGTGGCACAACAACTCAGGAGTTTTTACAGCATAAACACTTTGCTAAAATATTAGGAATTAAATTAACACAATAACATAAATCATTAAGTACAAAAGTTAATAAAAATACCGTACTCCGTTGAGAGATTTTCCCCTAGCCCTAGCGGAGCTTTCTAGCCGGACATGATAGAAAGAATGCAAAAATAAAAAGATGGAAAAAAGGATTCTTAATCCTAATATGAGAACCCCTATTTATAATCAAATAAATTCTAGGTATAGGTAGGAGATTTAGGGTTGTCTTGGAAGAAATTTCTTTGCCAAATAGAAGTCTTGTAAGGTCAAATCCCGTGCATTAAATCTTTGCCTCGCGGGTACAAAATCTGTCCAGACTTCAAGCTGAAATTTCGCATATTTAGAGGCTGAATCAGGAAATTTTCGTGAAATACACTTTTGTAGCTCTTGGAGTCTTCTTTCCAACCCTTTAAAAATTAGGTCAATCGGATATCGGAGTCAAAAGTTATGACCAAAATACTGAAGACGTGTCAAATCCTTATCTTCTAGAATACTTTCTAAATCCAACTTTAATTGAGTTTTCTTCAAACTTGGACTCTTATAAGGATTGAATTGCTGATTTATCTTCAAGTCTTCCTATCTCAATCTTGACTCTTCAATCCTTATGAGTTATGATTCTTCCTCTAGTGGTTGTTTCACTTGCATTATCCATTATTACTTTAAATCAATCAATTTACCTGCAAAATAAACCAAACAGCGAGAAAAAGTATTAAACTAGAAAATCAAGGAATTTAGCTCATTTAATAACAAATAATATGCAATTAATCAATCATTAAATATAATAAAATAACACTTTTGATGGTTAATCAGACGCCATACAGCATTCTCGTGCTATCCGTTGGTCTCCCCGAACCATCCCGATCCCATTTTCAGTTGGGAATTTTATTACAAGATGAGAAGCTGAAGAGATGGCCCTTATAGAATTGAGTGAGGGTCTCCCAAGTAGCATGTTATATACATAAGTTGCATCAACTACTAAGAACTTGACGGTTGTCGTAGCTTGGCAATGTGGGTCACCCAGGGTGAGCACGAGCTGGATCGCTCCAAGGGGCAACACTCTTTCCCCTATAAATCCCAACAAGCAAGCGTTTACTGGCTCAAGTTTCTTCCTTCTTATATCCCTCTTGTCGAATGCAGACGTAAAGATGATGTTTGCCGAGCTTCCGTTGTCAATCAGAACCTGATGGACAATTCTGTTAGCCACCACAACCCTTACTACTAAATGATCATCATGATGATGCTAAAAATCCTCTAAATCTGAATCGAAAAAAGTAATTGTTGTGTCTAAGTGTGGAGCCTTGGACACAGTGTGTACTTCGAGAGCTTCTCCAGCTCTGATCTTTCTCAAGTGGGCTTTTCTGGTTGTGCTTGATTCTTCCCCTCCAGCGAATCCTCACGAAATCACTCTGATCTCCCCTAGAGGGTGCTGATGTGGTGTCGGTGCATGCTGCTGAGGTGGTGGAGGAAGAAGAGCCCGGTTTTAACTGTTATGGGCCACGAAGCAACGTAACTGTCCTCTCTGGATTAGGAACTCAATCTCCTTCTTTAACTGAATGCAATCGTCGGTGTGGTGGTCATCATCCCTGTCGTGGTCACAGTACTTTGTGGGGTCTCTCTTTGCCAGGTTCGCCTTCATCCGAGATGGCCATCTCAAGAACTTCTCGTTCTGCACCTCATACAGGACCTGTGATATCGAGGCAGTAAGAGGGATAAGCTGTCGAGGTGCATACCTCGGCTGCAACTCTGATTGTGGAGGACCCAAGCGATTTCTAACATTTCCTCTTCTCTTTAGGGAACGATCTTTGTCCCTTCTTAGAGACCTATCTCTTTATTTTCTAGGGCTTCGATCTCTTGTCTTTTCTTTCTTCCCTTTCTCCTTTCGCGATGATGAACTCCCTACCTTAGAGAGGAGCGCTTCTTCACCGTTTATATATTTTTTCGCTTTGGCTAGTACTTCAACCATGCTTGCTTGAGGATTCTTCAATATTGATAACATTAAATCTTTGGACTGTACCCCCAGCCCTGCGATGAAAGCAGTGATAACAAACTTCTCGCCTGGGGCGTCTATTTTCAAAGATTCTGAGTTGAACCTCTGAACATAAGACCGTAAATTTTCTTTGGGTCCTTGTTTCATGTTTAATAAGTGATAGCTCGATTTTCGGTAGATCCGAGCTCCTATGAAATGGGATACGAAGGAAATAGAGAGTTCCTTGAAGGAAGAGATCGAAGTCAGGGGGAGTCTGTTGAACCATGCTAAGGCTGTCCCCTTTAGAGTAATGGCGAAGGCCCTGCACCTTACTAGGTCTTGGTATCCGTACAGTTCTATCTGATTTTTGTAGGTGTTAAGGTGGTCTACTGGGTCCTTTTTCCCATCAAAAGCTTCTATTTATAGCATTCTGAACTTCGGGGGAGGGAAAAGTGTAATATCTCGGCAGAGAACGGAGACTCCGTTTGTCGCACCAGAGCGGCCATAGTTACTGGGATTTTACCCCTTACAGCCTCCTTCATGTGACTAAGTTTTTGTTGGACACCCTTGAAGCGCTGCTCTCAATATTGCTCCATCCTTTCCAGCTAGAAAGGGAGAAAATCATTCCTCTCCATCCCCCCGTTCTGGCTCTGCACCTCCTCATTTTCCTCGTTCCTTGGTGAGAAATGAGGTGTCTGGATGTCCTCCCCTTCTTCGTTTACTTTTCTAAGAGGGTCGAGGTGTTGTCGTTCCCTGCGTGGGAGGTCGTTCTGGCCTTGCTGATTTGGCGGTACCTGTTGAGGCCCTTGTAAAAGCTTCAGGAGTTCTTCATTTTGTTCGTAAGGAGGTCTGCTGCAGGAGGATTGTCTCCGGCTATGGACATGAGGTTGTGAGGATTTTCCTGTTGTCTTGCGTTGGTGGCCTCCTGTTGATTCTGCATCCTTGGTCGGTTCATCTGGCTTCGACTCATATTTCGCGTGGAGACCATCAATTACTGAACAAACTGGTCAGTGTACTTGTAACAGGAACAGTCATTCCCACAGACGGCGCCAAACTAATGGTGTAAATTTCGGGTGGATGAGTAAAAGGTATGAGAATACCGGATGATTAACACGGAGCTACAAGACTCTTAACTAAGGGAATAATGATGTTGGGGGATAAGGGATGATTGCAATGAGGATGTATAGTGGTTCATCGGCTCGGGAGCTCGGCTAGTTCACTCTTTTACGGAGGCTCTTGCTCCTTTTCTCTTTATTGATATTTTGAGTGATTTACAGAATAGTGTATGTGTCACTCGGTCCCCTCTAGTTGGGGATCCATCCTGCTTATATAGTCTCATGCTTACCTCTAATCCGGATTTTCTTCCTATAATCATGGGATCCTCCCACCTTCTCTCCCTAGTGGAGGAGTCACCTAATTTTTAAAGAGCTGGCTCTGTGAGATTTATCCCGAGATCTTTGTCTTCCATCTGTAGGATCCTCCTTAATTTTTGGAGAGGATCTTGGTTGGTCGAGAATTTTGTGTCTTGAATTCGGTGGATTTCGCTGTTATGTAGCTTGTCCCCTTATCATTCCCGCTTTTGTCTAATTAGAGGGAGAGCCCTGACTTTGCACCTCTGAACTCTGTATTATTCTGACCTGGCCTCATTTCCTGAGCTCACACTTGGAACTTTGTTTGAGGTATCATCAGAAATCATATTCTATAATTTAGATTCTTAGAAAATTATATACAAAATTTACAAATCATATACAAAATCTTAGAAATCATATACTATAAAAACTCAGAAAATTTAGAAATCATATACTATGTGTAAAACTCAGGAAATTTTGAATTTAAAAAAAAGGGCAAAAATGTCATTTTGTCACTATAATGTAAAATTTAAATACGTGTTCTATTGACCTCGTATGACACAACGGACTCCGCCGTTGAACTTGTATCACGAAATATAGTCACCATGTCAAATTTTGTCGAATTCCGAGTTAAGACAGAATTTTGCACGTAGTTCAGGACAATTTGGTGGTGGATGACCTCACCGAGGTCCCTAAAAGCGAGAAACTCAAAATTTAATTATTTTTGATTAAAAATAAAATTTATTTGAGCTTAACTCGTAATGTAATTAATCGTTTCAGGGAGAAATCGGACCCGATTAAGCGAAGGACACGTGGCGCGACTTGGGCCGCGAATTTAAAACTATAAATAGGGCTTAATATCTGAAAAATCAGATATTTTACCCATTATTCAGCCCCCTTTGGCCAGCCATAGAGAGAAAAAAGTGAGTTCTTCAATCTTCTTCCGTCGATTTCTTGGGTTTCCGTCACTTAAAATCTCTTAGACCAAGAACTAAAGTTGTTCACCGTCACGAGGGCTACGTCTATGTACCAAAAACAAGTGGTTTCACCAAAAATCCAAGAGGGAGGCCTTGGGGAATTCAAGGCTTTGGAGTTGTTTTGGTGATTATAGAAGTCTTCTACACTTCTATAGAGGTAGGGTTCTTCTTACTTTGAACTATTCTTACCTTAGGTGTTGTTAGACTAAGGGGTAAATTATATGCATATGTATTGATATATATATATATATATGGTGATGGGAATGGAAGAATGGGCGTAGAAATGGCTTAGGCTACTTGCTAGCATGATTTTGATATATGGAAGTTACATGTGATCCATTATGTAACTTAGTGAAATTGAAAGCATGTTATGTGTTGTATAAGTTATGCCTTGAAGGTGTTTGATGAAATGTTTTGAGTATTTGGAAATTATTGTTTTGATTGAATTGGAATAACATGTTTAAGTGATGTGATGACTTGTGGAATCATATGCTTATGCTATGATTTGTGATTGAATGTATTTGTTGATATATGCATATGTTGATATATTAACATTGTGATCATGGGTGACTTAAGGCAATTGGAGGCCTAAAACGAAAATATTAAATGAGGTTTTTTTTTTAATATTATTTTTTAAAAAAAATTAATTTATTTTCAATTTATTATATGAGAGAGACCAAAGAAAAACGTGCTAGGGTTACTAAAAAAATATTTTAACTTTTATTTTTATTTTTTTTTAATCAGAAATACAGCTTAATTTTAGCTTTTTTTAATGTTTTTGTACTAATTTTTTTGTAGGGAGAGAATAGAAGTAAATATGAGTTGACTTTTGAGTACTTTTTATTTTTTCAACTTATGATTTTTAGATTTTTAATATTATGAATTGAATCATGATCTCAAATTATTACAATAAAAATGTTGATTGTATTTAATATTTTGGGGCCTTTTTTTTAGGGTTTAAAATTTAAAGATTTAATTTTTTTTATGGGTTAATAATATACCTAAAAATTTAGGGCCTAAAGCCCATGCTTTTTTTTTAAAGCTGTTGAGCTGGCCCTGATTGTGATTAATATGGTGTTTATATGCTTAGGATATAAATTTGATATAGATGTGTTGGAATTGTTTATATGTTTGTCATAACATATTGAGCATTATGTGTGTGCAATAGGACATAGTATTGCATATGCACGGAACATCTCATTACATGGGTGTGTGCATGGTTGCCGTCAATACCACACTTGGTGATTGACGGATGGCTTGGGGAAATTGGGTCGAAGACCTAGCTAAGCTGCTTGGTTGCATGCTAAATGAGTTGGGGTTAGCAAGAAGAGGCATGACGACCTCTCGGGTGCAAGGCCCGATAATTGGGAGATGCACTCCCTTGGTTTGGTCCATAAAGTGTGTGGGTTGGAAGACCCTTGGTGCAAGTTCATAAATATCCACCCCAAGAAAGACCCTTGTTTTGAAACATCATTTGATGTGAACATAGGTGACGGAATTGAAACACCTTGTCGCTGCATTGTGTTGTGTAAGTTGGGGAGGACTCGGATAAAGATGCATGAGTGAGTCTCATCTCATTTCATGGCATGGCATTGTTGCATTCCAACCTTGAGTGCATATTTTTGTATGAAATGATTATTTGTATGTTGCACATGAATGTTGCATGAGCATGAGCATCTAGGAGGGAGTAGTCTCTGTAGAATCTATTCTACTGGGCGTTGACTCACCCTATACGGGAAACAATTTCAGGTGTGGGGTTTGCACCGGTGGACAACTCTCATCCGGACCATCAAGGGTGAAGAGAGACCAACTTTTGGTGTTTAACCATGATGTTTTGAAATCATTGTAACAAATGATGTTTTGAATATGTAAGACATGTAAATGTATGAGGCTATATGCAATATAACATGGGTGGACTTTGTATAATGTAGAAAACTTCATTATTCATGTTTGGAATGAGTTTGAAAATGTTGGGAATGGATTGGAATTGAAAAAGCAAGGATTTTGTAGAAACACAAGAAAACCTTCCGGAAGGTCTATGCAAAACCTTCCGGAAGAACCTTATCGGGTCCCTTTCCAAAGGGCAAAACCTTCCAGAAGAACCTTTCCAGTGCCATTCCAAAGGGAAAACCTTTCGGAAGAACCCTTCAGTGGGCAAAACCTTCCGGAAGAAACTTGTCCAGTGAGTAAGATCTTCCGGAAGAACTATTTCCAGCAGGAACAGCCTTCTGAAAGAACTCAGAAGGAATTTCCAGGGAGCAAATCTTCCGGAAGGTTGATGTAAAAACCTTCCAGTAGGTTTTCCTAAAATCTGAAATTTTTAAGAATCATCTCCTATCCTTTTGGGGTTTGAGTTCTTAGGTTCCAATGTTATAAATGGACATTAAATGAGGTGTTTTGAGGTATCTTGGACCTCGATTAAATGAAATGGTTAAAGGAACACGAGTTACAAGTGTGGGTTATAATCCCGGCTGAGGGGACGTTTTTGGCATGGTGTCGGGTTATGCGGCACTCACGGGTTTTTCCGCGGGTTGATGGGTGATCAACGGACCCCCGAATTTTGGGGTGTCACACTATAAATTTAAGGTGAGAGAGGCGAGATGAAAAGACAAGAAAGTGGAGATAAGGAGGCGACGAGCCGTTATGGACTTATAGTTTTGGTATATATATATATGTGGGTAGGGTAGGGTATGGTAGGAATACGATAATTTAATAGGTATTTTTTATTTTTACCCGATTTAATCGGAAGATCAAAATTTCTTTCGCATTTCTACCCGATTTTTTTGGTTAACCGATCAATAGGATCTGGTAGGGTAGGAAATTGCAAGTAATCGAAAATTTGAACACCCCTGTTAAAAACGATGGGTTGAAGAATACATGCTTCAATTTTACTCAGATTGTCGAGAACTTTCCAGAATAAGGTCTTTTAAAAAATTTTAACACTGTCATCCAAAATCAATCTTGATTGGCACTCGATCAGTACTGTTTTTTATGATCTTAATCTATCATGTAGTCTTCTATCTGCATCAAATATTATGAAATAAAAAGTAAGATTATTGGTAAATTAAGATTGTAAGTGGTCAATTTTAAAAAAATTTAAGATCGGTACTAGTATTTTTGAATCGATCTTAAACTATGTCTTCTTTAATACCATACTTTTGTATAAGGTGTGTGCCTCAAAGTATTCATATCAATTATGAACACGTTAGTATTCAAATTACTTCGATAACTGTAATATCACTCGAATATAAATCTAAAAACACAATGAAATAGATTGGGGGGATTGAGGACTCAACCCAAAATAGGAAACCCTTTCAAAATGAGTCCAACCCAACTCAGCCTCAACCCGCGATTAAGTTTTTGTTCCAGGATTGAGATCAGGTTACATTATTCAAATTAGACTCGGTTTGAAATAGGGTTTCTCATTAATTCAAAAAAAAAATAATCAAAATAGGGTTTAGTTTTGTGTTTAGCCCTGATTAATATTGAACCTAAATTTTATTATCTTTTCATTACTCACTGCAATAGGACTCAAAAATCAATAACAATGATTGAGGGGGTGCATGGCAGATGCTGTAACATTTTTATGTGTGGGTGTCTAATTTTTTTTTTCAAATATTGGGTTAAATTTGGGTTGAACTCACAGTTCAAAGCCAAACCCCAAATATTGCCAAAATTTAATTCGTATTGAATTTTTTTTGTCCAAAATTAAAAAAACCAAAATATTAAAAAGTTCAACCAAGTACTAGAAATTTGGACTATGTTTGAGTTAGATTCGTGTTAGTTGGTCTAAGTTACACCCCTAATATCAATATTAAAAATCAACTTCATCTTTACGATATCAAACCTAAGTAAAAAGGTTCTCTAATCATACCTGCTCGAAAAATAAAAACTCTATTTCTTCAAAAGAATTTGTTGGGTCAAAACAAACTATTCGTGTTTGAATTTAATCCAATTCATCTATCATTCATAATAGTGATCATCATATTATTTTTGGGTTCATATGAAAAATTAGCAAACATATATCAACGACAGGAGGTTATGATTACACGTGCACAAACGTCAAGAGGTGTAAGAATAATATTCTAAATGTGATGGGGTCTAAATGATTAAGTGACAAGTATGAGAGGATCTACGTATAATTTATCAATTTAGTTTTAGACGGCAAACTAACGGTTGTTAGTTTCAAGTATACATTGATACAAATTTTTATCTTTGATGGTGTAAATTAAGTTTTTTTATCTTTTAAAGTACAAACTAAAATTCAAACGATCTTTCAGAGTACAATTTGCGATTAACCTCATTTATAACTTCTCTTTTCAAAATTATAATTTTACTCTACAAAATAGTGTCATTTTCATTAAAAAAAAAGTGCCAAAATTCTTTGTACCCACAATTTTTTTTTTTGGATTAGGAAGATTGTAAATTTCATTCAAGTAAGAAAATATTGATTACAATCAGATGACAATAAAGCCTTAAGCTCTAACGGGGACAATTGACACAATTCACAATAAAAGAATCGGATAGTGCAACTACTGACATCCAATGAACTGCCTTCTTGAGGCCTCTTAGATTGTGTAAAAACTTAATGTGTAGGTGTCTAGTGTAAATTCTAATATCTTCTACAAAAGCACATATTTTTCATGGAGGGACCCTTTCGGTTGAGCTCAACTTAATGATTTCTTGATTATCACTCTCAATTGAGGAGAATCAATGATTTAATGCATTTGCAAGTAAACAGACTTCGTTTACCGCTGCGGCATCTGTATAAAGG
The DNA here is from genome assembly GCA_023539305.1 of Ilex asprella. NCBI lineage: Eukaryota > Viridiplantae > Streptophyta > Magnoliopsida > Aquifoliales > Aquifoliaceae > Ilex > Ilex asprella. Next base: position 14,406,996 of record CM042193.1, on the reverse strand, counting down.
CTTGAAATGGCAGATTGTACCCACATTCAATCTGCCGAAATATGTATTGGGGTCGGAGGATCCAATTAGTCTCCATTTCATTGATTTGTCTCTTACCGCTGCCGCCTCTGCATAAAGGGCTTGAAACGGCAGATTGTACCCACTTTCCATCTGCCGAAATATGTACAGAAGATCCAATTAGTCTCCATTTCACTTTCAATCTGCCGAACTAAACATGTACCACACCACCGACACTCTCCATTGATTGGTCTCCACTTTTTTGTTTTTTTCAATACTATGTTACGTTACGTGCAGAAACGCACCATAAGATACATCCTCCCCTTTACTCTGGTTAGGGGGACATGTCTATTTCTCCTACACTAACACAGGGTGGGCACGTCGCTCCTTAAAATTTTAATCTCTTATCTAATATTTTTTAAAAAAATTCAGCTTGTTTAATTGTAGCTACTAGGGTGTCTATGGGCCTCGCCGGGCCGCAATTTTTTTTTTTGGGTTAGGCTTGAATACTCTAAGTCTAAACTCTTATCTAAGTGAGTTATCGAGAGGAGTGGGCCAGACTTCAAATAAGGGTAAGCTACTTGCGGGCCTGTAGGCGGGCCTGCTCGCAAATTTTTTTATATATAATTTTATTTAAAAATAATGAATATTTTTGTAACTTAATTTTTGTGTAAAATATATTTTTGAATAAAAAATAGAGTCAAAATTGATAAAAATAAAATAATGAATAATTTTATTTTTAACTAGAGGAAGAACTTGATCCAATAAAATGAATACATTCGAACTAGGTTGACACCTACTCACTTATCTATCATTTGCATTACTTTACCCTTTAAAATTTGTATGCTTAATATATGAAAAATAAAATAATACATTATTTATACGTTTTCGACATGATAAATTTTGGAAACATTTTGGTTATTTTATAATATTCAAAAAATAATGTGAGATCGGGTCAAAGTATTTTAGAACAAATACAAGAAAAAAAATGTATGACAAGCATTTGAGAACTTCGTTGGTTTCTCTCTCAAGCAATATGTTGCAGGTATAAATTTGTTAATCAAGTGACTCTCATTCACCTCTTTCAGATCCCATTATACGTAGGAATCGTATGTATTTGTTCGACATTTATATAAAATTTTTAACGAGTTTGACATAAATAGACTACTTATGTATACTGTATATTAAGTTTTATCAAAGCATGTAAAGTGTTTGGTGGCCTTAAATTCAAAGTGGTATTCTCAATTTTCCAATCTGATGTCCCCTTTAAACCTCTCATTCATGATGAAAATTAAACAAGATTGACTCAAGTTTCAAGTTTGGTCAAGTTAATCGGCTATGGAATTTATCAAGTTCATGATGTCTGAGAATATCATGCAGCGTGCTGCACAAAACATGACGATAACAAGAAGTTATGTTTTTCGATTCAATTACGGACATGTAATATCTCAAAAGTTTGAATGTCGGAAAAGGTTATGGTATTGTCATTAGTATTGCATCGAAAGTTATAATTTTTTAATGTGCAAATTAAAATTTGTAAGAGTATGATCGATCTTAAAATTTTGCGGTCAATGATGAAGGTTACAACTTTTAAAGATTAGGCTATCTCAAAAAACAACCCACACATCAAAAAACTCCTCATTCTTTCTTGGTTTGATTTAATTTATAAATATTCACAATTTGAAGGGGTAAATTATTGAAACTAAAACTAGCGGGAGTTCATTGAATGTGACCTAAACTTCAAGTGACATTTTGTAATTAACTCAAAAAAAAAAAAGTTACAATTACTCAAGAGAATTCCAGGTCTTAATTTCTCCATTAAACCCACACAAATCCAAGAAAAAGGTGGAGCTTTCCTATTGGGCCGATTTTGAATTCAAAAAAAAATCAAAAAACCAAAATAAAATCTAATTCCTAAGTGCTGGTTGTGAAGATAAACTCTTGACTTTTCACAGAATGTGTAACACTTTACATGCTTAATTAGTCATGATGGCCGAAATTAATTTGTCAAATTTTTGGCGCACATCACTTATCATTCACAAACCTGTGTCGTTGGACTAGTAATATTAGTATATAAGGTGAGGCTATATTTTTGGGTGGAAATAGTCTCAAAATATGACGAAATCAAAAAAATAAAATCTCGCCAAAAAAATAAAAAACAATTCAAACTTTATAATTCACAAACGACACAAGTTTGCCAAACAAAACTAGTTTTCTATTAAAATAGTCTTTATTGTAACTTTTTAAAACAATCTAAATATTATATATATATATATATATATATATATATATATAAACACACACATAAACCCTAAAGTAAAAAATATTAACCTTGACAAAAATAACATAACACAATAAAATAATAAAAATCCATACAACACACATGAAATCAAACAGAGAATTAAATTGAGAAGTAATACTAATTTGAATCTCATTAGAGAAATCTATATTGACAAAGTGTTTTTTTATGAGCATATGAAATGGGATAAAGAATGAAACTCTAATTATGAGAAAATATAAGTTAGACTTACTTATTAAAAGTGTGTATATATCAGGAATGAACTTAGTTATTAATGTGATTAGTATAGAAGGGATGTACTTAATAGTTTAATAATAAAAAATTAAATAAAGTGGAAATGAATATTTGTAGGGTAAAAATAACCCATCCTAGTATACACTCAAAAAAGATTGTTCAATGAGGATCTAGCAAGATCGTGATCAAACTCTAAAATATCCCAAAATCAAATTAAAACTCAATTTTTAGGTTTTTTTTATTTGTAAAGTTATATATTTTTATGTAAGTGCATCCCCAACACTTACTGAAACTCAAAGATTAAAATTTCGTTTCGATTATACAAAAAATAAAAAAAAAATCAAAAATATTTTAAAAACAAAATAAAAGCGGAGAAAAAAAATTAAGAGTAATTCAAAATATTTTTGATACATTGGTCGAAATATGTCAAAAACATCTTAAAATTCCTCTAAGTATTCCAAAATATTAGTGAAACATTACAAAAAACTTCATAACATCTCGAAATATCAAAATTTTAATATAATGACTAATTTCATTCGATCTCTTTTATAACAAAAATGTTTCGGTCATTTTGACCATTGCCCAAAAACTCCGAATCAAATAACTAATTAATTCTTTTATTCTCATCAGCCAACTCTACCCAGCGTGAAGAGATGTCCAATGTTTGGCGTGTAGGTGTACGCAGAACTTTTGGTTGAAGTCCGTAAATTCCGTGTAGGTTGGGTGACCTTTGATGTAAGTCCATGAACATCCACCCCAAGTAAGACCCTAGAATTGTAAAGGTCATTCAAGGTGTAACATAGATAACGAATTCATACACATTAGCGCTTGCATGTGCTGAGGAACTGGAAGGGCTCGGATTGGGTTGCATGAGTGAGTATCATCTCATTCCATGACATGTCGTAATAAATTCCATCATGAAGTGGCATATTCTTGATTGGAATTGTAGTGAATGGTTATATGTTGCATGTGAACATTGCATATGCATCTTGGAGGGAGTACCCTCGGTAAGAGATACTCTATTGAGCGTGACTCACTTTATACGAAAAAATATTTCAGGTGCGAGTCGTACGCCGATGGATAGCTCCCATGTAGAGCATCAAGGGTGAAGGGGGCCGACTTGTGGCCTTATTTTGAGATTTTGTAAAACTTTGCAACCACTTGATTTTTGATCATGTAAACCTATGGTATTAATTGTAATGGAACTCATATGAACTATTTTGAATGTAAATGTCATGTTATATGAGTTTAGGTTGGTGTTGTACATGTGTTGATTGATTTTGAAAAAGTTTGAAATGAATTAGAAACGAAAAACTGGTGAAGTAAGCTAATCTGGGGCGAACTACCGGTTGTTAACTAGTAGTTATAGTCTAGTAGGCAACAGCTACTGGTAGTAAACAGGTAGATATGGTCCAGTAGGCCAAAGCTATCGGTAGTCAACAGGTAGTACCTTTCCAGTAGGTCACATCTACCGATAGCTAACAGGTAGCTTTCCGGTAGAGATTTTCTAGTGGACCCGAACTACCAGTAGGTACTTATTGGTAACTATTCCAAAAATCTGAAATTTTAAAACTATTTTGTCAAGTCTTCAGGCTATGTGTTCTTTTTCCTAAATGGTGTAAATGGACTATAATGGAGTTTCAATCATAATGAATTGGACCTCGTTTGGATCCAAGGGAAAGTTGAACACAAGTTGCATTGTGAGTTATGATTCCGGTTAAGGGATGCTTTTAACGTGGTGTCAGGTTATGTGACATTCATGAGTATTTTTGCGGGTTGATGGGTAATCAATGGACCCCTGAATTTTTGGGGTGTCACAAATGGTTTTGCCGTTGTCATACAAGAATTATTTATAGGCTTATAAGGAAAAATTCGTTCATCAAAGACAACAATGCCAGGAGATAAAAAAAAAATTGGCTTGATGGATGAAACATTTATAAGCCTTATGTTTTTCACTGTAGTCTACAAAGATGCAAAGAAGCGTTTTAGGATCAAACTTGTGACGCCGTGTCCCAAGGGTAGGGAAAACACTTAGATCCAAAGGCGCGAAGTGATGAATAAATTGGATGTTTTTCATGCAATACAAAATATGGGGTTTCAAAATTGAGAGTTGATAAGGGTAGTCGATTCATAAGATATACAATTGTGGAAAAGCTTCTACCCATAAAAATAAAGGAGCACCACAATGAAACAACATAGTCATACCTAATTCTATTATAGTTCTATGTCGTCTTTCAACCATACCAGTTTGCTCGGGAGTATATGGAACTGATATTTGGTGAACAATGACTGAGGAAAGAAAATGAGTTGATTGCTTGGAATTAACAAACTCACCTCCTCCATCAGAATGAAAGATTTTTATTTGCTTGTTGAATTGTCTAGCAACATATTTTTCAAAGGTTAGATATGCATTGAAAAAAAATCAGTTTTTTGCCTGAAAGGAATAATCCATGTATACTTTGAAAAATCATCAACCAAACAAGCATAATATTTGAATTTTTCAATAGAAAGAATAGGAGCAGATCCCCACAAATCACAATGAATTTTCTTAAAAATACTTGTACTCGAATATTCCGAACAAGAAAAAGGTAAACGATTAAGCTTTCCTAGTTGACAACTATCACAAAGATGTTGTGATTTTGTTGTACCTACAACATCAATTAACCCTTTATTTTTTAACATTTGCAAAGTTGAAGATTGAGGCTGGCCGAGGCGTTGATGCCAAACTTCTATTGTGCCAGACTTGAAGCGATTAACGAAATAAAGTTTTGGTGAAATGGATAGGACATAGAGATCACCCTTGCGTTTCCCTGTCATCAATGCTTGTCCTGTTTCCCATTCCTTAACACAAAAATCCATATTAGAAAATTCACAATTGACAAGAAACTGAGTGGTTAGCTGACTTACAGAGAGCAAATTCTTTTTTAGATTAGGAACTAATAACACTTCATTTAGAGGTAAGGCTAATTTTTTTTGTTTTATATAAGAGTCTCCAATTACAAGAATTGGCATGGAAGATCCATCTCCTATAATTACTGAATCGGAACCAGAGTAATGGCGAATGTTAGTTAACATACCTGACTTACCTGTCATGTGATTGGAAGCTCCGGTGTCGGTAGTCCATTCCGTGTCTGCTATGGTATTGTCCAGTGTTAATGCCACAACTGCTTGTGGAATTTCATCTTGAGGAGTTGATTTTTTTGGTACCCACCAGCATATCTTCGCAATATGACCCATCATTCCACAATATTGACATTGTTGATCACGATATTTCTCCCTTTCGGAAGGTGTCATGCAACATTCACCTGGTGGTGGAGGTCGGTGTTGTGCACTTGCAGGAGAAGAGTTGTATGCTTGACTTGAATCCTTGCTTTGTTGTGCTTGGAATCCACGTCCAGTTGACGTAAATTTTTTTGCTAGTCCACGGTATCCGGAGTTGTTTGATTGAGAACGTAGTTGTTGTTGACCATAAAATGCTACTTGAAGTGTGAGTGTTGATGTCTGAACGTCGGCGTGGTTGGAAAACCAATTTCGCCTTTGATCATAATTTTGGAGTTGAGAAACCAACTCAGAATAGGATGGTCGTGGAGGTTTCAACATGGTTGTTGTGAATGTTTCATATTGCGGACCAAGACTGGTGAGAAGATAGAATACATTTTCTTGGTCTAGAACCGGCTTCCCAATTGCTGCTAAATTGTCACAAAGACCTTTAAAGGTTCAAATGTGCTCTGTGATTGTTGTGTGGTCTTCTTTTCGAAGGTAGGTAAGTTGTTGGTGCAAAATGAATTCACGTTCTTGTGATTCTTGGGCATATGCACTTTTGAGAGCCTCCCAAACTGCATGGGTTGTATCAAGACCAACGACAAGGCCGAGAGCTTCCTCAGAGAGTGTTCCAATGATCCACCCTCAAAGAAGACGATTAGACTTTTGCCATGAGATGAACGCATATGTTAATTGAGGATTTGTATTATCTGCATTTAAGGAGTTGCTTGAGTCTGGTATGACATATTTGTTTGGTGCATGATCTTCATTTGTGAGATGTCCCACTAATTCTTGGCTTTCGGCAAGAGCTAATGCTTGCTCACGCCACAAACTTCTTTGGGGCCTCCATCTCTGCGATCTGCATGGTAAAGGGCGACTGGATAGCTTCGTCGTTAGTGTCATCCTTCGAGATGGAGTGAGTCTTAGAGTGATGAATTTGCCAACATTGAGAGATAGTGTAGCCATGGTGAGTGAAAGAAAGAATTGTGGTTTGTTGCCTAAGGTTCACTATGGCTCTGATACCAAGAAGAAAAAGATAAAAACAGAGGAAGAAGAAAGCTTGAATTGATATGTCTCTTATTCAATAATTGGCAACGTGAACCGTTAGGCATTACAAGAGGAGTATTTAAACAAATAATACAACGAAATGAATCCCATAAAATCTGCTTAAAATGGTCTGATTTTTCCTGATTTTTAGGATTTGCTAGATCATCATTTTGGTTTAAACTTATTGCCATTAGAGCTCCAATGCCCATCAACGTCTCTCCACTAATTTCGGCAATATTGTGAGAGACTTCCCCCCTATTTTCTCCAAAAATCTTGTGCTTCCTTATTGCTCCAGTGACTCTCACTAATGTTGAGTGTGCCGAGCTCAACATTATCGCTGGGAAAAAAGAGTGAGCTAATCTTTGTTTTCATATGTGGGTATTAATTTTTAATATTTTCTTAAATATTAGTAGTCCTTAATTAATTAGTAAATCATGAAGGATGTAAACATAGTTTTTCCTACACATGCAATGGAATACATCAACAACCATCCCTGTATACTTTTTTACTCTCGTAGAAAACTCCTGGTTACACCATGGACCACAAGATCAGAAACACTTTTCATGTAAAAGGATGAGATCATTCATTTCAAACCAGACAATGTGTAGCGATCGTAGCCTTTTTAGGTTTCTTGGCATTACTCTTAGTATATGAACATGGAAATGAAATATTGATTGACCAGTAACTCTCGAAATTATTTTTACTTTTTTTTGATAAAAAAAAACTTTAATTAAGCTGGATTGATGGGGCCAAAAAAAGCAACGGATTAAGTCTAGCATAATTTGTTGTTAAAGATGCCAAACGACTCATAAATTAACGTCAAACATTGAAGACACTCGGTACCGTAAAAAATTCACTTGATACAGATGCTAGCAAAATCAAGTAAATATCTTCAATTTACCAGAATTCATACATTCCAGATCTTATATAGCAAAAATTAAGGAACCATCAACGCTGTTTTTTTTTTATATAAAACAACAGTTAAGCAGGTTTTTTGTGTTAATATTAGATTATTTATGTTTGGTAGTGACAAGATAAATTTGCTATTCATGTTGGCATATATGGAATCTGGATCTCCATGCAAACTTACATGATTCCACCGTCTATATATGTTCTTTTGATCACTTGATCATGCACCGACTTTTATGTCAGCACATTTTTCGTTTCAGTTAATTTTTTTTTCAATACTATATTATATTATGTGTGGATCACTTGATCATGCACCCACTATTAAATACTCACACACACACACACCCCCAAAGCCCTTTACCCTGGTTATGGGCGCATGTCTATGTCTCTTACACTAACACAGGGTGGGCACGTGTCTCCCCAAAATTTTAATCTTTTATACAATATTTTAAATATTTTTTTAACATTTTTAATTGTACCTACTGTGTTATTTTTTTTATCATCTCAATTATGATAGGCACGCAACTAAACGGTTATTAATTTTTTGACACATTTCCAGCATGATAAATTTTGGAAACATTTGGGCTATTTTATAATATTCAAAAAATAATGTGAGATCAGTTCAAAGTATTTTAGAACAAATACAAGAAAAAATGTATGACAAGCATTTGAGAATTTCATTGGTTTCTCTCCCAAGCAATATGTTGCGGGTAGGGGTGGCAAATGGGTGGGTTGAGTTGGTTATGGGTTAGGTTAAATTAGATTGGGTTAAAATCAATTCAATCCATTTTTTACTCACCTAGTAAATGGGCTATAATGGGTTGGGTTTATAACGGGTTGGGTTAAACCAATTAACCCATAAAGTAATTAAAATTCTTAATAGACATATTAGTACACCAAAACACACACACACATTAGTAATGCTCTAAAATACAAATATACACACATACTAATACACCAAAATATATACAAATTAATACATTAAAAATATACACACTAATACACTAAAATACACACTAATACACCAAAAATATACACACATATACTAACTTAAAAATTAAAACACATTTAATAAAAAAAAATACACACATAATGGGTGGTCCGTGAGTCGACCCATGAGTTATGGGTTGACCCATTGGTCATAAGATAGTCCATGTGTTATGGGTCATGGGCCAACCCGTGGGTCATTCATGATGTACTAGTGTGTGTGTTTTTAGTGTACTAGTGTGTATATATTTAGGTGCACTATTGTATATGTGTATATTTTTTGGTGTAATAATGTGTGTATTTTTTGGTATATTAGTATATTTATTTATTTTTATTACTTGTGTTATTTAATAAATAGATAAATATTCAACTCAATGGGTACTCATTTGTAATCCATACTAACCCACTTAATTAAAATGAATCATATTACTCAATCCATTTAAACTCATATTAATTAATATAAGTACTCAACCATTTATTTATGGACGGGTTAATGGGTAATGGGTTAAGATTGTCACCTCTAGTTGCGGGTATAAATTTGTTAATCAACTGACTCTCATTCACCTCTTTCCGATCCCATTAGACATAGGAATCGTATGTATTTTTTCGACATTTATATAAATTTTTTAACGAGTTTGACATAAATAGATACTTATGTACACCGTATTAAGTTTTATCAAAGCATGTAAAGTGTTTGGTGGCTTTAAATTCAAAGTGGCATTCTCAATTTTTCATTCTGATATCCCCTTTAAACCTCTCATTCAGGATGAAAATTAAACAAGATTGACTCAAGTTTAAAGTTTGGTCAAGTTAATCGGCTATGGAATTTACCAAGTTCATGATGTCTGAGAATATCATGCAGTATCAATAAATAAATAATATTCTTTATCTTGTGAAGACTTTGCCTTCTTGAGGTCGAGGGTCCAAGCCATCCTCCCCCCCCCCAAAAAAAAAAAATATCATGCAGTGTGTTGCATAATACATGACGATAATAAGAAATTATGTTATTCAATTCAATTAAGGACATGTAATATCTCAAAAGTTTGAATGTCGGAAAAGATTATGGTATTTTCATTAGTGTCGTATCAAAAGTTATAATTTTTTGAGGTACAAGTTACAACTTGTAAGAGTATGATCGATTTTAAAATGTACGATCAATCATGAAGGCTATAACTTTTAAACATTGGGTTATCTCAGATTTGTGAAGAGCGAAAATTATCCTAAATTCAAAAAAAAAATCCACACATAAAAAAACTCCTTATTCTTCCTCGGCTTGATTTAATTTATAAATATTCACACTTTGAAGGGGTAAATTATTAAAACTAAAACTAGAGGAAGTTCATTGAATGTGACATAAACTTCAAGAGGCATTTTATAATTAACTCAAAAAAGGTTACAATTACTCAAGAGAATCCGAGTCTTAATTTCTCCATTAAACCCACACAAATTCAATAATAAAGGTGCAGCTTTCCTTTTGGGCAGAATTTGAATTAGAGAAAATTTCAAGAAACCAAAATAAAATCTGATTCCAAAGTACTGTTGTGACGGCAAACTCTTGACTTATCACGGAATGTATAAGAACATCTTCAACAGATGATTTAAAACACACAAAATCTTCAAATTTAAGTTATTTAGCCCAAAATTTTCTTTCCACCAGATTATCTTCAAAACACCTAAAATAACATTTTGCTACAGTGTTATTCTATAGTTAGAGTATCATTGTAGCAATGTGTAAAAAAAATTTATAATATTTTTTATCTCTTTCTCTCCTTTCTTCTATTCTCCCTTTCACTATTCCCAAAAATAATAATACAAAAGGAATGAGAAATAATATTTAAAATGAGTAGTTAAAAATATAAAAAAATTGTTAAAGTATGTATTCAAAAAGTGAGTAACTAAAATAAAAAATGTTATTTTTTGAGTAATTAAAATAATTTTTGTTATTGGAGATACTCTAACACTTCACATGCTTAATAAGCCATGATGGCCGAAATTAATTTATCAAATTTTCAGCGCACACCACTTACTGTTCACATACCTGTGTAGGTGGAATAGTAATCTATATAATAAATCAGCTACCAAGTTGATTCATTATACATTTTTCTCCCAAAAAATATTACATCACCAAATTCTATAACATGTTCAATCATTTAATAATTAGTTAATTTGTAATTTAACATAACTTTTGTAACGCCCTGGTTTTTCGGACCCGTTACTTGATTAAATCGATCGATCACAATAAACTACAAATAAATCTCCGAATATAAGGTCAGAGCTCTAATTGTCTTAATAAATTTATAATCACAATTTTGATCTCCAAATAACAATAAAAAAAATCTCCACAATAAAAAAACAAATATGTTCAAATTATATATCACCCCAATAAACCCACAAGTTAAAAATTACATCAAGATTCGTTCGTCTTAAATTCTTCAAATATTAACTTTGATCATTCCCTCAAAAATTATCCTAAAAAAATATTAAAAGCGAGAAAGAATATAATATGACAAGAAACAATATGTTCAACGAGAAAAGAATATGAATGATCAAATACCAAAAAATTCAATCGATAGACAATCATAGATAAAAGAATCAAAAATCTAATTCGATAAGTCACATAGCTCAATATTTATCAAACATAGCGTCATACTGGAGTCCTTTTTGTCACATAACAAGTGAAACTTGGGCACTTAAAATTCAAACTCATATTGAACTATTACACCCCTCAGGACTGTAATCACAATCGCACTCCGCAGGGCCATGATCACATTTCACCAATTATGCTCTAAGTATACTTCGTACATGTGTCAATCAATCTCAAAGTATTTAACTCAACGTACATATACAGGTCAACCGATAACATTGATAGAATTTCATATCAATCAGAATAATCAAAAAGAATATAAATTTTAGATAATGAAAAGACACTCCTTGCAAAGAAATTTAAAAGACAGGAGCATATTGTATACTATCTCGTACCTCAAAATCATTAATATCTTCAATAGATAAGAAATTCGAAGTACTCTGAATAAGACACTTCAATTTGGTAATGATCAAAAATAAAAAATTTTATTTAATTTTTGACCCTAAAATCTCATAAATCTCTCCCTCTTCATCTCTCTCTTCTCCCCATCTTTTCTCCCTTTATTTTCCGTCCTTTATCCCTTTCTTCCTCTCTATCCCTTTTTTCTCTTTGGCGCCTTGCTCGAATGATCAGGGGATGGCTATTTATAGCCATCTTTTGCTTGGTCCCCAAGCATGTTATGGACACTTGTCCATGTTTTTGCCATTCTTTTCTTTTCTTTTTATTTTCTTTTTAAGTGCAGGAGTAGTGGAGTTATTGGTGCCGGCGTCAAGTGGAGTGATTGGTGCAGGAGTAGTATCAGGTGGAGTGACTGGTCCAGTAGTAGTGTTAAGTGGAGTGACTGGTGCAGAAGCCATTCCAACCAATGTTTCAAGCAGGAGAGATAAGTTGGATGTGAGGAGGAATAAGATGA
>CM042193.1:14359618-14369765 GCA_023539305.1 Ilex asprella | reverse complement strand
CGTGCTTTCTTCCCACGCACACATGCCAAGCCAAGCGTACACGAAATAAACACTTTTTTGGCGGCATCACTTCACCACTACTCCAAAATTCCTGTAATATACATAACTCTTTTTCCTTCTCCTCAACCGCACCTATCATTTCTCTCTCTCTCTCTCTCTCTCTGTGTTCAAGTTCCAAGCCCTAGCATTGACTCATACACTTCATTATTTTGGAAAATATCTGCTTGAATCGTATCTGTGAGTTCGACAATGGGAGCTAGTTACATGGAAGAGTTGAACAGCTACAGCAATGCATCATGGGCTGACGACCGGCGATTCTCTAAGATCGTTCACGATAACGTCCACGGCAACATCTATCTCGATCCTGTACTGCGGCCTCTTTCGCTACTTCTGTTTTACATTTTCTACGAATTTTGGTCAAGGTGTTTATAGTCTACGAATTATTCCGGAAAATGTGGAGAAGCATTGAAGTATTATCAATTTTATTTGCTTCAAGTCCAGTTGATTGAAATTGTTTACAATTATGATTGATTTGGATGTAGATTTCATGCAGAATTGGACAATCTCTGAGTTTTATTCTCATAATTTTGGCTTTTATTAAACTATATATATGTTGCGTATAAAATTTTGATCCTTTTTGTTATAAATTGCAGCTCTGTATGAAGTTCATTGACACCGAACAGTTTCAGAGGTAATCTTCTTCAATTTAAACATTTCTGTTTTTCTTCTCTCACTTTTCAGTAAGATTTACCTTGCGCTTGAATATCATTCTTTCTTGAATTTATTCCTTTGAACAGTCTTCTAATAATTTCTGATTCATTGCAGACTTCGAGACCTGAAGCAACTCGGTGAGTCATCTTCTGAGGAGGTTAATTAATAGAAACACTAGTTTACGAAGCTAATTAACGAACATATATTTGTTTCGCTGTCATATTTGCAATAATTTTATTTTTTTTGACAATAAATAGATGAGTAGTATATGGAATAGGCATGCTAATTGTTTGAGTGTCTTTGTTTCACGGCTTATTTTTAGTAAGACATGTCCAAACTTATAAAGTATAATATAATATATACGAACTTTACGGAACAGATTGAAAATATTCTGAAGAACCACAGATTTGTTGACTTTATTCCCTTCAACTGTGCGGAGTTTACATAGGTTTAACTTTAGATTATCATTCTTTCCTGTCTATGTCAATATTAAAAACAAAATAGCAAATGGAAAACTATTTATTGTCTTTACTTTTGAATATGACTTTCTTATTTCTTCCCTATTTAATTGAATTTAAGGTTGTATTTGTATTAAGCAAACACATTAATCTGTGATCTTATCTAAAGATTTTCTAATGGATGTATTGGCTGTATTTTGAGTAAAAAAATTGAACTAGGAACTATAAAAAGGAGGGAGGAACTTTTCACGTTGAGAGTTTCAATCAAAACACACATACTGTGCATCTATAATTCGTACCAGTAAAGGCTTCATGCAGGATACTTGCAGCCTTCATCCTGAACTGAGAACAAAGTTTTGGAGTTAGCTTTGACGTTAGGAAGGTAAAGGGGGGGAACACCATACTTATATAGAAGGACCACTGTTTGCCAATTTTCAAAGAGCTAACCTGTCGCTTCCCTATTGAAAGGGACAAAGCTGGATGATAGACTATTTAAGATGCAACTCCAAAGGCCCTACTTATTTTTGCTATATCTTACCATTAAGACCATGGTTTCTGAGTTGTTGAACGCAATTCAACAAAACTGTGTAATCAATATTGTGAAACAGGTTGGTGTCTTGCCATGGTACACATCCTCTTTTGCCCGTAAAAATTTGTGAATGATATTTTTAAGGATAAGCATGCCCGTTTTGCCACTGACAATTTCTAGTGTATTTATTTTCTTATCCCCTTTTTCACACGGGGTTAGTCTTTGCCTCACCTATATTGTGGAGTAGCTCATCTTTTTTATCAATGATAAATTAATCTCTGGAGTGCATATTTTCATGCATAAACACCAAGATAGTGGACTATACATGACAATGTGATTGAAGCACTTACCCAATTCAACAAAGCATTGCCCCAAAAAATTTTAGGTTGGCTACATGAATCCTGTTGCTCTATTAAGAGTCATGTTTTATGTTTCACTGATGAGATATCATATCTTTATTTTCTATTTTATTTCAAGTTAATTGTGGTCAAGTGAAATAATTCTCCTGCTAGAGTTTATTTGCTAATCATTCTGGCTTTAGTCAACCCTTTAGAAATGATCCTCTGTATAATGCATTGCCATTTGTCCAGCCTTATCTGTACAAATATCATTTTTCAATGTTTGAGGGCTTGAACTTGTCACTGATTATACGTTTCATTCGATTTCAGGTGTGACACACTTGGTATATCCAGGGGCTGTACATTCTCGTTTTGAGCATTCACTGGGGGTGTATTGGCTGGCTGGTGAAGCCATTCATAGAATTAAAAGCTACCAAGTAGGAAAATATCCTGATTATCTACTAATTCTTGTTCTGGATCCTATTACTGAGAATAATTTCTTCAAGCACTTTACCTTGTAGGGCTTGGAACTTGGCATTGATCGTTTCGATATACAGACAGTAAAACTTGCCGGTAGTTTACACTTTACAGCACTTGTCATAGCTAAAATCACATAAAAAGAGTCATCTATCTAATTTGTTTTTCTGATCCTATACTTAGGACTACTGCATGATGTGGGCCATGGGCCATTCAGCCACTTGTTTGAGCGCGAGTTTCTTCCCCGGGTTGTCAATGGCCTCAAGTGGTGATTCTTACATTCTTCAGTAAAATAATTTTGGAAAATGAAAAGTGATTACACGAAAATTTGAAGATGCATAGTATCGTTTGAATTCTATACCTGCCATGTTACATTATTGGATTGATTTTTTGCTTTTTCTTTGATAACTCTCTGAGCTTTTATGAAGAAGCTTAGGGAATTGTGATTCCTGAAGCAAGCATCTGTCATAGTTAATTAGTTAAATGATTTTATTTCTTGATAGACTGAGACTCATCATTGTTGTTTGAACAATGGAATCGCATTCTGACAGCAACTCCACTTGTTATATATGATAAATAAGCATTAGAATAATTCTTATGTTTGTCATCTATAACTTTTCCTGTTTATCACAGTTATACTTTTTGATTTCATTGGAGTTTAATAATTACGTTTATGATTGCCAAGTAAGAGCATTCTGTTGTGTTGGTCCCTAAGCCCATTCATTTTTGGGATGCTCAGAGTCTTAAAAAAATCAGAAGTTATGTCATCAAATATATTACAGTTATCCAAGTTCTACTTTTTGATTTTACTGGAGCTTAATATGTACACGTATGAATGCCATGTAAGAGCACTCTGGTGTGTTGGTCCCAAGTCCAGTCATTTTTGGGATGTTGGGATGCTCGGAGTCTTAAACAAATCGGAAGTTATGTTGTCAAATATTGTATAGTTATGACATGGAGTCGAGCGTGATCCTGGATGCTAATGAAATCATTACTAAAGGTTCTCAATACTTGCATTAGCGTCATCTTAGTCAGTGAGAGGTTGACATATGCAATTAGTCTGGAGTATATTCTTTATGTTGAATGGTTAAACTTGTCTGTTTTCTGTTATACTGCTTTCATTCCCATCTGTTCTTGTTTTTAAGATATTTTCTTGTGAACAGGTCCCTTTGTTGTTGGCAGTTGTAAGGTATATGACTTTGGAATTCAACGCCGTATGAATATAATGGAAAATGCTAGATAAATGGAATACATGATGTTTTTGTATGACATAGGCCTGCGATTTTTATGTAGTATGTGTACAATAAATTTCATTGATTTTCACTTTACTTAAATGTTACAAAGATTCATCTTTCTTAGGATTCTTCTCAGACTTTGGCATAACCCCTGAACATTGGTTCAGCTTTTCCGTGTACCCAAATTGCTTTTTGGTGATAGTTTTATCCATTCCTCCCGTATTCGGCCTGACTGAATCAATTTGCAGGTCTCATGAGGAAATGTCTTTGAACATGATAGACTACATAGTTGATGACCACAACATCGACATTGATTCTGCAAGTCTTAAGAAAGTCAAGGTTAAATTGTTATGATTATATTTTCATAATTTTTTCTTTCCTTTTTCCTTTGTAGTTAAGTGCTCCAGAAGTGGCTTTTCCTGCCATTCAAATCACAATTTTGACAATCCAAAGTCTAATTTTGTGTCACATGAAAGGATTATACTGTTGAATGCTAAGATTGGATAATGCAGTCTTTAGTATAAATTTCTGACAATTTATATCTCTGCATTTTTCCATTTTTGGACATTTCTTTTTGTCCTTTGAAAATTTTGTATTATTTCTTTTATTAGGTGAAGAAAAGTGTGGGCGTAGGCCCATTAGCACTATTAGATGACTACAGAAGTTTTTTTTGTCCTTTCTTCAAATATTGTTCTGAGATTTTTGTTCTTCCTTTTTTCCCTGCAGGAAATGATAGTTGCTAGTGAGAATACTTCAAAAGTAGGTCATACTTATTGCCTCATGTATCTTGTTTCCCTCTTGTATCTCAAAAGTTAAATCCTCAATCATCTTATTTGCCTGCTTCAATTCTCTTCCTCCCCAGAAATTGAAAGAGAAATGCTTCCTATATGATATTGTTGCAAATGGTCGAAATGGGATAGATGTTGACAAGTATGTCATCTGATCTCTCTTCAAATTTATGGAACAAATTGTTAGATATAATTTTACTTTTGCTCTAGAATTATGAATCAATTATTTGTTGCAGATTTGATTACATTTTTCGTGACTCCAGGGCTTGTGGTCTGGGTTGCAATTTTCAGTTTGAGAGGTTTGTGTGAAAATTTTCGAAAAAGGTTGATCTTGTATTTGGCTACTCTCTTCAAGTTTACTCGTAACTTCAATGATGCTTTTGGATAATTGGTTTTTAATTTTTACTCTGGTGATATACCCTTGATTTTCTTTTGACTTGAATTGGCAACTTCTGACAGAAACATGTATCCTGTCATAACTTGCAGGCTATTGGAAACAATGCGAGTTATGGATGATGAAATATGCTATCGCGCCAAGGAATGTGAGTATTTGTTAAGATTCTGTTCTCCTAATTATGTTAATCGCACCTATATTCTTCAGCTTATGGTCTATAATTTTATCAGATCTTACACTCCAAAAGTTATTCTCCTCCCGTGCTGATCTGCATCGAACAGTCTATATGCATCCGAAAGTAAAGGTGTCAAACTAAACCTTCATTTTATGTAGCTCAGAAATTCTATTTTTCCTACCTGATATTTTTTTTTCTATTTGCAGGCAATAGAATTCATGCTTGTAGATGCCCTGATAAAAGCAAATAATCATCTCAATATTGCATCTTCTGTTGATGATCCTGCTAATTACTGGAAGGTCAATGAGTTAGTCTCCTATGTCATGCAGTTTTGAATTTTATTATTGAAGCCTTATATTATCCATCTTGATGAAAAACTGCAGCTGGATGATTCAATAGTTAAAACCATCGAAACTGCTCCAGACGATGAACTTAAGGAATCAAGGGATCTGATTTTACGGATTAGGAGGAGGGAGTTATATCAGGTGCTTAATAAGTTTATGAGGAAGGAAAGGGTCATTATATCTGAAAGTGTGGAAGTAATTTAGAACAATATCTATTGTATGCATGCTTCTTTTGAAGTATTTGTAAAAAGGCGACAAATTCTGACAACTTGATGATGTTTTGACAGTTCTGCAATGAATTTGCTGTTCCAAAGGGCAAACTGGAGCACTTCAAAGAAGTCACTCCCCAGGATATTGTTTGTTCACAGGTCCTTAAAACTTCATTTTCTTAGTGATTTGTGTGCATAGATGAGACGGAGAATCTCTCACAAAGTAACTTTTGATCCAGAAAACTAGTGGTATTATGCTGCAAGAAGATGATGTCGCTGTGAGCAATGTCAAAATTGATTTGACACGTGGAAGGAATAATCCTCTGGAAAGGTATTGTTGGAATAGTTGGGTAGCAATTATGACGAATACACTTTCCTTTTACTCAAACTCTTGATTTATTAATGCTAATCTCATTTAAAACGACCTTTTCTTCTGTGTGCGTGATATCCTGATGCAGCATCAATTTTTTCAAGGTACTGAGATCTCTTTTACGGCATATTTTATTCTCCTTACTTATTATAAGTACCTTTATAAGTCTCACTAAAGCACAGATTATAGAAATTAAAGTTTGCACAAATGAATCCGAACAGTCGCTAACTTACTGCAAATCAAGACGGTGTTGTGGTATTGCAACTGCTATCGATGAAAACACACAAAATTTAACCAGGGAATAGACACAATTTAACCGGGGCAACATATCTGCTTTGGTTTAACAGGATTACGAGAGTCACGAGAAATTCCCCATTAGACCTGATCAGATCAGTCATTTGCTGCCTGCATTTTATCAAGATATGATAGTGAGGGTGTACTCCAAAAAACCTGAACTGGTATGTGAAACACTTTCAGATGAATTGTATTCATGAATAGATGGAATTTTCGCACTTTCTTCTCATGAATGAATGAATGTACTTGATAATCTCACAGGTGGAAGCAGTTTCAGAGGCTTTCGAGAATTTTCAGCTGAGGACATATGGGATGAAAAACCAAGTGCATTCAACTCCTGAAAAGAAGAAACGGCGAAGGTTTGACAATTGTTCGACTTGATCTGTGTTTGCTTCCAGCTGAAACATGTACATATTTCATATATACATCTAGGCCAAAAGATACAGATGCACACTATAAAGTTCATGAATCCTCAAAGAACAACCCTCCCTCGAGGAAATTCCCCAATATCATATATAATGGAGCTTCATTTGAATTCCCATATATTGACAGCTCTAACATCTGATTGCACCCTAAGAGCATCTCCAATAGCACTCTCTAACCTCTTGGGATGTCTAAGGCTAAGAAAAAAGAGAGGGACTAGTGAAAGTCGAAAAAAATCGGGAACTTTTACTCATTTTGTAATGCTAGACTAATTAAAAAATATGGGCAAAAGCAATAATCACATATAATGTGTTGAGTAAATTTTAAACTTTCAAAGAATAAAAGTGAAATAAAAAATACTGTCGTGTCATGTCACATTGTTTGGCTCCTATTTTGTCTCATTTTTTGGTCGCGTGATCAAAATAAATAAATAAAGCAATGACTCTTTGGAACTCATCCCACTCTCTGAAGCTGACAAAGTAAGAAGCCCACGACGGATGGCGTTGGACCGTGCGTGAGATTATTTATTTTTAGTGAGCTCGTTTCTCAATTAGTTATTGCCCAAAGCTGTTTTGCGGTTTATCCTATTTCGGCTTGGACTTAAAATACTAGACAAGGAAAGGAAAACTGTCTAGCTTTTTCAGGATCAAACTCTTTTTTTTTTTTAAGTATGATTGGACCCTACAGCAGTGAAAACTGGTGAATCGGATATACTAATTTACATTGATTTTCTCTCTGAGCTATTCATATATAAATATACTAGTCATAATCTGTGCCTGAAAATACGATAAAATATAAAATTCGAACGCCTAAAAAATCGATCTTACTATATTAAATTTTTTTAAAAATATATTAATTACAAATTAATCAAATATTAAATACAAATTAATCAAATATTAAATGATTAAACAGATGATAGAAATAAGTGATGTAATGTTTTTAAAGAGGAAATATATATATAATTAAACATATGATAGAAATGAGTGATATGACTTGACGTTTAAGTCTGATAGAGGGATGATGAGTGAGTTAAGTGATTGGTGATAGTTTTGAGAAAAAAAATATGACTGAGATAAAATTCAAAGTATGAGTTATTTTATTAAATAGATTAATTATACGAACTCAATGTCGGCTGGAATCACGAGTTACAATATTTAGTTCTGGGTTCAATTTCCATTTTTTTTATTCCATTTATTAAAATTAAAATTATATAATCCGACTACCTTGACAATTTATTATTATCATTAGTATAGTTCATGTCAGCTGGGAAAAAAAATTGTCACTAGTTTAAATACACATTCCTAATCAAATTATTTTATTCTCAAATTTCACTATCAAATCTTATCAATTACTAACGTAACTTTTTGTTTGATAATTGTAACAAATTTATCAAAATATTTTTTTGAGGTATAATTGGTTTTTAAATTTTTTTTATTCATAAATTTGTATATCTTGATGGTTTTATATAATATATAATCAAAATAAATACATTTGATCAAAAAGGATCTATAATTAAAAAAAATTAAGCTTGAATTTAGACAAAAAGCCCTAAAAATATGAAATAGTAAAATTTAATTTATCAGTGTTATCTAAAAAAATTAAAAATTAATATTTTAACTATCTCTTGATCAAAATTTGATGATCACTTTTACCAGTAAAATTGAGTGGACTATGTTTAGGTAGATTTGAAAATTTAGATTTTGTGAAGCACTAAAACATGGGGGAGAGAGAGAGATTTTTAGATTTTGTGGGCTGATTTATGGATGAGTCTAGACATTGAAAATAAGATTTTTGGATATTTGGATGTGGGTACATTTTTAGAATCTTTTTGGCTTTAAGTACTATAATCAAACTTATACTCCATTAAGTCTTATTTTTCATCAAATTATTGTCATTAAGTACACCTTTCAAATTCTTTTTTTTTTTTTTTTTTGTATTTCCTAATTATCTCTAGCATAAATACTGTCAATTATTGTTAGTTTCAATATTTTCAAATATAACAATTCTTAATTTGGGAATTGTACTAGTATTAAAATTATATATATATTAGCATTAAATAATAACATGTTTAATAAAAAATAATAACATCAAACAATAACATGTTCAATAAAAACTTAATTAAAAATTTAATCATTAAAATCGAGTGATACCATATGTGAGTACTTAAAACTATTGTTTTACCCACAACAAAATAAATACTCACTGTATAGTGTCACTCTACTGCAAAAATTAAATTTTCAATTGAGTTTTATATTGAACATGTTACTGTTTGATGTTACTATTTTTTTTAGCATGTTATTGTTTGATTTAATTTTAATGCTAGCACAATTTTTAAGTTAGGAGTTGTTAATACTAATACAATTCTCAATTTATGAGTTATTAATTTTTTCAAACAAGTTTTGATTAAATATTACTATTGAGTGTATTTTGAAAAATAGAGATCAAAATGAACATATTTCCAAACAAGTTTTTTAAGTAGACTTAAGCCTAAATAAGTCTACAAAAAAGTACCGACCTCCAAAAGACACTAAAATTTTATTATTGACCTTAAGCTTTGTGAGATTCTTTTGGTATTGACTTAGAATATTAGAAGTTTAAAGTTTGAGCCTCACTATACCATAGACATATGAAATACTGAATCTCTTTTATAAGTGTGGCTTAAAGCCCACGTTAGTTTGCCTCTCCTCTTGGGTTGGGCCTGCTCTCTCTCTGTGTTTAAAATTGAAAACCATTGGTTAAAAAATATAGAACCAGTAATATTTGTTTTCTTAAGGCTTCTCTACACGTGACTTGAAAAATATTTGCAAGAAAACATTGGTATTTCTGACTTTTCCAGGAATTGAAAGGGTATTTTTGTCTTCTTTGCTTTATAAATTTGGATGAGAAACATGTTTAGTTCATGCAATTTCATCAATCGGTTGCCTCTCTCACAAATACAATACCCAAGTACATTGGCTAGAGTTAAACCAATTGCCCAAGAGGACAAACACTCACTCGGATGCATATATACAAATACAACTGTATGTATATATATCATGTAATATACAACTCCAAATGCAAAGCAAAAAAGCATTACCAAATAAAATGGTTGAACTGCATAGTTAGAAATCTTGTCCAAGAAATATGTGGTCCAGATATCATTAATATTAGATCGAAATTTTCTCTAATATATATACTAGTTATTTCTCATGCCTAAATACACGAAATAATAAAAAAAAATGATCATCAATAAACAAATTTATATTCACACCCAAAATCAAATTACAAAGATAGAGGATAGAGAAAAGAATTTAAGTACCTATTACAGTGGGGGCAAGTGGTGGGGGAAGACGGTGATGGTTGTGGTGGGCAGTGTTATCAGAACTAGACCGGACCGGTTCAACCATGACCCTGGGTCTTAAC
>CM042193.1:14339814-14359608 GCA_023539305.1 Ilex asprella | reverse complement strand
ATACATTAAAACCAAAAGAATTATGATAATTACAACGTTAAAGATTTCTGGAAGGCAAATATCTGATAGAGATTAGCAAGTACAAGGATATATCAGTTCTATTCAAACACTACATGCTATGACAGTCTATAATAAGGTCTCATTTGATCATAGAAATACAGATAGTTTACGCAGAAAACCTTTGAAGAATTCACTTTCTCTCTCTTCAAGTTAGTACAAGAAAAACCTAGGTCTTCTCTCTATCAGAATTCATTCCTTGTTGATTCTACAGAGCTTGAGGATATGGAGGAAAAGAAGAAGATCAGGGCAGATAAGATTGATCTCAAGAAACTAGATGAGCAACTTGAGAGGTATCTAAATCGTGTGTGGACCAAGCAGGCGGCTGAAGAATCTAGGGTTAGGGTTTCTGCTAATAATGCAGAATGGGAAATCGATCCCAGTAAACTCGTTGTGAAGGAAATCATAGCTCATGGCACGTTTGGTCTGGTTCGTCGAGGGGTTTACGACGGAAAAGACGTTGCAGGTAACATGCATACACATAAATCTATCATCAAATTTCGGTTCCTTTTTTAAGTTTATATTTCTGTACCCTGATGGTATATATATAGTTTTTAGATCGCACATGCAAATAAAAAACTGTAAATTAGGAAATAAGTTAAACCCTAAATCCTAAATCTTAAAAACATCCTCATTTATTTTTCTTGATTTTTTTTTATTGTTCTTGTGTTTTGTCCATTTCGCATCGTTACGCTGCACCCTTATGTTGGTTTTAAGTTTTGAATAAGCAATTAATTTCATATTTTATGGAGATTTTAGAGACAATGTATTTTCTCTCCTTTTATTCCATTAATTAATTTTCAGTGAAATTGCTTGACTTGGGGACGGAGAGCCTTGGAACAGAAGCTAAAGCAGGATCACTATGGAATGCTTTCATACAAGAAGTTTCCGTTTGGATCGAGCTAGATCATCCTAATGTCACCAAGGTAAATAAACCCTCTTGCCTTGTAGCCCTCTTCATTGATGCTAATATTCTCTTTATGATATTCAATACCTTAGTCGATTAAACGTATTAAATAACCAAGGTTGATAGCATACATTGAGATTCAATAATATCCAAATATCATAAGTGGTGTATTGATTGAGTTCCATCATACTTACCAAATCGTAAGACATCAATGCAATCTATCACAATTTTGGTCCACAAATATAGGTACGAAGTGTCGAACTGCGTACATGCCTGTGTTTTATTTCGTTTTCTTTTCTGTCTTCAATCTCTAACTCATAACATGTGATGATTATCACAACCATTCTAAAGGAAAAAGAGAATATGTTACTTAACTAGATATTCTTAATGTTGTTCAATTTGAGAGTATGTTCTAGAAACATATATTAAGATTCATAAAGATTACTTTATTATAAAGTGTTTATACGATGAAATTACTTCTTTATTAAAAAAAATTACTTAAAAACGTTACTAAACGGTAGTTTAACAAAGTTATTCTCTTTTCTGTAGTTCATCGGGGCGATTCGGGGCACACCAGAACTGAAAATCAAGTCCGAAGAAGGTGAAATACGAATGCCAAGTAATGTTTGTTGCATTGTGGCTGAATATCTTCCTGGAGGCACTCTAAAATCTTACCTCATAAAGAACCGATTATGGAAGCTACCTTTCAAAGTTGTCATTCAACTTGCACTAGAGCTTGCAAGAGGGTAAAGTATACTCTATCCATATCGAGTTTGGATCCTCTATTGTACAACAGACGTGTTGTTCTTTAAAACGATACTGTTTCACATTAAAACGACGTTATTCTATTTAATAAAATGATATCATTTTTGTGTGAAACAATATCATTTTGAGGAACACCACTCACGCTCTTAAAAAACTAACAACGGAAGATTTAGATCCATCCATATCCAAGACTATCGGATACATGAAATTTAGGGTTTAAATCTCCAGCAAATTATCTTTGTAAAACACGTTTTCAAGAGAAAAATCTTGAAAGCCTATTTTGTAAACCAGTATTACATTGAAAAGTGTAAGTTTAAACAGTGCTTTCATATAGACGACGATTAATTAAGAAACAAGTTACAACTCCCAGTAGATAAGAAATAAATTTCGAAATTTAAAATAAATAGTCAAAAACATCATGAAATTAGCCACTTACTTTCATTAAGCCTTTGTTTTGGGTGTTTCTGAATTGTTGTATGATCTGTGGAGTGACCCTTCTCTTTTTTCTCATGTAGATTGAGTTACATTCACTCCAAGAAGATTGTTCACAGAGATATAAAAACAGACAACATTCTTCTTGACAAGAATCATACTGTAAAGATAACCGACTTTGGAGTTTCCCGACTTGAGGCTTTGAATCCTAATGAGATGACGGGTCAAACTGGGACTGTGCATTACATGGCTCCAGAGGTATGGATAATTATCAAGTTCACTATAATGTTTCTGCTAATTACCAGGCTTCTTTGGATAATCAAATCGAGTTACGATTCATTTGTGGTCAAATTACGACTCAAAAAGTCAATTGAGATCGGTCATAATATTTATAATCCATCTCAAACATTTTGTGATGCCAAGAAAGAACTCCTTGGTACCATAGCCTAAGCCGGCTTTTATTTTTTTTTCGATGTGATACCAAGAAAGAATTCTTCAGTATCATAATCTGGATTTTTTTAGATAGGACTAAATTATCATTGATTGCAGGTTCTTAGATATGATGCATACAACCGGAAATGCGATGTTTATAGTTTTGGAATCTGCCTGTGGGAAATCTATTGCTGTGACATACCATATTCTAAACTCGGCCATTTTGAACAAGTTTCAGCTGCTGTCAATAAGGTATATGATTTTTCTCCAATTACCCTTCATAAATTTTAGACATGATATGGCAACCAGACACGCAATTAGTGAGTTTTAATTAGTTTTAGTGGGTTCGAGTTGTAAACGAATAAAAAGTATAGACTGGATCTAAAACGAGACGATACTGGGTAAACATATACTACAACCTCGAGTGTACATGACTATAAATAGATGGTAGGTGGATTTATACCAATACTTTTGGAGCTAGAACAGCTAATATGTGGCATATGAACTCAGTTATTGAATAGAAACTAATTAGCAAAACTTGTACTCGAAACTTGCAGAATATGAGGCCAAAGATACCCAGACGTTGCCCAAGCTCTCTCTCTGAAGTGATGAAGAAATGCTGGGATGCCGACCCGAAGAATAGGCCGGAGATGGAAGAGGTGGTACGCATGTTGGAGGCCATCGGCACATCGCATGGTCAACCTCAGGGTTGTTTCTGCTTCTCCAGACATTGAGGGAGTTTAATGAAGTAACTAAGACAAACTTGTAAAACATATTGGGAGACATTGAGGGACTTTAATGAAGTTAACTAACTCAAACTTGTAAAACATAGTGGGATAAATAACACAAGTCAATTCAAGTTGTACATATTAACATGAATAGCACAAGAAATTCAAGTTGTACATACTTGTCATTATTCCTTTGACTTTGTTTGTGAATTAAAGGAGCATTAGAACATGTTATTCTTCAATCCAGCTATGTTTTTTTTTTTTCTGAAATAGTTGAGAATAAAAACTTTGGTGAGTTGAGTTGAATTTCGTGTGTTTGCAGTCAAAATCCATGACAAATGGTGAGGATTATTACTTCATCAAAAGTGATAGCATATAAGAAGTTGATATAAACCAAATAAAACCATATATCGAGACGTGCTTTCCATTAAGCAGATAATGCTAATGGTCAATCTATTCCTTTTTGCTTCATCTCTATTTACAGAACTAATAAATGACAGAAGCCAAGCACTTGATAACTAGAGGAAGAATCTTACCAATACTTGGCAATCTGTTTCGTCACAAATGAAGAGTGGTGCTAAAACTCAGCATGGCACGTTAGTATTGACGGGATGACCTCTACAATATACTTCACTTCCCGAATGAATCAGTAGTCAATTCTCCTTTGTCTTTTTGACTCCCAGCTTGCACTGGTTGCATTTCGACCAATTTACATCCTATAAAAAAGTAGTTCAAAAATTTCTTACCAAGCTGATTCGCCATAGGAACACCAACAACGAAATGAGGAACTTGGGATTAACAGCAATCATGAGCTGTAAAGAGATAGGAACACCCAGGTACCCGACTCCAACATTTCACGGCATTTGTAATAACACAAGGATGCTGATAATTTGGTGCTCTATACTTCCGGAAAGAGCTACTGCTAGTGGCAAAGACTGAGGATCATGTGTTATCAGTTGCATTCTTGAATTCCTCCTTAAGTAAATCACGTATTTTCTTTCTCAGACGAGAGGGTTCTTCAGGTCCAAACCAATGCTTGCCAAACTGAGATAACCACCAAGTAAAATAGTATATTTATGTCTAAACAGAATCCTTTATTCTTTATCCTTTTCTATTTTTTTATTTTTTTTGGCTAGAACCCTCTGCTTTCAATGTATAATAAGGCCACAGTATTTAGTATTGGTCACGCCAATGCAAAACCACATGAATTATAAATACACTAAGAAAATAGGGAAAACTCTACCATTGCTATATCTTTCTTTTTCAGCCTTTCAGGAGCCTCTTGTATGAAACGTTCCATAAAGAAGAGAACAAACACACCACAGTCATAGTCATTTCTCTGTCGTGGAACCTGTTGGGGAAAATGAGGAGAATAAGACAGCAGAGCTTAAAGCCAAAGCCACAAAATAATAAATCTTTTTTTTTTTAATGGAAAGGGGACAAATCTTTCATTTCATAGAAAGAGGTAAACAAATCTTTCATTTCATAGAGTAAACAGCCACAAACTAATAAATCATACAGGAGAAAAGGACAAATAACTTGAATAGATTTTCTTACTCCATTTACGGCTCATAATTCTTTTTCTTTTTTTTTTTGCTATTGTAGCTCATAATTCTTTACACCCTTCTCGCAAAATCTGAAATCTACCATAATTCAGTTTTCCTAGCTGTCTGCAAATCCTCAGCCTATTCCTCAACAAAATGTTGGAGGAAGTAATTATTGCCATTCTTAACATTGATCACTTTGTAGTCATATAAAGCTTAGGCATTGCACAAGGGTTTATAGCTGTGCTAACTCGGTTGTATATGGCTTAAAAATAATTAGACAGACAATTGTTTACAAGTTCCAAGATATCAGTCACATAGTCTGCGGTTAAAATGTTGCTCCAAAGATCCCAGGTAAGTGGCTCTGAAGTTAAAAGTGATATTCAGGCGATATATCTGTTTGCAGAGAGAACCTTATGGCTTTTGGAACAAATTCAAATGGGATAAACATAAAAAACTATAGAATTGACCATATAACAGTACTCTGGAAAGATACAGCTACGCAAATAACAGTGAAATATCCAACAGTTATTTTTTAATGACATTAATCCTGTACCACAAAGTTAGTGCAATTCATATGATCCACTGTATTGAATATGTATAACAGGCATAGCCATAAAACAAAATGATGGTTTGCTAGCATACTTTGACAAGAAAAAAGCATAGGCAAAACCGGAACTCAAATTGAGGCATCCAAGAAAGTGATTCACCTCAATTGTCTTCTCGTCGATCCTACGTGGAAGATTTTTCCAGATTTTGTCTGCGATAGGAGGATCTGAAGGAGCTTCTCCTCTATTCAGACAGTTCCATTCTAGTCTCAAAAAGCTACAAGCAACCTGATGTTAGGACAAACTATAGAGATTGCATCACAACAAAAATAAAATTGTTATAAAATGGAAAAGGGAACAGCAGATTAATTGATCATGGGACATGACTATCTCAGCCAAATTATCCAGAACATGCCATAACAAATAATAAAATAAATACTTGCAGTAATTTAATATTTTACAGAGGAATCAACTTACTAATATCACCACATAGCTGATTTATTTTAGAAAAATTACTGGCTAATAGTTAACAGAACACGAGTGGCATACCAACAGTGCCTCTGGTTCATGCCTGAGCATACCTAGGAAATGTATTTTTCCCTTTTCTATGGAATCTTTCATGATGGCTCCTTTGGCAAGTTACTCACAGTAATCTGCTTTTTTCAAATCGGTGATTGTATCTAAAAGCAGTTTTCTAGTTATTTGAATTGGTTTGCTATAATACTTGCAATTCAGCATCTTCTAGTAGAAAGAATAAACATGCCATGTTATATCAAATAAACAAAAAAAGTGTAATGCTACTTGGATTCACTGCTAATCTAATAGCAACACTGGAATTGGTCACCAATTTGGTCGGCAAATTTCATCCAAAAAACTAGGGACATAAAATGGTTCACCTTGAAAGAGTACCGCCGATTTCATGTGTTGAATTTGGAAAAGCAAAAATGATGACTGGTTAGGAAGCAGATGAGGTACCCTAAACAGGGCATCTAAAGTTCATAGGATCAAAAGAATACACATTTTTTTTGCCTATCAACTTTACAATAAGAAATTGACGGACTATGCTACACAGTATAAACTTTATTATTCAATTAAGAATATTCTCAAATGCTGGTGTAGTTTGAATCTTCAACTCAATCTGCTTCAGGTAACTTCGGCCATAAGCATAGGGCCTGCCTTACCCCAAATGCAATACTCAAAAAGAGATAAAATGCCATAAAAGAACATCGTACAAGATCAAGCAAGACACATCTTCAATTCTCTTCCTATAAATCTAAAAAAAATCCCAAACTTAAAGAATTGAATCGAAGGGAAATATAGCCCTATCCGTTCAAGTTATAAAACTGCATTATTGTCAATAGAAAGCTCCAACCATCATTTTTCCTTTGTGGAAGTCTGAATATATACTGGCACTTATCCGTTTTGTCTCTATCTGATCTCCTTGTCTAGTTCACTTTCTTTTTTTCGCAAGGCACAAAAAATCATAAAAAAAAAAACTCCTGAAATAGATGGAATTCATTATCATTGATTGAAAACTTGAAATTCATAGGAACAGCTGAAATAAAATTATCAAAATTAACAAATTAGGTCATACAGTTGGCAAGGCCTGCCTTCATCTCACCTTTTAATGTTCTCGAAAATTGATTTACTACAGTGAAGCCCTAGTGAATCCAAGTGAAGTAGAATTGGTCCTGCTTCATCTTCCTTGTATGGGATACATATAATCGCCAAGCTCCAATGAAGACTGCACAGGAGAAAAGAAAGGGGGAGAAGGAGAAAAGAGGAGGTAAAAAGAGTGAATTTTGCAGTAACTTGAGCCCCGTGTAAAGAAATTGAACACAAGGCAGAACTAAAGGAACAATCTTCCACAATATTACATGACAAACAGTTGTTAAAAACACAACACACTCAAGAAAGTATTGACACTACTCACTAGGAGAATCTAAAGGTTATTCTTGCCTCGCTAGCCTTTACTAAAATTTAGGGCCAAAAAAGTTCTACTCCCCCGCTTCAGAGTTGAATAAAAGGTGGGCATAACTGAAACCGACTATCATGCCATTTGAAACATTTAGTCGACAGTGTATGGAGCATTCCATCACTTCCATTTGTCTTCTATTTACATGACAAGCTTGGTTTGGTGCAGAGGACAAGACCCTTTAGTCTCAATTAAGACGATGCCATGTGGTGGCAACATGTCTTACCAAACATTGGTAAGACATGTTGCTGACAACAATAAATGGCATGATTTTTTTTCCCTCTTGATACATAAATAGAAATAACAAAATTAGGCTGTCCACTCTAGTGGTCATAAGTTACCCGCCACAAGAGCTAAAGCAGCAATGCTTTCCAAACCTGTTAGCTATTCAAGGGTGTCCTTCCCCCAGAAAATTCAATTAATTTATGGTTGATAGTGGGATTAGACGGCTTGCAAACTCAAGATCCAAACCTCTTTTCCAATAACTAATAATTAAACAGTGGCACAATGGACTGAGAGTTGTGGCATTGTGTCCAGCACAGAGATGAAAAAATGAACAAGAAATATAATTATTTCCTTGTATATAATCCCAATCACCAAAATAACAGCAAAAATTCTGATTAATAGCTTGTGGACTCAACTTTCAGGTGCTTAACTTGAAGATTATGAACCTGGGTCAACTTATTAAGGTAAAACAATTATCTTCCGGCCTAGGCAAAGAAGAAGAACTGTTCAAACCCTTACTAAAAAGGGTCTTAAAATCAACTTAAAAGACTTACTCATCATGTATTGGAAGGAGTATATACGATTTTTCAAATATGTTGACACCTTTCCACCACCTACGGAACTTTTCAAATGAATTTTCCTGGTCACTCCGCTGCAAAAATAGATAATAAATAAAGCCAAGTTAGTAATAACAAAGCTGTAAGAAGCAACACAAGGATTAGCATTCACATAACGAGAATCATCAAGTCAAGCATACATTTCTGTGAAATATGCTTTGGTTTTTTCCCACCACGGGACTGGCGGTGGGGTGGTTGCATTTTAATGGATATGATAGTGTGAAGGTTATTTAAAACTTATTATCTCTTTCCCATTTGCTTCTGACAAGAGGAAAATATCTCATTGACCTTGTTTTGCTCCCAGAAAGCTAACACCTTAGAGTCAGGTAAATTTCAATATGAAGCCACAAAAAATATACCAGAAACTTTAGATAAACCAAAGCTTCATCTAACCACTATATGTATCCATCCCTTCATTTTTGTCAATAATGGAGAGAAAACTTTGGACTAAATGGCACCAAGCCAAGGCCAAAATGATACAGATTACGCTATTTGGTGCAATAGTTAACTTCCAAATGCCACTTATCAGAAAACTAAAAAAGTACCAGCGAAAACCAAGATTGTTACCAATTTTACAGCTCAAGTACCTAGGTTTACCAGCTTTAGGATACATGCTCAAGTGAGTTAAAGCATAAGAAGCTAAAACACCAAAAAAGTGTCGTAAGCTAGAATCAAAATTTTGTTTGTAGAGGACAAAAACAAAAAACTAGAAAAGATTCCAATGGGAAAAAGAGATACCTTCTTCAGTACAGCCTCTTTTAGCTTCTTATAGAAATAAGTGTTGAAAAAATGATAATCACGTCCTATCCTATTTTGGGGAGATGTTGACTGCTGCAGATATCTACCCCAAAGAAACTCACAAATTAGTAAAAATAACAACCTCATCAGAATATTCAAGTCAAAGTTTCCTCCAGCTTGCACCTACAATAGGATTGCAACATGGCAAGCATAGATTATAGATGGAGCAGGCATCTCCACAAGAGCTTAAAGGATATAAGAAGTAGGAAAAAAATGTACAAAGAGAAAGGAGGAAAAGAGAAAAAAAAAAGAGAGGCATGGAAGAGGGAAGGTGCATCAAACCATCTTTGATTACATTATAAACTTACCGGATGTAAAAATTCATTATGGTTGATGATAGATAGGCTTCAGGAGCAAGGCATTCCATGTCTGAGTAAAAAATTTCAACTGATTCTGGATCATCCCTATATCCAAAAATAAAAGGGAAAAGATCCTAAAATGTGTGAATTAGACCTTTAAAAGGTTGTTGGTAAAACGAAGTTGAAATATGCATCTTATTTGGGCTAAAGACTACGGTTTACCTTGATGGATAGTAGATCTTAGCCTCTTTCAGACTGAAAACAAATGAGCATTAGGCATCACACAATTGCAACCCCCAACCACATATCAACTTATTGAGATATCAAGCAAAAAAAAAAATTAATCCAGACAGAACAAAAAGGTTTGATGTACCGTTCATCTACTATATCTGCTGGTTCTGTTGCCTCTATTAGCTGAGCTTGAGGTTCCTCTTCATCCACTAGAACAACAGTCTGCCCCTTTTTAGATAGGAAGCTGTATTAGGTGCATTAAACATACAAACATGCATTTTCCAGGCATCCCAAAATATTACATAAAAATAAAACAAGTAAATCAAATCAAATTTTCCAACTGAATACGCTGCTCAGCTTCAATAGATTATTGCAATTGCAGCAACCTATCATTGTCCTAACCAACAGTTTATGTTCTAACAAGGCTTACTCTCAGTTTCTCAACCAGCTGCAGCTGAAGAAGTAACCAAAAGAGCTGCAGCTGAAGAGGTAACCAAAAGAGCTGCAGCTGAAGAAGTAACCACTACCATGACCAATACAAAAGTAGAACAGCATATTATTGTCGAGCATTACATTTGACATGACCCGATGATATATTTTTTGCTGTAACACTGATGAAAGACAATTAAGGAACCCATTATAGTGTCTCATTTGTAACAAAAACATGACAAACAACCATCTATTTCTTAGTACCCAAAGCATCAAGGTTCATGCCATCCATATTTCAAGCAATGATCGGATTCCAAACTTTACAGCCATTTGGCTTTGTGCTGACTAAACAAAAATGTATGCACAAGAGCATCCCTGTCCAATACACACATTTTTCTATGGAGTAATTGCCATCTCTAGTTTTTTGAGCTGTAGTCAAGTTGAATGAAAAAAATAACGAACACATCTGAAAATTTTCATTCGATAACTTCACTTTCAGAGATTGGATTGCTTTCTTTTCTTTTATTTTTATAATTCCGTAAGTATGAACATGCTTTCTTTTTTCTGTTAAAACAAAACATGCTTTTTTTTTTTGGAGTCGGTGCATGCTTCTCAATGGAATTTTCTTTCGTAGTTTGGGCACATATGGACAGGTTAACAACACTTGGGGCATATAAAATTTTGAGAATTGATCTTTAACCCAACTGTAAGGGAGTTATAGCCCAATGTAGAAATTTAAAAAAAAATTATAAAAATTAATTTTGTTAGAAGTCTCAAAA
The DNA here is from genome assembly GCA_023539305.1 of Ilex asprella. Classification (NCBI taxonomy): domain Eukaryota; kingdom Viridiplantae; phylum Streptophyta; class Magnoliopsida; order Aquifoliales; family Aquifoliaceae; genus Ilex; species Ilex asprella. Next base: position 14,348,842 of record CM042193.1, on the reverse strand, counting down.
TTTTGAAAAAGGTTAAAAGAAAACTTGAAACAAAAGGGAAATACCAAAACCATGAAACAATGGCATACTGAGATACAAGTCCAAATATGTTCACTGAAGATAAGATGAAAGAGAGACTAGCAAATAAAGACACAAACTGAAAATAACTTACATTCACAGACCTCACTCTGTCTGAAGGCTGGACTTGAGGAGCATTTCTCCTACCAAGTGAAGAAAAACAAATCAGGTATATGATGTGTTAATTCAGGCATGCAAATAAAAGAGGCATGCTATTCGCACTCCCTATTTAATCTCTCCAAGTCCATCTTAAATCCTAATGGCCTATATGACAGAATTACCCTTCTGTTATAATTTGTTATCCCCTTCCTCTTTTTTAAGATAAAGGCATAACTGTCTTCTCCTCACAAGAATCAAAGGAATAATTATACTTCTGTCTGACAAAATAAAGAAGTGTAGTGTGATGAGCTAAACAAGAATTGAGAATAGCAGCACCCCTCCCAAATAAAAAAACTGGGGACCCAAATGATAATATAGAGATCTTCAAAGGTTTCCTCAAGAAAAAACATCTGTATAAAAATCATTAAAACTAGATTGACTTACAAAAACTTTTTGTTTGGAAAAAGTAAAGCAACCAATAAGTACATAGTACATAATAAAGTATAAAACAGAAGATTATTTAAAAAAAGTGATAACCCAGGATATAAGTTCACCTTTTCTTTTCGATCTTGAACATTTTGTAGCAATCAGTTTGCAAAAATGAGATTGTAATACAGAAATCAACATCTCTAGTAGAAAGCTTTAAGAACAAACCTTGCCTTCTCTGGTACTAAGCAAAAACTTTCAAGTCAACTGTTCATTGTTTGAAATGATATATTCATCCAAAATTTCATTCATACTCAATATTAAGAAGCTATTACAAATAATAAAACATGCATAACATGAAAAGATATGCAATATGATGATCAGTGACATAAGTGAAATGTATTCATTGATATCCACAATATACATAGTAAATTGCAAGCAAAAATGATGATATATACATCACAAGTCCATAACTTGCCACAAACACCAAAGACCCATGAAAAAACTTGCACAACATTTTTCAGTGATGAAGACACTAAATAGGAAATTCAGAGAAAACAGACACCAAAAGTTAATTTAGAAGAGAAATAATGCGTACTTCTTTGATAAAAAGCCAGACAAATTTCCTTCAAAAAGACCAACTGAACAAGTAGATGAACCCGTGTCCTTTTGATCTCCGTTTGAGAGATTCTTTTTATCAGCATCAATGGAAAGATTACTAGGGCACTTAAAAGGTTTATGTCTCAAAGATAACCTATTCTTGTGCCTTCCCCTTGATGCGAACTGCCCTTTATGTCCCACTTTCCGACGGTCACAGGGTCTAATATACGAAAAATCTTTTTCAAAGGCGTTGACTGTCCTAGTATCCATCTGCTACATGAGTACAGAAAAATCAAAGCAGTTATACTGCTTAGTTAAAGACTTAAAGCTATATCAGCAAATTAGGGAACAAATGTATTCAACTTTAATAGTCACCATACATTTTCTTCTAACTTCTTGTAAAAATGTAAGGCAAATGCAGACCGTGAAGATGGTAGAGATGGCTCCCCTTGTTTGGAGCCATCAGATGCCCCTACAAAACAAGCGTAGAGAATAAAAAAACCAAAAAAATGACATCAAGCATGCTAACTTGCTTAAATTGCATATCTAGATAGTTAAAAGATGGTCACGGAACTGCGAAGGCTCAACCCATGCTGTCAATTCTGTTCAATTCCCCTTCCTTGCCAAGGAATAATTAAATGCCTCCAAATTTTTACAACCCTAAATTCCCTTTCATTTCAATCCAAACAAAACAGTCAGCCTAAGGTCAATATAGAACTTGGACATTAGCATCAATACAAGGCATAACCAGCTCTCCCTCTTTTTATATCATGCAAGAAGTTATTATGCACACCCATGGATTGTTCAAATAAAGACAGCCCGATTTTTCCTTTATGCTTTCACATGTAAATGAGATAGTGTACCTCCAAAATACACACCATGCACTGCTACGAAAACGTCAGACAGTATTTTTGTTTATGCATCATTTGCTAGAGGGAAGATTCCAAAAGTCAAATTTCAAGGAGGAGAGACAAGTAATGTGATTGCCCCCAGAGGAAGAGGGGGAGAGAGAGAGAGAGAATCCTTCTGGCCCTACCAAAACTATCACCTCGAAATTCATTTATCTTCTTTCCGGCAACAAATCAAACAAAATACATAAATATGAAAGCCGGGACCAGTGCTCTAAATATATAATATGTCTAGAGACAACAATATTTGTCGGAGTTCAAATCCCATAATTTATTACTAAAACAATTTGCCATACTGTGACTAAGTTTCAAGTATATTCTACACCTATGATCCTAACAGTGAAGGGGATCAACGGGGAAAGATGGCCTACAGAGGAAGAGTCTTGGCACTTTATGTAAGCAGCATTTCTGGCATGAAGAAAGACCAAGCCCCAGAATACCAATGGTGTCAGTTACTCATAAATCTTGAAAGCCTAGACAAAATTGAGTCTGCTGCTGTTACTAGTACTCAAAAAGGCAGCAAAAGAGTGAATATTAAAATAAGAAATGGATTCAAGATACTAGCACAAACGCACAACAATTAGAATCTCACCAACCAAACTTGGGTTATGAAATTGTGAGGGCTCCTCGCACCCATCGTCATCATCCTGTCAAGTAAGACTAACAACCGTCAAGATCTAAATATGCATCAGTAAAGCATTTATACATCATGAATAGGTTAATATTTCACATGCACAGGAGGAATTCCTTTAGCAAGTCTTACTATTATTCATTGTCCAAATCACAATTCCCAAGGTGATTCAAAAGATCAGGAACTAAGAAACTAATCACACAACCTCCAAGAAAACCACTCAGCCTCCAGGGCTCTGCAGTTGTATTAGTCTCTCCTTATAAGTTAATCTGTGGTCTCCACTTGTCTCTTACATCACATTCCAGAGATCATCTCCCAGTCCAAAAATTTCCACTTTCTCCCAAAAAAAAAAAAAAAAAATTAGAATGATGCCACATCTCCTTACCCTTGCCCCCAAAGGGTACAACTAGTGGGAGCTCCCACGCACCTTCTTGTCAACCATGAAAACGGGGATAATTATAAAAATAGGATAAAGAGGAGACCATATTGGTTGCTTCATGTCACACTACAAATCAAAATCCAGTTGTACAAGACTTTCACAAAAAACTGTGTAAGTGAGAACTGTCATGGCATAAATAGGCCCAGTCACTGGGTCAGAAACCTCTATCAGAACAGTTCCACTTCCACTTCCATAACACAATTGCAATGTGAAGCACACTTATTCATAAACATACAAATTATAAAGAGCTCTCAAACACCCATAGCCTAAATAGAGCTACGAATATGATATAAAATATATTAAACTTCACATTACAAGCTCCTGTATAACAAACCCTAGGTCTGTCCTAAACAAGTACAAATAGCATAAAATCATGTCCCCAAATCAAAACATTGCATGCAACTTGAAAAATCAATGCAATACATAAAAATATGTGTGTAAATCTGTCTATATCTATGTCTATAAATACAGACAGAGACAGAGACAGAGACAGAGAGATTCATGAGCATTTAGAATTGAAAAAGAAATAAAATCAACAAGAATCCAACCTTCTCAGCTCGCTGGCGTTGACGGCGCTCTATCTCGTCCTCTTGGCGCTTGATATTCACCCTGAGCTTCTCGCCTTTATCGGCCAATTTCTCACCGATAGATTTAAGAGTCTGTCTGTTCCTTTCAATCGTATCGTTCAGTTCTTTGTCGCTCAAATGCCTAAACCCGTTCTGTTGTTGTTCGCCGTCCATCGCCACCGATTCCGATTTCTCCGCCTCCGCACCGGTGGTTGTAACCCCCACTATCGTCGGAGGCTCCTCATCGGAGGCTTGATGGTCAGGCAAGAGCTTTTCCCAGTCAAGGTCTAGTTTTTCCCCCTTTCTCTCTCCTTCTTCCATGCGTGAAAATGAACGTAGATATATCTATATCTCAGTTACATGTGGAATAGGACTCTGATTCTATCGTACGGTCAATGCTCTGCTCTGTGCTCTGCTCGGAACTGCAAGTACGGAGCTGAGAAAAGGAGGAGGAGACAAAGGGAAAGGCTATTGCCAGAGAGCGATGGGTGTGGGGTCCTGGAAGTAATGAAAATAGATGTGGCCTTAGTGAGGGGTTTTTTCGTCTTTTTGCCACGTTTTGGAATTAGCCTCCTAAATTATATTTTTTTTTATATTATTCTCTCCGCTATCAAGTTTGTTATATTTATACGGGTTTTTTGTATATTGTACCATAAAAAATTTTAAATTTTTTATTTTACATCCTCATAAATTAAATTTTTTACATTGTACCTGTAATGTATCAAAAATATCTCAATATAATTCTTCTGTTAATTTCTATTATTTTTTTCATCAAAAATCAATCAATTGACACTTACGAAAAAATTAACGAAAAATTAATAGAAGGACCACATTGTAACATTTTTTATACATTGAAGGTACAATGTATAAAATTTAATTTTTAAGAATAAAAAATGAAAAACTTAAAATCTCGCAGAGAGTAAAGTACAATCTGCTCTATTCATACCCTTAACTATGATATTAGTTTTACATTACCTCAATTATTATTATTATTATTATTATTATTTTAGATTATCCAATATTCGAAAGTCATTTTGAGCTCCGACTAATTCGGATTCGAGTCAGATAAGACCACAAGGGCGACAAAGCTCTCCCCATCGAACGCAGCTGTGTTCCCAAGACTTGAACTCAAGACCTTGATTAAGCTAAAACAGTCTCTCACCAACTAATCTAACGCCTGGTGGTATAACCCCAATTATTAATGTCTGCTGCAAATTTGACACAAAAAATCATTTCATTTTATCCTTCTAACTATATAATTTTTTTTTACCTTTTTTTTGATATATTGATAATTTATGTCCAAAAAGATAATAGATGTTTGTATTTGAGATAATATGAAATAACTTAAGTAATTGAGGGGTACACTAAAATTGAATTTCTAGTTTGGGGGTAAAAGTGTAACTTACCCACTAAAATATACCCGACTATGGTATTAGTGTCCGCCCTTGTCACCATTTACACAGCCGAGCAACGTAATAAACTCCCACAATGAATTTAGATTTTCTTTAATGTTTTTTTTTTCATCATATTGTTTATTACTAAATCACACACTTTTTATTAATAAAAAAATCACATATATACAATGAGTATTATTTGAATTTAATCAACAATGAGCATAATATGAATATACGAAAAGTAATTTACTGATGAGAAAAATGGGAAAAAATATATATCAGAAGATATTTCATTCCATATGTATTAATGTTTAGCGAATTTTCGAACTGTGGGTATGTCAAAGTTTGATTGGATTTAAAATTTAAATACATATGACTTTACTTATTTAAACCGATGTGAGATTTTAAAAATCGTGACTATTCAGGTGATTATAAAGAGACGTAAAGTTGCCTCTAAGAATGTTCAAATTTTTGAGTACTCGCAATTTCCTATTCTATTAGATCATATTGATCAGTTAAACGAAAAAAAAGGTAGGAATGTGAAATGTCCATCCAATTTTTGTATTTCTACCATACCCTACATATATATATATATATTGGAGCAGGTATATTTTTTGATGTGTTTCATATGATTTAAACATAAAATAGTTGTTATTGTATTTATACAATAATTATGATAGATTGATGTTTATGCCTTGAGCTTTCTTGTGTTTTATGTTAATTGTTATTGTAATTATTTTAGGTTTTAGTGTTTTAGGTTTATTGTATTGTTAAATTGGTGCATGTTATTTAATTGAATGATTAAAATAATTCAAAAATTAAAAACTACAAAACATATTCACCCTATTTTCTATTCGACTTCCTACTCAATTAATTTGGATAGAAGTTAGGTAAAAATACTATATTTGATCAGGTAGGGTAAGTCAAAAAAAAAAAAAAATCACAAAATATCTTACCGGCAGGATAGGGTAAACACCCCTAGTTACCATAAGTTTTTTTCTATACTTCAGAGATCAAAGGCTTAAGCAATTTCTAGCTAGTAAAAGAATAAATTGGAATATAAAAATGCAACTGGAATGTAGAGTAACAAAAAAGCTAGAATTTGTAAATAAAAAGATTATTACACTTAACATTAAATGGAAGGGAAAATCACTGGAGTGATGAGTTACATACAAGTTTGAAAAGAAATAAACTTAGTAAAATAGAGGCTGACTCAATATAAAATTATTTTATTAATCAAAAAATATTTTTTATGCAATCTTGTCTTGAATATTTAGAGAAGATGACTCTTAACCGTCGAAATTATCTTTTCCTACAATTACTCTAATCATAACCTCTTTTTTGAGACACTTACATTGAACCGTCTCCAACTAACTCTTGACACCTCGTTTCCAAGATTCTAACTTCCTTAACCGTTTAAATTCTCACTGACCTTCTATTGACCATTATAGACCATTAAATCACCTCCATATATCACCCCCAAATTTTACCATTTTGAGTGTAGATAATTTACCCATTCATCAACACCCATCACTGACAGTTTAACCTCTTGACTATTTGGTTTGGAGAACATGAGAGAATGAAGAATGTACATAGGTTAAGCCCAAGTGCTTATGTTTGCAAACTAGGTGCTACTCTGAGTTAGAAGTAGTGTATCCAATGGCTGGTTCTGTGGTCTCCCAACTGAAAAACATAAACCGCTCAGTTACGCTCGCTGCAGAAAATAGAACAAAAATGAAGCTTAAAGCAACGAAGATAAAGCTCTGAAGGTGCCAGGTTCCTGCAGGAGAGGAACATCATCTAACAGTGGATTAAAATAGCAGCATAAATTGTTTACCTCGTCTGCAAAAGGGCTAGAGGAGAAGGGGGGGGTGGAAGCAGCGAAAAAACGTAGAGAAGATGTAAATTCTCACTGCTCAGCAAGAAAAGAGAACATCTATAAATTGAAGGAACATATATACACAACTACACCTGCTCATTTTGTCGTCTCTGTTACCATCTTTCTTCGGTTATTTACATCAGATTGATTCCTCGGTATGCTAATACAGATCTTGTTCTTCAGAACATGATACCAGATTCTCCATTTCTGAAAGGCGAATCACAATGTCATTTGCATAAAGGAATTCTGGAGTGCCACCCAAAATCTCTGTCAGTGTATTAGACTGACTTGCTTTGTATATGTACAAACGAAGGGGTGGGGCAGCAAAAGCGCTCTTGCATTCCATCATCACAGTCAAAATCGGGTGGCCAGCACACAACAGCCTGCTTCTTTCACATGCTGCAAAGGTCAATTCATCAGGTCTAATTTTTCACCAAGAGGAACTATATGTCAAAATCTCAACCCCCGGTGTCTTTCCTTCTCCTGCTCTGTCTGCTCCTTAATTTGGAATTATCAGGGTGATCTAAATCAAGGGCCTTTGGCATAAGTGGGTTACTTGGCTTCACTTTGTCCATTGAAGCTGAATTTAGAGGAGCATCTTCGTCTGATTTGCAACCTGGGTCTCGAATTTCTGTTGCGTCCACAACAGAAGGTCTCTCGTATATGATGGAAGCATCTAGGGAGTAAATGCGAAGAGCAAGAGCTGAGAGAGTCGAGATTTTAGTGGCAGCTGAAGGGCACGACCAGTACCACCAATCATTTCTCAAGTACTCGCTCTTAATCATGTCCTCGAATATAATTGTTGCTTGAATCATCTGTAAGACAATTAAAGATTCACACTTCCAACATAACTGCAAGTAATGGAAGATGCCCATTGTAAAGAACAAGATATTTCATTGTAAGCTCATCATATTTACTGGAAAAAGGTTTTCCCATAAAACAGAGTACCATGTTTGATTCTAGTCTTATATTAGACACACGGCACTTAAAGAAGCAATGACATGTCCACCTTCTAAAAACTTACCTTATTCTAACAATATGCGACGTGCGTTGCTGGTGAACAATTTAAATAATAATTTTTTTATTGAATCTATGAAAAATTGAAAATATAAATTTTCTGTGTAATTAAATTAAATGACAAATTTGGTGTCAAAAAATTAATCTATATTTTATTTCTTGTTAAACCTAATTATTAAAAAAAAATTACATATAACATATATTTGATCTTAGAATCCAATTTAATAACTATATATATACAACAACATAATATAGATTCATCTTTCTCTTCGTATAGATATAGAAATAGATATGAAAAAATTTATGCAAGTGCACTACTTACAAATGAGTCCAAAAGAATTTAAAAGTCAAACACTACTTGTAAAAGAGTTTAAAAAAACTTGAAAGTCAAATTGTGTATAGAAAATAAAATTATATAAAGGTATAAGAATACAATTGATTTTATAAAAATTAGGCTAGTAATACAAGACGTGTGTTACACGTGAACATATTTAAATAATAATTTCTTGTTAAACTTATAAAAAATATAGATTATATGTGTAATTGAATTGAATAAATAAATTATGTGTCGGAGAATTGATTCTTATTTTAATTTTTACTAAACCTAGTTATTAATATATAAATGTATTGTACAGTAATTTGAGTTATTAGAGTTATTATAGACCTAATACTATATGATAAGAAGAGTTTTGATAAGACATGAAAAGAAAAATGATGACATTACTTAACATTATTAAATAGCGATAAAATAGGAAATCAAAAGTTTTTCACATATGCTGACATTTATAAGTATTATAGATATATATAGAATAGATATAGATAGATTGATAGATTAGAAAGACCTTCATAGAGTAAACACTACTGCCTACAAATCTTGTGTAAAGACAATACACATAAAGGGATCATGGCCCCATACCCAAAGATCAGCGTTGGCCCAAAATACAAGAACCTAATCAACAAGGTAATCGGCAAGATAAAATGAAAAAAGCAATCAAGCAACCAGAAACTGTCA
>CM042193.1:14319107-14339714 GCA_023539305.1 Ilex asprella | reverse complement strand
TTGTGTAAAGACAATACACATAAAGGGATCATGGCCCCATACCCAAAGATCAGCGTTGGCCCAAAATACAAGAACCTAATCAACAAGGTAATCGGCAAGATAAAATGAAAAAAGCAATCAAGCAACCAGAAACTGTCAAAGGGCAAATATCCAATTGGATTGACGTCAACAAAACTGTCAAATAGGACAAGTTATTAGAATGTAGTCATCGCTAGTAAGTGAGCAATGTCTTAATTCATCAAAGAACACCAATAAAGGCATGGCTCCACTTAAAATATATGGTGACACTGAATCACAGATTGGAAGATTTTTTATCAGTCCAATTTCATGAAAAGACAAGCTGAGATCCAATCTAGCTCACTAAAAGTTTATAGCTAACATTATTGAATCTAAGAAAATAGATACATGAACTGACCTCAAAAATTGACTCTGCGGACTTCACAAATGCACGCCAGGTACATCTTTTCTCTGAGTGTGCCCTTGACGGTCTCAAAGCTTCTTCAGGTAGGGCAGCATCCATATCAAGCAAATCGATCTTAAGCCGCCTTAGAATTTCCGAAACCCTGCCCACTAATGGTCTTGACAAGGATTCGCGAATAATCCAGCACTTACCTACTCCAAGCACTGGACTTTTACTCTTTATTGAAGAGAGTTTATCCCTCTCATTCACATGTTTGGGTTTCAATCTCTCAACTTTCGATGTCCCCTCATGTACACCATTCTCATAATTTCCAGATAAAGTATTGGAAATGCCATCGTTGGCCACACCCGGCGTGATGTTGCCTCCTGAATTTGCTTGAGGCTGCTCATCTTGCAAACCTATGAATCTATTGCAGGAACTGAACTCATTTCTCATCATAGGGACCAATGTAGAGGCAGGGTCGCTGAGATAAGGAGATAAACTTGGCACAAATGATGGAGTCCCATTAGAACCAATGAGTCCTACATCCTTTACCAATTCCTTAAGAGAGTTTTGAGTGACAAACTTTGCTTTGATCTCCTCAAAGTCAAAAGGACATTCAGGGTCATGTTGATAATTTCTAAAACTGGTTCCCTTGTCATGCATTTCACTTCCAGATGCTCTAACAATAGTTTCATCTTTAGTGCATTTGTCAATCAAGGATCCAGCACTCCTCATCCTTTTCCTCTTTGAGGAATCTTCATTTCCCTGGCTACTCTGAGGGATAGGTGAACCCAGGCTGCACATTTTCTCAGTGTGCCCTTCAAATTCCTCACTTGTGGAGAACATCCGGTGGCATGAGAGGCAATGATGTCTCGATGGCCATAACAGTTCAAGGCACTCACACCTGTACATTCTTCCCTTGTTAACTACTTTAGGCTTCTGACACAGCTGCTTTGGGATGTCATTGTCCTCCTGCTCCAAGCAAGAACCAAACTTGTTTTCCAGTGTAGTCACCGCCTTCGTCACCAGAAAATCAGAATCTAAAGCTTTTCCACTAATTGAGGAATTCAGAGACATTGGATGTTTCTCACTGCGCAAATGATTTTCAGCATGATAGGAGTGTTTGAATTTATTTTTTTGCAACTGCAGTATTGACTCTTTCAGTTCTCTCTCTCTTGCATCATCATCTCTAAGCCATCCAATGAGTTTTTCAATTTCATCATCAGATTGATATGAAGTCCATGAAGAACAAATGGGAATGTTCTGCTCAGATTCATTCAACTTAGAAACAAGTGATTGTCTTGGATTTGAAGGATCCTGTGTGCCACATGGAAGAGAATTACATGAAGTTGAATTGTTTCCAGGCGGGTCCCCATGTTCCTCCACTTTATTCCGTTGTGCCATCGCACTCCTGTAGACAACTACCTGTGGACAAGAGGTTGGCTTGCCAAAAATCCAGTACAGTCGGCCAGCAGAATCCCTCCCCAAAAATTCCTTCCTAACAGATACTTTAAGGAGTTCTGATTCTATTGTGGTAATTCTGTCCTGCAAACTCGAAATCTCACTTTTAAGGGAGCTCGTTTCAAGGTCATAGGCTTGTGATACACTCAGATCAGCTTGGATAGGGAGGTGATGACCATGAAGCAAGTGTTCTGAATTCACATGCATAGAAGACATATGCCCCGGCACATAAGTGCCTGTAGTATCAGATGTGAAATGGCCGGGCATAACTTGAGCACCAGATAGCATTGAACCATTACAACTGTTTTTCGGCTGTTGCTGTGAATTAAAATTGCTGCAGGCATTTTCTCCACTCAAGTCCTTTTTCTGTTGCTGAGTAGATATGGGAAGCTCATTTTGCCACCTGGCGCCTTCTGTACCTGAATTTCTATGGGAAAACATATTTCCAGATACTGGGTTGTGATCCTTGGCTGGTGACTGATATTGTAGTTTTCCAACTGTATCATACTCGTTCATGATCTGATTTCTATAATTGGCACAAGGTTTCTGAGAAACACTTATCAGAGAAGGCCAGCATGATTGATTGATAAGATCATTTGGTCCATTCCTATGTGGGCCATCCTCTGACTTTCCAAAGTTACTAGAGTAGGATGGCGTATAGCTGATACTAGTGAGCAGCTGCCCCGACGATTTATCAACGTCAGTAAGCAAAGAAGCTGATGCATCTGATCCCAATTCTCCACCTCCATTACACACATTCATCTTCACTTTTGCCAGATTTGCAGCCAAAATTTCTTCTCTGAACATCAGGTTCTTCCATTCTGAGATGAGGGAACGCACTTTCTGTTGCAAATCAGCAGAAAGAGAGGCACACTGATCTATGTGGTTTCGCACAATCGCAGAGTTCAGTGCCTCATCGCACAAGAATTTCATAAGGAAAATTCTCTGCATCAAGAACAAAAGAAGTTTTAGCTAAATGTAAGTTAGAAAAATTAAAACAGTGAAGAATACAACTCAGTTAGCTTCCTGTAATTTACTAAATAATAGCACATAACAATTCCCACTCTGAATGCAACCATCTATTAGATCCAACTAAAATACACCAAGCCGAACAGCAACTATCTCTGGCCACAAAGGAATCGGTTGGCAGTTGTTGGAAGAATTCCAACTACAGATTTTGGCAATCATATTGCACCACAGTCGGCTCCCCACCCAAAAACAAAAAGAGAAAAAGAGGAAAATCTCAAAAGGGGCTACGTGGAGCTGGATCATAAGCCCTTTGCATAAAAGGCAAGTGTGTAGAGAACAGCATGAGACTAACTGGGCAAATATCTTCCAAAACAAAACAACGTGAAAACACAGACTACTGAAAATTGCAATAAAAAGCATAGACATGGATTCATTGACGTGGTGATGGACAAACCTCCTCCACGCTGAACTCCCAATACTCCTTCAACTCCATCATGTTTGCTAATTGGGCCAGCGACTCCAAATGATTATCAGTGAATTCTCTCTTATATCTCTTTCTGCCATACCTGCTTATGACCTGAGTACCACAGAATGTACCACGAGACATAAATTGACCAGTAACGCAAGTAGGGCAATACCAGTTTCCTTCGGGAATTCTTGCAAGTGGAGGATTTAAGCAGTACGTATGGTACTCAGAATCACAAGCATCACAAAGTAGAACATTGTCATCGTCTTTATCCATACCACAAACTTTGCAGACCCCTTCATCCCAAGGGGCTTTGGGAAGAGAGCTCTCGCTTATACGTTCAAGCATATCATCCATATCTTCTTTCTTTGCCTCATTGCTTAAACAATCAGAAGGGGCATTCTCCACAATTTTTTGGGCCAGGGTCAGAACCTGAAGGAGGAATAAGCACATTCAAGCTCAGACAACAAACAAAGCACTATGTGATCAAATTCAAAGGACATCTGTTCAATGCGTAACATCTACACAGCTATAATTTTGACAAAATCATATTATGCAACAATAAAGTCTCAGCTATTCCAGATCCAGATAAATTATTGTTTGAACCATGCAATGAAAAAAGTCAAGAAGGCATTCCTTAGATTCAATCCAATCAGCAGAGTTGGCAAAGGAGGTGACCATGCTACAAATTTATATACACAGACAAATCTGGTCATGGAAAAATTATTTTTCCCTTAAAAAGGGCAGATCCTCCATTATGTCAATGAATACAAAATAGAAAGCTAGAAGGCAAAAGAGAATAAAACGACATAAAATGATCAATGCCGCATATTAGAATTACCAAACCATAGAAAAAAAGTATTGTGCATCTAAATTAACTGTATGCACACCATATAAAACTGTAAATTTATGATGCCATAAAAGCTTATTGTATATGCAACTATAACTGTGGTCATGATAGAGGGAGCAAGCTGCATTGGATGCCAACCCAAGGAGAACTTGTCGCGATCAAAAGGTAAGACTGTTCAAGATAACAGCTAGCATCCAACAAACAATCAAAAGGTAACTCATCAATACAATAGGTAGGGCCACTGTAGTCCGGCCCCAGATTCCCCGTTCAACCATTTGGGCTGGGACTGCATTTTAAAGTTACTCACACTTTATGTTAACAGTTGATTACAACTTTCCCGAAATGGCCAAATTTACCTAGGAATCGACATAGTGACAGCCCGCAACAAAATAGTGAAGCAGCTGATATATCTATGCTTGTAAAATGTTCATCAAAGAGTATTGGGTCATCAAGCCAATCTCCACAACCAAATCAAAGTTTAAGATAACAGTTAACCCCTCGCCCATCATAAAAGGTACTTGTTGGAAGAGTAGATTGATAAAAGGCCGTTAGGCAGTGTGAGAAATCATTTGTCACTAACATCAAAGAGAACAAAAATACAAATAACACAAGTGCATATAGGTATATAATATTTATGAGGTATGACTAGTCAAAATGTTAAACTTAATTCACCACTTTAAAATACTAACCAATCCTTATAATACTCGAGAAACCGAAAACTCGAAGCAAATAGGAGTAGTGAACAACTGATTCTGGCATGGCAGTTGTAATGGCAGAATATATAATAAAGGAACAGTAAATGGAATAGGTGAAAACAAACCTCTTTTTCATACAGGACTTCAAAGTTTTGGGATAATGTCTCGGCCAAATCAATCAAATCGGATCGATCCCCATATGCAGTGTGTATATTATGCCAAACCTATCAGTAAAGAATAAGAGTTGGAGATCTTAACCTGAATGCAAGAAATTCATAAATTACTTGCTAAAAATCAAATTAATGAAACACTTCAATTGGCCAGAAGTCAAATAGGGGTTATACTGCATAGGCCATATACATACATACAAATTCTGTCTACTCATCCAAACATCTGCATTATTTGTGCATGAGGTGTCAACCTATTAAAAGTGTTCTAACCTCACATTGACTCAGGATAAACGAAAACTTTGGAATAGCATGTCTCGTGAAACCTGATTGTTAACAATACCTAGATCCACCAAGCATGATGGATTCATATGGTGGTGCTCAACTCTGCCTGGTAAAAGTCAAAAAAGTAGCTCTACGATATCTATCTATAAATTGCTCAAAAGTGTTTGGAAGTACCAGGCAGAGTTAAAAGATTGCATGTGCAACCCACTGCAATGAGCTGACAATATTCTTCTTTTCCGTTGCTTAAATTTTATTTTTTTTGGATTGGAGGTATGCTTTTGCATTGTGATTGTGAGAACATCATTACACTCCAGATTTAAGATAACCTCAACAGGACTTGCAACTCCCCTTCAAGTAAAAGAACTACATACTGATATTGAAGGAAACTATGCCAGATCTGATCAGAGGATGAAACAACTATGTATCGACTGGTGAAAATTTAAGATAGAAGAGATTGAGAACAAACTAGAACTTTAGTAGCATCCTACACATAAAAAACTCAAAAATGGTCATTATTTCTGTTTCCTTTGCGCAATGAAGGCCAGCAAAGGTATGCAGGACACATCTGAGCCAGAGAAATATAACATACCTCCCGAACATCCTCAAGGAAAGCTTCATGTGAACCACCGTAGGCCCCAGCATCCAACCTCATATCAATACTCCTGAAGTCCAAAGGACGAGATACCATTGCAGGATATCCAAGAAGTCCCTCGTCCTCATTATCATTCGGATTCAGAACTGTTCTTCCCAACAGATTACAAAAGACTCTTTCTTCATCTGTTGCAGCAGCACGCCGCAGTACAATCCGGCATTGTTTCATGATCAAATCTGATACACTGTTGAGATTCTTCCTTTTTTCTTTCTTCTCTGGTTTGTGCAGCAGAGGTTCACGACTGACGTCTGCCAGCACCGAGATAACTGCTCTCTGTACCACATTTAATAGAAATTAGGGCAAAGTCCAACACCTAGATTAATACAAAAACATTGTGTCCTTAGATAAAAGCATTCCTTTTAAAGCTATGAGGATCTTTTTCCAATGCAACCATACTTTAAAAACAGCTCAATATTTGTGATAATTAGGCAATGCAAAGTCCAACACCTAGATTGATACAAAAACATCATGTCCTTAGATAAAAACATTCCTTTTAGAACTATGAGGATCTTTTTCCAATGCAACCATACTTTAAAAACAGCACAATATTTGTGATAATTAGGTAACAGTTGTATTCAAATCTCCACAAAGTTCAGATGACAAATATACAGCATTGCAGCGGTAAGTTCCTAATGTTCACAATTAATTATATATTGAATTCCGAAAAAGAATATTGGCAGGTTTCATTGGCTGTATTTTGGCCAAATTATTCAGAAGTCCGGTTAGTACAAGAAGTTTAAAAACTAAAATAGTCAATATTCAGCGTGAAGTAAAAGTCTGATACAGATTCTGAACATCTCAACTTGCAGAAACTGCATCACTTGATAACATATGTTCCTCATGGTGACTGAAGTTGATTCCTTCCACTCACTACTTTGAAAAAGTAAAGGCCAAAAATGCAAAAATACACTCAAGACTAAAGGTTAAAAGATACACTTTGCAACTGAGAAAAGATAAACACTGAACTTGTAGGACCAAAATTAAACAAAGCACTTCTACTTTAACGGTCACAGCACAAAGTATCTCCAAGAGTACAAGTATCAGAGGTGAGCAGAAGCTTGATACAAGATGCAGAACAAAATGTCTAGAAAAGAGTGAAATAAGAACATGATACCAGCAAAACCACTGACCAGCTATAGAGATTGCACAGTGCTACTAAGCACATTCATGCATAGTTCTTTTCACTAAAACTGGCAGGTTTATGTTTTGTTTTTTGGCAATATCAACAAGACCATGAACTTGACTATATTATGCTCCTAAACAACATAAAATGTTACTTCCTTGCCCAAGAATCAGGACACTCAAACTAAAACAACTGAATAAATAACTAGGTGGTGAATTTAAAGATTGACATTATCTAAACCATGTGATTTAATGCAAGAAGCCACTCCGTACACATACAATTGGAGTTGCCTCCATGCAAGAAACCACGTGGCATGCATACTATTGTAGAATCTGTAATTTGATGGTGGAACTGATCAGATTCTTGAAGATCACCTCAGTCAACCACAAGATATTTAATGGTTAAGCATTACAAAAAAAATCTGTTTCTATAGAAACGACAAAAGAGGGAAAAAAAAAACAATTAGTCGAATAAATTGTTTTCTTAAATGACATAATCTGTTACCTACCCCTAAATCAGAAGACCCTAACTGAACACTGCAATTGACATGCAAAGTAGTAATCTGAAACAACATCAATGCAATCCAAACCAATCTGGATTACTTTGGAAGTTGAAAAAATTAAATGGAATAAATTATTCATTTTCTAGGGGGAAAGCCTATTCAGCCATGCTCAATTGTAACAACTCTACATTGTTTCTCTTGTAAAGAATGCCAACGGAGAGACTCTTTTAAGTAGGACCGCAAATGAGCCAAAACTAAGCTGATTATCAGCACATTGAAAGCTAAGCTTGGCACATATGAAATGTGCTTGAACAAGGCTCAACCCCAAACCGAACCAAAAGAACTCTGCCGTAGACCTAGTAATTTATTCAGTTGTTTTAGTTTGAGTCTCTTGATTCTTGGGCAAGGGATTAACATTTTGGTATTGACGTTGTGTTGGCATAGACATTCATCAAAATTACAAAACTTGCCATCCTCCGTGTGTAATACTAATAAAAAGAGGCATGTAACTTGACTGAAACAATGAACTTTCCAACCCCGTGTTTCTGAGACATGGAGCAAAGCTTAGGCCTGCTCAGGCTAGACTCCTTTTGTGTCAGGCATACAAGTCACAAACGAGGCAAGTCTTGACCAGCCCCAACACAAACGACTTGATTGATTCATAGGCCTATTGTTGTTGATCACCTTCCCCAACCCCTCCGCCGCCCAGCCCCGTGTCAGGAGGTGCCCCACACATGCCCACTCTATCCTAGGTGAGAGGCCAAACCAACCCCAAGCCAATACGTAGAGACAGATGTTACAATGGGTACATTCCATTTCAAAAAGAAAAGAGGGAGTGTATAACTGTGATTGAGTTGAAAAATGAAGAAAAGTAACAAATCTAAACAAAATCCTATGGACAACCAGCAAGGCAAGATCATAACATAATGCATCAAGTTGGCAAAAGGACCTATCCAGCTGTGAAGCTTTCTTCAAACAATTAGACTGAAATTAATCAAATGAATAAGGGTGTGTAATAGTCTACAAAAGTTAAAACCTATCTATCTATATATATAAAGTATAAACAAAAAACTAGAGGGGAGAAGGGTTGAGAAGTCTTCCCTCCTCGTTTCTTAATTTCTTAGAGTTTGACTATCTTCAATCACATTTCACCATGTATCCTATGTAACCACTCCCCACTAACTAACCACTACTTTTTCAAATTTGAATTAATAATTTATTATTATTCTTTGTCTAACTTCTTAAATAATAAGATGAAAGAAAAGGAATGGATAAAATGAATTTAAAAAATGATGAAATATATATCTTGTGCATCGCACGCGGCAGGATGCTAGTAGCATAATAAACAAATCACAATTAGATCAAAAGACAAAAGCAAGAAAAAGACAAAAACACCAAAAAGGGTATTTATTGAAAGGAATAGTTTAAACGAGAGACAAAATTATTGAAAGGAATACACATGCAGCAATATATCTAAGATCACAAACAAGGCCTAGAAAATAATTGGGCAAACCCACATGATCAAATCACATCGATCTTATCAATAAATGAACTACAACATTGAAGACCAACCTAATGTTAGATCTATCCATATGGTCTATACATGTGAAAGGATTGATGATGACAGAAAAAAAATGATGGAGGGTTGTGAACCTTGGGATGGTAGTGAATGATGTGTATGCAGGTGTGGGTGGCTGGCTGAGAGAGAGAGACTGCTCAGTGTACAATCGTAAAACAGAGTCAACTAAATAGTTTGGATAGACTAGGAAAGTAACTAGATGAGTATTTCGTATATACAATCCATAAACGAGAATGGATGGGGAAGATTTGCCCTATCCCAATCCAGATCCAAACCTGGTCTAATTGTAATGTCTCCAAGCTCCCACCCCAACACACCCCCCCCACCCCACCCCAAAAAAAAACCAAGAGACAGGGCAGTGCATGCGACTGTCAAGTCTGGTTAAATTGCCATCTCTGGAAACGTATCCACGGTGTAGGGCTTTGAATACATTTTCAACTGCCTGGAACTGGCTTTCTCTTACAGATTGATGAGATATAGGTGATTAAGGAAAAAAAGATAAATATGATTCCTCAGCAAAATTTTCACCAAAAGTTTTTAAAAAAACACGAAGATGCACCTTGGTAGGGCCTGATGCATTTCCTTTGTAAACTCCCTTGCTGATGGAATGTTCCAACATCTTCTTAGCCCATTCAGGTGGATTTCTATCTAGAGCTTCGTAGACACACTTCCTGATTCTAGCTCCCACATTCGTGGGTAGCTTTCTTACAGGTTCTAGCACCTGTGCCCACTCAGGAACCTCCCTGTCATTCACCTTTATCACGTTGGAAGCACCCACTGCATTGGACTCCTTATCGATGCTAGAAACGTCATTTTTATTCTTCATTGAACCAAAAATATTCTTCATAGCCTCTGCAAGAAGCTGAGAATCACATAAATTGGAGCATCTTTATTCTACTAGAGTCAAATAACAAAGATACCCAAAAAAAAAGGAATAGTTCTACTGGATAACATATTTGCACTGTTGATCAGATAGAAGTTTTACAAGAGAAAATGGCATATATTATACAGGTTACTGATAAGTAAAAATCATCAGGCTACTCCATTTTCTTGTAAGCTAACTTATTTGTTCGAAATATCAAAAGCCTCCGACTTGTACTGCTAGTAATGCATGTGTCAATAAATATTATGGAGCAAAAAAAACTCATGCATATATAGTCTTTCTTAGCGGACCACAAGGGGTAACGAAACATTTCCCTATTTTGGAATGGGACACGCCTATGTCAATTGCATATGATTTCACACTGAATTTGTTTAAAATAAAGAACTTAAGTTGTTTTATAAATCCACCGGAAAGAACTCAGAAAGATATATCCTAAGTACATTGCCGGTGGAAGAAGTATACAAAGCTTACTAACATGGAACCAAATATATTATGCAAGTCAAGGTCATTACCAAACTTAATCAGAACAAAATAATTTTCCGTGTTCCAAATTTAAGTCCCAGAACTAACATTGAGCATAGTGAAGTCCAATGCAGTTGAGCTCTAGGCTGGTAATCCTTTACTTCCAACACAATCTAATGAGAGATGAATATACTAAAAGCCCAAAGCTCTCCCAAATTGAGGGTGCAGAATCTCATTAGATCCCTAGTTCAAAAGTCACAACCACAATCCAGCGATTCAAATTACGCACCATGACATCCAATCCAGCTGCATTTGTTCTCCACTCAAATTGAATACAAATCTTCTCACTTAAGGATGCAATCTTTGCAAAAAATGAAGAATATAATCACAAACTAGGGATACAGATATGGTTATGGCAATAAGTGATGACAATGAGAAGTGAGAACAAAATGATTTAGCCGACAGCCACAAAAAATATTTAGTTTTGTATACCACTCTTTTAGCATGAAATTTTATCTTCTATAACCTCAACAACCTAAGCAATTCACATCATATAGCAGACTAAGGGAATAAGAATCAAGCTTACCAGTGCATCTGCCTCCATTGCAGCCACTCCCGTGGGAGAACCACACAGTGTCCCACCATCACCTTGCAAGCAGTGAAACACTTTTCCGCTCTCACGGCAAGTGATTTCTGAGGAATCAAGGTTACCTTCCATGGACAACACAGCTAAAATATATCTCCGAGCCAATTCAGGCCAAGTAAGTTCATTAACAGGGAGAATGTAGGGCTTTGGTTTAACCAAGTTGTCTCCATCTTTCTTCCTACCTCGTTTTGACTTAGGCTCTCCGGCATCAAAGTTAGGATCTACATAAGCTGCGACCTTTGAAAGCAATTCACCTAGAAGGACTTTCAGCAAGGAACTATGAGTCTTTGTCAATGCTACACCAGTACATTTGCTGCGAGGATGGTAAGCAACTCTAGCTTGGACAACTTCCACCGTAAATTCTCCACTGTCCTGAATTTCATTTCCAGTCTTTCCTATTGAATTTGAGCTGTCTACCCATGGATTTATGAGTTCATATTCAAGCTCATGCAAAGAAATGGGCTCCTCCAGGCCTATAACTTCTGAGAAACGATGTAAGAAATCCAAAGCCTAAAGATATAAGGAAGAAACATGAGTATATGGAAAGAATTTGATAATTGTTTCCAATTTCAATTTTCAGAATTCATATACCTGGAGAACATCACCAACTAAATATGCAGGAAGCTTTGAGCTTAGTGGCTTGCCCAAAGGATAGGAATCTCTCATTTGAGAGCCTTCAAATACCTGCTTCCTTGGTCTTTTATAAGCACTGAAGAAAATATCTGATTCTTCTTCAACTTGTAGGTCACTCTTCCTTTTGGCCAGAAGGTACCCGCTTCCAACTGTTTGTAATGTGGAATTAACCCTTCTTCTATTCAGAGATTTATATTCTGAACAGGTGTCAACCCCAGGAAGCTGTTCTATGATTTCTTGTACAAATTCCACATCTAGTCCAACTCTGTCCTGGTGCAACCATTTTGCCAGCATTTCACAAATAGCATCAAACTCAGTATCGCTCTGAATTAAATGCGGAATGTTGACAGGGCCAGTAAAATAGCAAAACTTGGACAATGAACCAAAAGTGCCTGTAGCTTCAACATTCATCCTATTTACATCATGCTTGCAGCAAAACTGAAGTACCCCTCTTTGCTTGTATGACTCACGGCAAGCATTCAGAAAAGTTTGGGAGATCATTTCCCATGCAGATGATGGTGATCTCCCTTCCACTAAAAATTTGCCGATACTATCACCTAGTCCTGGGTTATCCAAATTGATGTTTCCGGAACTTCGACTAAGGAAATCAGCATCTGTTGTCAACCGATCTGCTACTTGAAAGTCAAAATCTTCATCTCCTCTCTTCATAGAACATAGTGATATATCATCATCCAAATGTGGTGGGTTATGTTCTGTTAGCATCAATTCAATTGCTGTATTATCATCATCAACCATTCCAAAAATGGCCGAATCATCTTTCCACTCGTTGCCTTCCCGATCCAATGAGCCAGATGTCATTGACAGGACTGTTGAACCATTAGGAATGGACCATGTGGAGCATGGACATCTTTGGACTTTAAAAATTGGGCCAGAATCACCACCATCTGAAACATCACATACAAAGAGGGACCCCGTGACCTTATCATGCCAGCTAGATCTGTAACCTATAGGCCATATCTGGCCTGAGTTATGGTATGATGGCCGTGGATCAACCTTTCCCACAGAAATAAGAAAAAAGTCTTCAAACTGAACAGGGAAGCCATCCTGGAAAGACAATTGAAGTAAACATCAGGAACAGCAAGCTAAATAAATTAAAGCCTTGGGACAAACTTATCTCCTATAAACATGATAACAGAGGAAATATATCTGCCCTTTTGGGGGAGGGAGAGTAAGAAGAGCGAGAGAGTGGAGAAGTAAGTAAAGATGGATATTTTGTTTGGGGAAGAGGGGTTGGGGGGGGGGGGGGGGGAAGTCAAGCCTTCAACATACCTTTATATAATTATGTCCAGATCCACAGCCACCAGTTTCTATTAAGTCAAGTTCCACGGCATTTCTGCTATCATTACATTTGCTGGCCTGAGTATCCATGATATCCAAGAGTGGAGAAAAGCCACTACCTAAACTGCTCCTTGGAATATCTTGAGTTTGCCTGTAACTATTGGCTCCCAAATACCTGATAGATTCCTTCCTTCTTCGGTAAAATTGTGCTCCTTTCTGGGCTAAAGCATATCCCTTAACTCCGTCTTCAGTTTCCAAAGAATGGCAGTTAGATATCAGTCCAAGATGATGAGCAACATCAGACATAGATTCAAACCTACTTCCATCTGGAGCATAGTAAACTGCAAATGTTTTGCATTGGTTCTGGCAATAACTAAATTCCACGTGCCAACCGTCACCTAATACACCTTTCTTTTCAAGTATATATTCTCTAAGACCTTGTAAGTACACCTCTCTCTGACTCTGGGTATAAAAATTCAGTGGTGTACAATGACTAGAATCTGTATCAAAATGTAGTCTGGTATGCACTGCACTTTCAAAACCTGATTTAGCAATATGTGAAGCACTGCAAGAAGACTTCTGAAGTTCAAAACCGTTTACCCTATATAACAAATTTGAGTAGCCCATCGGAGCATTAGATGAATGGCCAAAAAAGGAAGCATCAAGCACAGCCTGCATTCTACAAACCAATAGACATAAAAGCATAAGTAATGCATTTACAATAAATGAGACTTCAATTATATTCCCTATCAGTCACCTAACCATTTTTACCAAGACCAGGATCATGACATCATGTACTTCTCAACATGATATAATGGACTCCCATACATCCCATGATTGCAGAACGAGGCATTTCTAAATGCAAGGATCTTGTTTTTTCAATTCATATTTTAAACCAGCATATCATAATCACATATGGTATAAAATTTTGTGGTAACCAAGTAAACCATACAATTTTGCATATCCGCATATTTCAAGCACTTTGTGCGACAGTTCACAGCCAAAAAATCACAGCAGAATCAACTTTTTGGGATTCTAAAAACTAATGGCTTCAAAATTAACAGAAACTGCATATTGGGAACCTGCCTGAGCACTGAGGTTTTACAATCTTCTACAATCGAACAACTTTGCATGAGTTCTCTTTATGTAGAAAACTTCAATTAGTAACCCTTGATACAAACAGAGCCAGAAGGTTTTGTATCTGTCTACACAGAGGATATGTAATTTGTTACCAATGCAAATACTATGGACCATGGAGTGCTATTAGGTACAAGACAGTCTATCCCAATTAGATGCTAAAAAATACACTTTAATGTGCACATCATCCTCCAACTAACTTACTTAGAGATGACGTTGGGACAAGGTGGCATGAAGCATACACAAATCCCAAATCTCAAGCCAGATCAGGGTCAACATGTTAGTGCATCAGAAGTATTCAGAACAAAGAATATAAAAATCAAGTTTGCAAGTGCATAAACCCATGTGAATTCAGGTTTTTCTAGGATGTCCACAAAAGACAACAAATTAAGATCTTGAATTAAAGATGTCTTGTGTTACTTTTCATTCTGATTAATAATAAGCTTGACTAGTGATTTTCAAAAACCTATAGGTACTTCATAAAGGGACGTTTAACTCCTTTTTCTCTTAATGGGTCATGCAATTATCATGCCTACTGAGGCAATTTAATAAATCAAGGAGTTTAGGGAAGTCAATGACCGAATTGATCTCATTGCTTCCTTCCTCGAGCATGGATTAACATCTCTTTAGGAAGTTTTGACTTTTGAGTCTCCTGATCATGGCAACACTTCCAAAAACTTTTTACCACTAGTGATTGGAAATGTACCACATTTTATTGGCAATAAAAAGCCGCCAACTCTTAAGGTGGAAAAGTTACCTTAAACTAATGTGCTTTGGCCAATGTTCCTATTTACTTTCTTTATATAATCCTCATCCTTGTGGTCTCTAGACAAGTTAACTGAAACTTGATAACTTTGAGGATTAAAAAAAAGGTAGGGAAAAAAGAAAAAGTAAAAGAAAAAAGAGCACTTAGACAACTAAATTTCTAAGAAGGATGGACACGAACACAGGACACAGATACAATACGATACGACACGAACACGACATTTCTAAAAATATAGGATACGCACACGTTGGGGACACACTACAAAAATATATATTTTATATATAACACTAGATAATTTATTACAAATATAGTGATAATGATATACAATTCATAAAAGATTCAGCATTTTATAATAATTAAATCTTATGTCTAGTCATACTGTGTGAATTTTTAGACTAAAACATCCTCATAATAGTCAATAATCATCAATTTATTTATTTATTTTTTTGGTAGACAATGTGTACCTAATATATAATTTAGATAATTGTTCTCATTTTTTCAATTTATCTTTTTTATAACTTTATGCATCTTTTGTTTTTATTATTATATTTGGAGTACAACTTTAATATGTCTAGTGTTAATAATTATATATTCTCAAATTTTTAAGTTTTGTTAATTATATTTCAACGCGTATTTATTGTTTAGTAATAGACACATTCTAAAGAAATGTCGAATACATGTCCGAAATTAAAATTTTATCATTTAATTATGAAAACGGATAAAAGAGTATCGGACACGTGTCCGAGAGTGTCTGAAAAGTGTCAGTATTCGACACGTATCCGACACAGATACGTCACTTTCTCGAGAATATCCGTGCTTTATAACAACTAATACTATAAGTCCTTCCAACAATAAAAAGGAAACCTGGAAAACTAGTTTCCCTTTTGACATCTATATATGTTGCAAATGCGTGAAACACTGCACCTTTACCCATTATTTGCACTAGAGATTTCTTCCTACATGGAAAGAATAGGTGTCAGATTCTCTTCATACCCCTTTCATATTGAAAAAACATTTATATAGACATGAAGAGAAAAGATTATTTGGAGTTCAATACTTTTGCTAATTTATCTTTCTTTAACTTAAGAGACAAACAATGGATTCCTCCTAGGAATTAATTCACTCATGCAACAAAAGTTAAATTCACTATATATCCTCGGATCATGGACTTCATTGACATCGTAGGCACTAGTTTTGTCTTTTATTTTCCTTTTTTGAACCTACACTATTGGCCAACTAGTAAGAGGCACTACCTCCACTCCAATATTTCATTTGTCAAGGACGACATAGAGAACCCAATAAAGTATCCAGCGAAATGAAGAAGCACGTGTACATTAGAGGCATAAAATGGAGGCTTGCACATACAGATCAAGCCCATAGCAATAATTTTTCCCAAAAAAAAATGTCTTAGATAATCTAAAGGCCCCGGTAATAAATCACCCGGCCAAAAGCCAAAAGAAAAGAAGATTATGCATAAATAAATTCAGGTTATGAATGGGAAGCTCAACCACTTTAAATTTCCCATTTTCTCTACTTAAAAGATCCAACTCAAGTACAGAGGAGCCATATCTGAACTCTTTAGAACTTCCAACAACTATTTTTTTTATCATCTCCTGCACAACTGAGGGTGGCTTTCATGCACGGATTGTAACCAGGGGATCAATGATTCGAGTCGCAAAAACAGTATCTCCACATGCAAGAGTAAAGACCCAGTGGCGGGAGACTTATGCCCCAACCGACATTTCCTTAGTTTTCCAACATCTAATTTCGATTAGAAACCTTCTCCAACAACTAGCATTGATGTGAACGCCTCTCCAACAACTAAAATGGCCTCAGTGGGGCCTAGCATCACCGAAATCATTCCAAAGAAGGTACATAGTAAAGGCAAATATTCACTTGCTACATAAAAATGCAAGAAAAGATGTGTGACAAACTCTACCAGCCTTTTTCACATAAAAGCTGCGTAATTGTGGTAGACATGAATTGCGGGATATAATGGTCAATGAGGTGTCACAACAACGAGGCCAAATGGTAAAGAAGATAGTTAATCAGTTTCAATGAGTGGCTGTTAAAATGGAATTAGAAGATGGAGGCAATGGTTGATTATGTTGTAGAGTAGACTTTAGGACAAAGTAATTCAACGAAGAAGATTAGATTAAGATGAAAATAAAGACCTCCAAGTCGTGATTCCAGTGTTTCGGAATGTTTTGGAAATAATTCTTTCCCATTTTTATTTTTATTTCCGAAATATTTCCAAAACATTTTCGTTTTTAGGTAATCAAAACAACGCACCGAAACAACATTTTGATCCCTGCTCTCCCCATCAGAATGGTTAGCTAGATTGATTGGATGATGAGATTTTATGACTATAATTAATGATTTATGGTGGAGAAGGGGGAAGTAGTGATCCTTCTATGGTTGGATAAGTCAGTGATGACTTGAGGTGGATTGTGGTAGAGTTGACGAAGCATGTTCCTCAGGCTGAGTGAGGATGGAGATCATATTATGCTTCAAGGACATTATGATTGAGGAAACTAGGAAAAATTTGAGAATCATTTGAACTTGCGACCAGTTCAAACAGTTCACCATGTTGATACAACTGGTTCAAACAAACACACATTGTAAATATTTTTGAAAGAGAATAGTTCGCGGATTTGCAATACTATTAAACTATAAATGTGTTCCTTCCATCTAGTTTAGTTGTTTGTTGGTTTGGGAAAAAGTTTGTCCTTGCTTTACTGTTTCCTTTCGTCGTCCATTATGCAATCCAATTCCACACTGGCAACAACATCTTTCAATGCAGGTCAATTGGGCAGTAAAGGCATCTCGAGGGATGAAAGCTTCATAGTTTGTTTCCTATCCCTCTCCAGAACCTTGATATTCCTTCAAGGCTGAGAATATACCATTGTATTTGCCTCTTTGGCTCTTTGGGAAGTAAAAGAAAAGATGGAGGGTTCAAAATTCAACCGAACGGTCGTAACTCTTAGCTAAGCATGCAGCATAAACTCTGGTGGAGCATGAGGAATGTTCTTATCATCCTTCAACATTTTTTTTCTTCTAAACCTCACTGTTTTAGTATTCCTTCCTCAAAATTTGCTGACCTTTGTATTGTATTTCTGCATATTGCATTAGGAGTCATTTATATGCAGATTTTTCAGTAAGTAGTTACAAAACCATCAGAAAGCATTCACCAAGTATGCATCCGGAGCTGTTGGACGAATTAAAATGTTATTAAATGCAGTAAATGGGAGCATATGGATTTAGCCACATGATTATAACGACAAAAATAGACCAAACTTAATACCATTTTACAACATGCACTGTCCCATTAAACATTCACCATTTCAACAAAAACAAAACCCAAAAAAAAAAAAAATTTGAACCTCAGCTTACTCAGCATATAATAAAGCAGAAAATGCTAAATTTAACTTCATACACAACAAGCATTGTCCAACTAAATATTTATACGAAACAAAAAAGGTAAAGAAAAAAATAAAATTCATACTTGCCACCACTTCGCCCTCTATCTCCTTGCCCCGAGCTCTCCAGCTCCACGAAGATGCCTTCTCCGTCCCCATCCTCTCGTGGAGGCGATGCATTGATGTCCAAAAACCCAACACCACCACCTCGATTTCTCTCACTTCCCTTGTTCGACAAACATCTAGAGCATTTCCACTCGCTGTGCCTTTCCCTTGACCCCAAACAATTCACATGAAACCGTCTCTCACACTCAAAACACGCTAACATGTCCCCTTCCACCTCAAAACCTTTCCCGCACGACCCGCAGAAAAGCTCCCCGCATGGACCCGCTTTTTCCGCTTCCGGCTGCACCACAATGACTTCATTTCCGGCTAGGGTTTCGCGAGGCGAGGGCAAAGGGATTTCGTTGAGATCGATTTCGAATGGCTTGGAACGACTCTCGAATTGCACATTTGTCACTTGATTGACCACATTTTCGTTGTCCATGCTTAAAACTGTGGTTCTGTAAACCAATTCCACTCGATTTTCAGAAGATAAAGAAGCATTCTACGATTTGCCTGGGTAAGCGCGTTTATATGAAGTATAAGCCTGTCTGTGCGTGTAAGTAAGTGAGATAGAGAGAAAGGTCGGATCTTTTGGGGGTTTGATCGGAGGATTAAGGTTGAAGACGAAGATTGAGCCGAGGAAAATGGTCGCGTTTCACCGACTGATTTTGATTCGTAACGTATGTTTGTGTGTGTCAGAGAGAGAGAGAGAGAGAGTTGTGAAGGACTGAGAGAGGACCAAATCGAAAGTTGAAAGTAGAAACAAACTCTTTTGTATGGAAGCGAAGACGAAGCCTGGAGCGCTGGTTTGGGGTTTGGGGAGAGTCTCGAGAATTGCGAAAGAGCACTTCGTTCGTTGGTGACGAAATGACGATATTGCCCCCCTTAGGTTTATGGCTCAATTTAATTTAGATAATCATGGTTAGATTCTTTAGAAATAACTTATATTTCATGTTTTATTTTTAATAATGAGTAAATCATCTGGCATAACATTGAATCTACTCTAGCTAGATAAATTTTGAGCATCTATAATTATAGGGTTGTTCAACCGAATTGGCGGGTAAGAAATAATGCATTCTATCTCTCTTAATCGATAAATTGCAGAAGCTTAATTTATTAGACAATCTTATCTAATCGAGAACAATGTTTTAAACAGAATTTTATCTAAAAATTTAGTTCAAAAGTCAAAATTTTGTAGAATTTGAAATAGTGAATTAGAAATATTCAGGTTATATTTTGAATTAATAGAAACTATCAACGTGGACAGTGTGTAATTATTAATAAATTTTTAAAATAACTATAAATTTTTGCAAAATTAGAGACAAATTACACTCTTAGTTTTAGCATGTCTTGAAGATTTTGAGGAAAAAAATATGAGTGGTTTAATTGTAACTTTACATTGAATAGTAATAAATCCAAAGAATAAACAATTTTACTTACACCTAACAATGATAAAATAATCAGATTTAAGATTGTGTAAAAAGGAGTATCTTCCGAATAGCTTTGTAGGTTCCAAATTAAGTAATGGTGGATAGTTTTGTCTTTTCACGCGAAAAAGATATAATAGCTTGGCGTGGAAGAAGATTTTGGTCATTTATGCGAAAAAGCAGGGTCAAAGTTCAGGAAATTAAAGTGAGGGTAAATGTGTCATTTGGTATTCTTTGTCGGAGATGGGAAGGTAAGGCTCGATCGGCATGCCTGACTTGTGTCCGCCAATTGTTCCCGTGGCAACATTACTTTTACAGATTGCGGATTCGCACAGTCCCACACGTCTCTCTCTCTCTCTGTCTCACAATGTAACGGTTATGTAACAATTACACTCCCTTATCAGGTTAACAATGACCGAATTAGAGTCCCCGTCTGATCTTGTCCACTAGTGTTTCGTGGTGTAATGAGGGATTATTTCAAAGAGATTTATAATTATGATTAATCGAACATTAAAGATATTTTCATGGTCACATTCAAGAGAATCACTATCTGCTAGTCACCCCATTCCCATTCTCGTTTCCAAAAAATAAATAAATAAGTAAAGAGGCCATGGCCCCTCATATTTTCAAAATTATTTTATTTTCCCTTTTAGGTGCATTGCTCTTTTTAGAATTCTA